>ONZH01014438.1:0-565173 GCA_900303285.1 Rhinella marina
CCTGTAGGTGGACCTCCGGAAAAAATTGTTTGGAGAGAGGGCCTGTAGGTGGACCTCCAGAAAAATTGTTTGGAGAGAGGGCCTGTAGGTGGACCTCCGGAAAAATTGTTTGGAGAGAGGGCCTGTAGGTGGACCTCCAGAAAAATTGTTTGGAGAGAGGGCCTGTAGGTGGACCTCCGGAAAAATTGTTTGGAGAGAGGGCCTGTAGGTGGACCTCCGGAAAAATTGTTTGGAGAGAGGGCCTGTAGGTGGACCTCCGGAAAAATTGTTTGGAGAGAGGGCATGTAGGTGGACCTCCGGAAAAATTGTTTGGAGAGAGGGCCTGTAGGTGGACCTCCGGAAAAATTGTGGTAAAAGAGTGCCAGTTGGACCTCTAAAAAATGGCGTTTTTTTGGTCAGCGTTAGGCAAAGATGACATGGAGGAGGAGTAGGAGGAGTAGAGAAGAGGAATCGGATACATAAGTAATGTTAATCTTTAGCTGCTTTTCCCCGGAGGAGATATGAATTCCGGTGAAATCCAGGCTTTGTTCATTTTAATAAGCATCAGCCTGTCAGCGCTGTCAGTTGACAGGCGTGTACGCTTATCGGTGATGACGCCACCAGCTGCACTGAATACCCGCTCTGACAGCACGCTAGCGGCAGGGCAGGCCAGCACCTCCAAGGCGTACAGCGCCAGTTCAGGCCACGTGTCCAGCTTTGAAACCCAGTAGTTGTATGGAGCAGAATGATCGCTACGGACGTTGGTATGGTCAGCTAGGTACTCCCTCACCATCTTTCTGTACAGCTCCCCCCTACTCTGCCTAGACTGGGGACAGGTGACAGTGTCTTGCTGGGGTGACATAACTACTACTTGGCCCACAGAACCATGCCCTCTGCCGCTAGCGGCGTCAGATGGGAAGGATTGTTTCAGCTTGTGCACCAGGGCCTGTTGATATCTATTCACTCTCATACACCTTTCCTCCGCAGGGATGAGAGTGGAAAGGTTCTGCTTGTACCGTGGGTCCAGGAGAGTGAACACCCAGTAATCGGTGTTTGAAAAAATGCTTCTAACGCAAGGGTCACGGGATAGGCAGCCTAACATGAAGTCTGCCATGTGCGCCAGAGTCTCAACACGTAAGAATTCCCTCTCCTCACTGGCCTGACTCTCCATTTACTCCTCCTCCTCCTCCTCCAAGTCCTCCTCTTCAGCCCATACACACTCAAGAGTTAAGGACTGAGCACTGGTACCCTCTACTGTCTCGCCGACATTCTCCTCCTCTTCCTCCTCATCCTCATCCCCCTCCTCCGTTTTTTCAACAGGCAAAGCAGCGGGATGGTGAGGCTGATAATGGCGGCATCGCCGCTGACCATCTGTGTTGACTCCTCAAAGTTGCTCAACACCTGGCAGATATCAGACATCCACGTCCACTCCTCATTGTAGACTTGAGGAATCTGACTGACCTGACTACCAGTTCTGGTGGAAGTTGACATCTGGCAGTCTACAATCGCTCTGCGCTGCTGGTAAACTCTGGATAACATGTTTAATGTGGAATTCCATCTCGTGGGCACGTCGCACAACAGTCGGTGAGCGGGCAGTTGTAGGCGGCGCTGCTCTGCCCTGAGAGTGGCAGCATCTGTGGTCGACTTGCGGAAATGCGCACAGATGCGGCGCACCTTGGTGAGCAAATCAGACAGATTGAGGTATGTCTTGAGGAACCGCTGAACTATTAGATTGAACACGTGGGCCAGGCATGGCACATGTGTCAGTCTGCCGAGTTGCAGAGCCGCCACCAAGTTACGCCCGTTGTCACACACAACCATGCCTGGCTTGAGGTTCAGTGGTGCCAGCCACACATCGGTCTGCGCCGTGATGCCCTGTAACAGCTCTTGGGTGGTGTGCTTTTTGTCACCTAAGCTCAACAGTTTGAGCACCGCCTGCTGGCGCTTACCCACGGCACTGCTGCTGCGCCTAGAGCTACCGACTGAAGGCGCCATGCCCACGGATGGTAATTTGGAGGAGGAGGAGGGGTCAGAGGAGGAGGCATAGTACGTCTGAGAGACCGTGACCGAGGTAGGCCCCGCAATCCTCGGTGTGGGCAGTACATGAGCGGCCCCAGGGTCAGTCTCGGTCCCAGCCTCCACCAAGTTAACCCAATGTGCCGTTAGTGAGATATAGTGTCCCTGCCCGGCAGCACTTGTCCACCTGTTAGGTGGACCTTCTCAGAAACAGCGTTGGTCAGGGCACGGATGATGTTCTGTGACACGTGCTGGTGTAGGGCTGGGACGGCACATTGGAAAAAATAGTGGCGGCTGGGGACCGAATACCGAGGGGCAGCCACCGCCATGAGATTGCAAAAGGCCTCGGTCTCTACCAGCCTATAGGGCAGCATCTCCAGGCTCAGCAATTTGGACATGTGGACGTTGAGGGCTTGGGCATGTGGGTGGGTGGAACTGTATTTCCTCTTGCGCTCCAGCGTCTGCTGTAAAGACAGCTGAACGCTGCGCTGGGACACATTGGTGGACACTGTGGAGGATCGTGGAGGTGAAGGTGTGGTTTTCCGGCGGGAGGCGCTCGTGCCGTGGTCCTGGGCAGGGGGTTGACTAGCAGAGGCAACGAGTGACACAGGGGAAGGAGCAGTGGTGTGACCCACAGGAGGTGGTGAACGGCCTTGGTTCCATTGAGTGGGTTGTTTAGCACTCATATGCCTGCGCATGCTGGTGGTGGTTAGGCTAGTAGTTGTGGCACCCCTGCTGATCCTGGTGTGGCACAGGTTGCACACCACAGTCCGTCGGTCATCCTCACTTTCTTTAAAGAACCTCCAGACTTGCGAACATCTAGGCCTCGCCACGGGAGCTTCACTACGTGAAACAGTTGCTGCTGATGCATCAGCTCTGGCCCTGCTTTTCCCTCTGGCCACACCACTGCCTCTTCCAACCTGTTCTGGTGCAGCACTCGCCTCCGCCTCAGAAGCACTGTCTTCACTCGGCTTATCAACCCAGCTTGGGTCAGTCACCTCGTCATCCTCCGATTCCTCAGTCTGCTCCCCCCTCGGATTTCCTGCCCTGACAACAACTTCACCACTGTCTGACAACCGTGTCTTGTCATCGCCCGACACCTCTTTACAAACTTCTTCCACTAACTCAACATTGTCATCATCATCATCATCACCCACAGACTGCGATAGTTGGAAAACTTGGGCATCGGGAACGAGGTCAGCAGCAACCTGAGAAGTGGTTTGTGACTCTGGGAAGGGTCCAGAAAACAGTTCCTCAGAGTATGCCGGATCGCATTCCAAATTTTCCTGGGAGGGGGCAGACTGGGGGGAAGGAGGTTGAGGTGGAGGAGCCAGAGGAGTGCTCCCTTGGTTAACGTGGGTGGACTGCGTGGAAGACTGACTGATGGACAAATTACTTGAAGCATTGTCCGCAATCCATGACATCAGCTGTTCGCACTGTTGTGGTTTCAACAGTCCTCTACCACGTGTCCCTGTAAGTTGAGACATGAAGCTAGGGAGTGTAGCTCTGCGGCATTCCCCTGCTCCCTCATCAGCAGGTACTGTCTCACCCTGCCCAGGACCACGGCCTCTGCCCCCTGCAGTAATTGAATGCCCACGCCCACGCCCTCGTCCTCGACCCTTAGCCCTGGGGTTCAACATTTTCTGTATATAAGAGTATTATATAAAAAATAAAAAATAAATGGGCCTGCTGTACTGAAACCCACAAACTTGTTCAGTCTGGTTGAATTAAGTGACATACAGAAAGTGTCACCTGGACAGAAAATACGGATTGGAGTGAGTGGACAGCTGAACTGTGACACACAGAATGGTTCCACACTGCTGTGTGAAATGGATTTGTATCACTGAGCTAAAACAACAAAAAAACTATTTTTTTTATTTTTATATATTTTTTTATATATATATATTTTTTAGTTTTGTTTTTTTTGGAACGTGACATGCAGAAACTATCGTAGATCTAACTGACACCCTGCTGATGGTGGCTATTTTGACTGCGACCCAGACAAATGTCGCACAGAGATTTTTGGGATCAAGCTATATACGTGAGAGCAAAAGACCTGGTTGTATTAAGTGACGTACAGAAAGTGTCACCTGGACAGAAAATACGGATTGTAGTGAGTGTACTGAACTGTGACACACAGAATGGTTCCACACTGCTGTGTGAAATGGATTTGTATCACTGAGCTAAAACAACAAAAAAAATCTGATTGCATTTAGTTGGAGCATCATTTATTTATCAACAGGACAATGACCCCAAACACACCTCCAGTTTGTGTAAGGGCTATTTGACCAAGAAGGAGAGTGATGGGGTGCTACGCCAGATGACCTGGCCTCCAGTCACCAGACCTGAACCCAATCGAGATGGTTTGGGGTGAGCTGGACCGCAGAGTTAAGGCAAAAGGGCCAACAAGTGCTAAGCATCTCTGGGAACTCATTTAAGACTGTTGGAATACCATTTCAGGTGACTACCTCTTGAAGCTCATCAAGAGAATGCCAAGAGTGTGCAAAGCAGTAATCAAAGCCAAAGGTGGCTACTTTGAAGAACCTAGAATATAAGACATATTTTCAGTTGTTTCACACTTTTTTGTTAAGTTTATAATTCCACATGTCTTAATTCATAGTTTTGATACCTCCAGTGTGAATCTACAATTTTCATTGTCATGAACATACAGAAAACTCTTTGAATGAGAATGTGTGTCCAAACTTTTGGTCTGTACTGTAGTTCAAAGTATGTTTACCACAAACATTGCATTGTTATATCCATTTTAGCTAATGTATTACTGCATACGTTTGTGTAGTTCAAAGACAATTGACTACAAAAGTTGCATTGTTATGCTCGTGATATTGAACACATTGTTCTAAGACAATTTATTAAAAACATTGCATTGTTACAGTATATCCATTTTAGTGAATACATTACTGTATCAGACCGTGTAAATTCACAGACATTTTACTAGAAAAATTGCATTGTTGTATCTGTGATATTTAATGCATAGTTCAGACATTTTATCATAAACATTGTATTGTTATATACCTGTTAGCAAATGCATCACTGCATCAGACTGTGTACAGCAGTTCAAAGACAGACTTTATGAAAACATTGTACCATTATACTTGTGATATTGAACACATAGTTCAAAGATATTTTACAGCAAAATTTTCATTATTACCAAAGTAAATTGTCAATATCAGTGCGCTGTGTGTTTGTAGAAGGGGAGGGACATTTACTTGTACCTCTGTCTTTAAATTACAGAAAAAAACATTTGCAATATTTCTAGTACCATCTAATAAAATGTGTCCCAAACCCATGACATTTAATTTACAGATCTCATAATAAAATGTTTGGGAAACGGAAGAATGCAAAAGATCCGAGAGTTGGAATGTTTGTAACAGCAGCACCAGCCATCCAACCAGTAGTAGGCCACAGTTCTCTTTGGCTTCTGATTACACCACATTAATATTGAGGACAAAGGATGAGAATGTGGACTGGATGGCTACCCCTCTCAGTCATTACAGGATGATGTGGATGTCACCTGTGAGCCTGACAACATGCCATGGAGCCATCGGTCACAGAATTCTTCCTGCTCCTCCTTCTTACAACCCCAGAGAAGCCTTTCAGTTGCACCCTCTCGTTCGTAACTGCCACCTCCTAGTTAAGCATCTTCTTTTTTCCTAAGAGTCAACAAAATCTGTTGTGCTATGGAAGTGTGAGAACAATCAATGTTTTGACTGCCATGAGAAAGAGGTTCAGGTGCACACAGTGGCGTGCCTAGGGTGTTTGGCACCCAAGGTGGGTCCTTTCTCTGGCACCCCCCAATACTTAAAAAAAAATGTACCCCCTCACAGTAGTATTGCCCTCATTGTACAAAATTCACAGTAGTTTTGTCCAGATATGTGCCCCCTCATGGTAGTTATGCCCATATTGTGCCACCTCACGGTAGTTATACCCACACTGTTCCCCCTCACAGTATTTATGCCCTCACTGTACAACATGCACAGTAGTTATGCTCACATTGTGCCCCTTTAAAGTACTTATCTTTTCATTGTGCCCCTTCACAGTAGTTATACCCTCATCGTGCCCCCTCACAGTAGTTATGCCCTATCTGTTCCCCTTTCACACTTGTAATGCCCTCTCTGTGCCCCTTCAGAGTAGTTATGCTTTCACTGTGCCCCCATAACAGTAGTAATGCCCTCTGTGCCCCTTCACAGTAGTAATGCCCATTGTGCCCCCTTCACAATAATAATGCCCACTCTGTGTTAAATAACAGTTATGCCCACCCCCTTCACAAAAGTAATGCCCTCTGTGCCCCTTGATAGTAGTAATGCCCATTGTGCCTCCTTAATAGTGCCCTCTGTGCCCCTTTGTAGTAGTATTGCCCTCTGTGCCCCTTTTGTAATAGTATTTCCCTCTGTGCCCCCTTTGTAGTAGTATTGCCCTCTGTGCCCCTTTATAATATATGTAAAGTGTTAGAGGTGACTCAAATGGGTGAGAGTACTCACAGCCAACCACTTGCTAAATGCATCAAGCAGTAAACATCCTGCTTGCTGTCTTCCGCCAACTCCAACTGGGCACACCTTGGCCATGCTGCATTTGAGGGAAATAACACATGCTCCCTGCAAGTCACACATGATAAATTTAGTTGTGCAATACTTTTTGAAAAAGTAAAGTGGTTTGCAGAGGGTACTGTCAATGTCCAGAAGACTGTCCTCGAAATTTCACCCTTTCTTATGGGGCCATGACCACTGTTTAGGCAGAAATCTATTGCCTATAAATGACATACAGGAAGTGACGTATTTGCCTCTCACGATTGGAAAGCATTTTATCCCATTCAATAAATACGGACTGTTGTTCAGTTATACCATTTCGTTAACAATAATTAAGCAAAGTTTTCAAAAATTCGATTTCAACGCTTCGTCGAATTTTCTCAAAAAAATTTGATTTGATCCAAATTAATTTGTGATGGAGCACGTTAAAAATCAGCTATTTCCCAGTGACAGGGAGCCTGTACATCATTGTACATTACTGTGAATTGCAGAAACATGCATAGCCAGTCTGCTGAGGTAATGAAACAGTTACTGGGAGACATTATGACAGGCAGTTGACAGGCGTCACTCTTAGAATCAGTACACCCTTCACTTATTTGGTCAGTTACGGGGCCAATCCTGACCAAATAACTCAAGTGTGATCTTACAGGTCAATGTTAGTGTCAGGTATAAAGAACCATGCAGTGGCCCAAGATTGTAGTGAAAGCGCAGTACTTTTACACCGTCAGCTGATTCCCCATGCTCCAAAGATAGACCATTGTGTTTTTAATTTTTCCGTCCTTCTGACAGATCAGAAGAAGGGTAAAAAGAAATGGTGATATCAACAAGGCCAAACAGGGACACTAGTGGCCTCGTCAAAGAGTGGAAAGGGTGGCAACCGCATGAGGAGTCAACATAGTGGCCCAATCACAGAGTGGGGAGGCTGTCAAATGCATGAGGAGTCAACACAGTAGCCCAGGCACAGAGTGGTTAGAGTGGCAACCGCATGGGGAGTCAACACAGTGGCCCAGTTACAGGGTTGTAAGGGTGGCAACCGCATGAGGAGTCAAGATAGTGGCCCAGTCACAGTGGTGAGGGTGGCAACCATATGAGGAGTCAACATAGTGGCCCAGTCACAGTGGTACCTTGGAACCGAGCCCGAGTTCGGGAAATGTTTTTTTACAGTAAAAATTAATCTACAGTATGAAGTTATTACGTGAAGTCTTGCGAGACTTCGTGAAGTAATAACTTTGGCTCATCTGAGCCAATATATTCTAATAAAGTACGGAGCGCTCGCTCTGTACAGTATTCAAACAAAGTTTTAGCGAATCGACTTCAAATGTTTAATTCGAAGTCGATTTGCTCATCCCTAGTTCTGATCTTCAGGTGGCAAAGAGAGAGCTAGGATTTGATTTCCTCTTGAAGGACACAGAGCAGTTCCCACCCAGTGTGACTCCGTTCGCCCTGGCAAAACAGGTGCAGAACAGCGTGACACCACTGTGCTGTGCATAGGTAGAATGCTGGAGGAGCACTCCAAATTGTGCCTGCGGCGGAGGCTGAGGACAAGGTTGAGGAGGAGGAGGAGGCAGAGGAGGACATTGGCGCAAGACTCACAGCTTGAGAATTCGGAGGCGGCAGTGCAGTCACTTGGCCCAATTGCTGGTGTGGCTGGGTAGGAACCACATTTACCTAGTGGGCTGTAAAGGACATATATAGTCCTTGACCATGGTTACAGATCCACACGTTTGGAGAAGTGAAATGTACCAGACACCGACAGGCTCAAGGACTGGCCCACCTTCTACTCAACATGAGCGTTCAGGGCTGGTGAAGCCTTTTTGGAGAAGTAATGAAGGCTCGGGACTCTCCACCTTGGCTTGGCACAAGCCATCAGTTCTCTGAAAGATGCAGAGTCAACCACATGGAAAAGATGGGGCGGTAGTACCAGCAACTTGGCCAGGAGCATGTTCAGCTTCTGCAGCTGTTGGATGAGTGCACACACACTGTTGTCGTTTTTCAATTGGCTTGATGATCCATTGCTGGGGAAATGAGAGACGAGGAGGAGGAGCATCAGGACCAGAAGATGATGGGAAGGAAACACAGCTCTCTTCTGCTGAGGTGGTGGAGCCTTGACTGCTGGAGAAGGGGTGCAGGGGAGGCCACAAACAATTTACCACCACTCATTCTATCACACGTGGCACAATGGCGGTCATTTATTTGGCTAGCTGTCCATGCAACCTATTTTATGTAGGTTTAACATCACAGGGATTGATACCAATGAACATTATTATTATTATTACATAATTACAACAGACATAGTAAAATCACATGATTAAAACTTAAATCTGTGTTAGTATATCAATACAGTTAGGCCCATAGCCAAGCCAGGGAACAACCTTGGACGGCAATGGTTAGTGTTATAAATAGTCAATGTCTAGTAAGTATACCTGGCACAATAATGTAGAATTAAACACATAGCTAATAAAGTGCAAGTGAAAAACAAAATATAAACCAGCAACTATGGGCTGGATACAAAAATGCCCACAGAAAAACCAGGTAGAGACAGCATTAATATAAATCATAAATATACCATACCGGCCGGGAGACCCTGCGCAGTTAATCATGTGATTAATCGGCCAGTTAATCATGTGATTTTACTATGTCTGTTGTAATTATGTAATAAAGATTAATCTCTTAATAATATAAAAATGAGTTTCTGTCTGTCTGTCTGTCTGCCTGTCTGTTCTCTATGCGCGACCAAACTACTGGACCGATTTTCACCAAATTCGGCACACAGGTACACCAGGTGTCCGGGAAGGTTTTAGACCAGGTCTCATCTCTCTAGGACATTCCGTTCCTGAGATATTCCCAAAATATGATCTCCATTAGCCAACATTACAACTGGGAACTTTGGTTTTAAACTCCAACTGCCATTCTCTGCAAAGACACACACAGGGAGGGCAGTTTTCCATAACAACCAGGTAATTATCAGCAGCTGAGGATCTCATCCATTTCTATTTACTGACACTGTTAAAGGTATTCCGGTTACCATAAATATAACTTATGTTTTTTTCTATTACTACAGTTCAGTAGTAATAAAAGATGTTTTCCTCCACTGCTGCCCATTGCGTGGCCTCATAAATAAGCATGGTATTGACCTTTAATTCAGGCCACCCTAAAAGAAGTACTTAAAACTCCCGCCCCAGGTCTCACTAAGCCACACCCCAACTCTGTCAGGCCACACCCCTTTTCACTCCGCAGCCAACAGAGATTGAAAAAATAAAGGTAAAAATCAACTTCTGTCAGCTGCAGGGATGGGTGGGAGGTTAACTTTCTTTCTGCAACAACACACACAAACATTAAATAAAATAGATTAAATACACCCATGCGAAGCGTCTTGCTAATCCACACCCCCGACTCTGTCAGGTCACGCCCCCTCCCACTCCGCAGCCAATGGGAATTAAAAAAATGAAGGTAAAAATAAACTTCTGTTTGCTGCAGGGGTGGGAGAGTGAATTTCTCTCTGCAACGACACACAAAAATTTTAGATGAAATAGACTAATTATAGACTACAACCGTTCGAAGCCTTTTGCTAAGCCACGCCCCGTCTCTGTCAGGCCACGCCCCTCTCACTCCGCAGCCATTCTGCAACGACACACAGAAACATTAAATGAAATAGATTAAATGCACCTATGTGAAGCGCTTTGCTAAGCCACGCCCCGACTCTGTAAGGCCACGCCCCCTCCCACTCCGCAGCCAACAGGGATTGAAAAAATAAAGGTAAAAATCAACTTCTGTCAGCTGCAGGGATGGGTGGGAGGTTGACTTTCTTTCTGCAACGACACACAGAAACATTAAATGAAATAGATTAAATACACCCATGTGAAGCGTCTTGCTAATCCACGCCCCCGACTCTGTCAGGTTACGCCCCCTCCCACTCCGCAGCCAACGGGGATTGAAAAAATAAAGGTAAAAATAAACTTCTGTTTGCTGCAGGGGTGGGAGGGTGAATTTCTCTCTGCAACGACACACAAAAATAGTAGATGAAATTGACTAATTTTAGACTACGACCATTCAGTACTAATAAAAGATGTTTTTTTCCACTGCTACCCATTGCGGATCCCCATAAATTACCATGTCATCGACCTGTAATTCATGCCACTCTGACCCCCGCCCCAGATCTCGCGAAACCACGCTCCGACTCTGTCAGGCCACGCCCCCTCCCACTTCGCAGCCAACGGGGATTGAAAAAATGAAGGTAAAAATCAACTTCTGTCAGCTGCAGGGGTGGGAGGGAAGTTGGATTTCTTTCTGCAACAACATACAGAAACATTAAATGAAATAGATTAAATATACCCGTGCAAAGCAATGTTTTCTTCCACTGTTACCCATGGCGTGTCCTCATAAATTACCATGGCCTGTAATTCTGGCCACCATCAAAAGAAGAACTTAAAACCCCTCCCCAGGTCTTGCAACGTCACGCCCCCGACTCAGTCAGGCCATGACCCCTCCCACTCCGCAGCCAATGGAGATTGAACAATTGAAGGTAAAAATCAACATCTGTCAGCTGCAGGGATGGGAGGGAGGATGACTTTCTCTCTGCAACGACACACAGAAACATTCAATGAAATAGATGAAATATACCCAGGCGAAGCCGGGTCCTTCTGCTAGTTGATTTATAAATCCCGGTTTTTGGTTATCACAGGAACTGAGGAAGAGAGTAAGAGCATGTTCTGGGGATATACTGTATGCATCAAAGAATGAGAAGGATTTGACTTGAAGACCATTCCTCGTCACTTCAAACAACAGCATAATTGTGACGGTTCACTTTTACATGTAAGGGGAATTGATAGGGTTCTGGTTAATATCGAAGGGGGGGGGGACTGGAAGAAAACCTTGCTAGAGAAGAAATGAGATGGCTCTTTGAATTAGGCACTCTTGTTCCAGAAGGTCTGAATGAGGACTGAAGCTTTGTACCCTACATCTAGATTGTGTATGGGGGTACATTGTATTTTTAGGTTGGTAGTTTTTTAATTATTGTTTTGTTTATTGTAATGTTACCGTACTTTACCAAGTACATACGTATATTTCATAATTCATATTGTTTTTATACTATTTAATATGTAACCTCATATATATTCATCGTGTTCATATGCATAGGGACACAATCTTATATAAAGTGATAGTTATCACAGTAATAATGCATGGGTTACAGTTGAGTAAATATAATTTGGGTAATATTTTTAAATTGTCAAATAATAGGGATATATCTGGGATATCCCTTAGTATTCTTCATGTGCTTGCCACCCTTTCCACTCTGTGACAAGGCCACTAGTGTCCCTGTTTGGCCTTGTTGATATCACCATTTATTTTACCCTTCTTCTGATCTGTCATAAGGAAAAATTATTCATTATTAAAGGTGTAATCCAACCCCTATAATTCCCCCCAAAATGCCCGAGCACCTAAGACAGGTTATACTTACCCCGCTCCCCGACACCTGCTTTGCTCTTGATACCCACACAGCCGCCTCTGTTTCTCCCAGGTGACGCTTGGGAGGTTCGTTCCGGTTGCGGCCTTCTATTGGTTGCTCCCCCTCCTTTGCTGGATGTTTTGATCCGAACAATGCAGAGATGCAGTGGTGGCCGTGCGGACATCAGGATAAGCATAACCTGTATGAGATGCCCATGCATTTTGGGGGGGAAAATAGGGGTTTGATAACCCCCTTTAACCCTTTCAGTACCGAGCCACTTTTCACCTTAAATCCCAGGCCGATTTTTGCAAATCTAACGTGTCACTTTATGTGGTAATAACTTTAGAACGCTTTTACTTATCCAGGCCATTCTGAGATTGTTTTCTCGTCACATATTGTGCTTCACGACAGTAGTAAATTTGTGGCAAAATATTTCATTTTTATAGGATATAAACGTCCATGAAGTGGTTGTCTATTTCTGAATGGACGTTTCTGAACGTCCATTCAGAAATAGCAGCTGCACGCTAATCGTGCAGCTGCACAGTGGGGTTCCTGCTGTCAGTTACAGCAGGGTACCCCAAAGAGAAGGCAGGGACTGGTCCCTGCCTAGTAGATCGCTGTATACACAGCGCTCACCAAGCGTTGTGTATACAGAGCAGGAAGCACTATTGCGCTTCCTGTTCCGGCCCGGCGGTCACGTGATCGCCAGGGCCGGAGAGTGCAGGAGCTGCCGGGTCTCTCATAGACCCGATCAGCCCTGCACTGAGGCTGTACAGCAGGGCTGGCCAACCTGAGGCTCTCCAGCTGTTGTAAAACTACAACTCCCACCATGCCCTGCTGTAGGATGATAGCTGTAGGCAGACTGGGCATGCTGGGAGTTGTAGTTTTGCAACAGCTGGAGAGCCGCAGGTTGGCCAGCCCTGCTGTACAGCATAGTATTATGCTGTACAGCCTCTCTGGGGATGTATTTCTCCTGTAACTGGGGCTACTATGTCAGCCCTAGTTACAGGAGAAATCAAGAGTAAAAAAAATAAATAAATAAGTGAAGTTAAATGTCCCCCTGAGGTCATGTATGACCTTATGGGGGACACAAAGTGTAAAATAAAAAATAAAAATAATAAAAAAAATAGAGTATTATATATAAAAAAAATCACATATAAAAAAAATTAATTTTTCCCCAAATATGTCATTAAAAAAATGTTACAAATAAAAATAAATAAATAAAATAGACATATTTGGTATCACCGCGTCCGAAACGGCGACCGGCTCTATAAAAATATCACATGATCTACCCCATCAAGTGAACTGCATAAAAAAATCTAATAAAAATTATGCCAAAACAGCTTTTTTTTGTCGCCTCACCTACCAAAAAACATAATATCAAACAATCAAAAAGTTGTATGCATCCCAAAATGATATCAATAAAAACGTCACCTCATCCTGCAAAAAATGAGCCCCCACACAAGATCATAGCCAGAAAAATTTTAAAAAATGGCTCTTAAAAAATTGCAACACAAAAACATGATTTTTTTCTAAAAATGCTCTTATTGTGTAAAACGCAAAATAAATAAATAAAAATAGACATACAGTATATACTGGCGTATAAGACTACTTTTTAACCCCTTAAAATAATGGCTACAGTGGGGGGTCGTCTTATACGCCGGATATACGGGGGCCGCACTGTGTGAGGTGTTTTTTTTTTCCCCGTCAGCGCGTAGAGAGCCCTGCTCTTAGCATACTGAAGTAGCATACTATTCTCTATATTCTCAGGAGGATTTTGAAGGCTTTTAAAGGGAAACTGTCATGCCAGCAAGACCTGTTACAATATCGCAGCTTACAGTTATGATCACCAGGCACTTGCTCTCTTGTTTGTTTTGCAAAGTTTTAGCTTTACCGTACATGTTTGAAACAACCTTATGTTTATAAGTGACAGTTTTGCTGCTATATACAGTACCTGCATGTCATATGCATTTGAATTAAAATTAACATGTTGAAATCAAAGCAGACTTTTTTTCATTTGGGAGAGGGGTAGTCTTATACAGTGAGTATATACCAAATTCTATATTTTTAGGGCAGAAGTTGGGGGTCGTCTTATACGCCCAGTCGTCTTATACGCCGGCATATACGGTATTTGGTATTGTTGCATCCGAAACAACTGGCTCTACAAAAATATCACATGATCTACCCCATCAAGTGAATGGTGTAAAAAAAAATATAGAAAAATGCCCCTAAACTGCTTTATTTTTTTTGTTAACCTCCCAAAAATTAGATTAAAAAGTGATTAGAAAGTCGGATGTACCCCAAAATGGTGCCAATAAAAAGCACAGCTTGTCCCACAAAAAATAAGACCTCACGCAGCTCAGTCCACAAAAAATGTAAAAGTTATCGCTCCTAAAAACCATGACAAAAAATTCCATGTTAGAAAATGCAGATGCTGCTCCTCCCCTTCTGAGCCCTGGCGTATCCCCAAATGACAGTTTACGACCACATGTGGGGTGTTTCTGCAAACTGCAGAATCGGGGTAATAAATATTGAGTTTTGTTTTCTTGTTAACCCTTGATGTGTTACAGGAAAAAATGATTAAAATGGAACATCTGTAAAAAAGTGAAATTTTGAAATTTCACATCTATTTTGCTTTAATTCCTGTGGAATATTTAAAGGGTTAACAACATTTCTAAAACCAGTTTTGAATAGTTTGAGGGGTGTAGTTTCTAAAATGGGGTAATTTATGGGTGGTTTTTATTATGTAAGCCTCACAAACTGACTTCAGAACTGAACTGGTCCTTAAAAAAGTTGATTTTGCAAATTTGCAAAAATTGTGTCTAAAATTCTAAACCTTCTACTGTCCTAAAAAAATAAAATGACACTACCAAAAGGATGCCAACATAAAGTAGACATATGGGGAATGTAAATTAAATTGGATTTTATGGGGTATCACTATCTGTCTTAAAAGCAAAGAGATTCAAATTTAGAAAACTGTGATTTTTTTCAAATTTTCGTTAACTTTTGGATTTTTAATAAATAAAATTAAAACTTATCGACTCAAATTTACCATTAACTTGAAGTACAATGTGTCACGAGAAAACAATCTCAGAATCGCTTGGATAAGTATAAGCGTTCCAAAGTTATTGCCACATGAAGTCACACATGTCAGATTTGCAAAATTAGGCCTGGTCAGGAAGGGGGTAAATGACCCAGATAGGAAGTGGTTAAAGAATATATTAAGGGGGTACTGACCACTTTGACCCCCTTTTACGGGATTTGGAAAAACTTGGCTGTGAAAATGAAAAGTTTCATTTCTTCCAATAAAATGTTGCTTTAGCCCCTAATTTTTCATTTTCACAAGGGGTAACAGGAGAAAAGCACCCCATAATTTGTTACCCATTTTCTCCTGAATATGGCAACACCCCATATGTGGTGATAAACTGCTGTGGGGGTACATGGCAGGACTCAAAACAGAAGGAGCGCCATATGAATTTTGCTGCACAGATTTTGATGGATTGGTTTGCGGGAGCCATTGATTTTTATTTTTTTCAGTTATTGTCTTATGTGGGGGCTCATTTTTTGTGGGATGAGGTGATGTTTTCATTGGTATCATTTTGGGGTACATAAGACTTTTTGATCGCCTGCTATTACACTTTTTGTGAGTCAAGGTGAAAAAAATAGCTGTTTTGACATAGTTTTTTTTATTTATTTTTTTTACAGCATTCACCTGAAGGGGCAAATCATGTGATATTTTTATAGAGCAGGTTGTTATGGACGCGGTGATACCCAATATGTCTAACATTTTAATTTTTGTTAAGTTTTTCACATTAGATGCATTTTTGAACAGAATAAAATCTTTTTTTTTTGTGTTGCCATTTTCTGAGAGCCATATTTTTTTTATTTTTCGGGCGATTGACTCAGGTAGGGTCTATTTTTTTGCAGAACGAGATGACGGTTTGATTAGTACCATTTTGGGGTAAATACGCCTTTTTTGATCGCCTGCTATTACACTTTTTGTGAGGCAAGAGGGAAAAAATGGCTGTTTTGACAGTTTTTTTTAATTTTTTTTACAGTATTCACCTGGGAAGCCATTTCATGTAATATTTTTATAGAGAAGGCTGTTACGGACGCGGTAATACCCAATATGTCTAACATTTTTATTTTTGTAAAGTTTTACACATTAGATGCATTTTTGCATTTTAAAATCTTTTTTTTGTGTTGCCATTTTCTGAGAGCCATATTTTTTTTATTTTTTGGGCGATTTTCTCAGGTAGGGTCTCCTTTTTTGTGGGACGAGATGATGGTTTGATTGGTACCATTGTGGGATTAATACGTCTTTTTGATCGCTTGGTATTACACTTTTTGTGAGGCAAGGTGATCAGTAAATGCCTTTTTTTGCATTGTTTTTATTTTTTATTTTTTACGGCGTTTACCTAGCAGGGTGGGTCATGTGATATTTTTATAGAGCCAGTCGATACGGACGCGGCGATACCTAATATGCCTGCTTTTCTTTTTTTCCCTATTTTTTACAATTTTTTTTAACTTTATTTTGGGAAAATGACGCTTTTTTTTTTTTACTTGAAACTTTTATTTTTTTGTTAAACTTTATTTTTTTAACTTCTTTTTTTACTTTATTTTTTTGTCCCAGTCTGGGACTTCAACTTTTGGGGGTCTGATCCCCTGCACAATGCATTACAATACTTCTGTGTTGTAATGCATTGGCTGTAAGTGTATTACACAGTGTAATACACTTACAGCTTCCTGCCTGTGAGATCCAGGGGGCTGTATCTCACAGGCTTCTGTAGAAGGCAGCCTGATGCCTAAGGAAGGCATCGGGCTGCCTTCCCTGCCATCGGGTCCCCGTCACAGCAGCGCGGGGACCCGATGAGCTCTTCCTCCCAGCGCCGACATTGCACATGCCATGGTCAGTGCTGACCGCGGCAGTGTGAGGGTTAACCCTAGAATGCATGACCATAAAAATCTACACTTTTACATACCTGGGGCCTTTTAGGCCCGTGTGCAAATAACATGGAATAACGCAAATAAAAATACTTTTCAAAGTTTATTTGAAAAATGCAAAGTAAGGATGCATTCCCACTAGCGCTGGTGTCTGCCAGGAAGGGATCTGTAATGGATCTGACCTCCTGGTGACCCCAGCTAAGGCTGGTAGAATCCGGGCATTCCGGCAGCCTTAACTGGAGTTACCAAGAGATCAGATCCATTACGGATCACCTCCTGGTAGACACCAGCGCTAGTGAGAATGCATCCTAAGATGTGAATAATTCAAAACATTATGTGCAAAAAACAACAATAAAGTAACTGAACGGGCTTAAAACGCCCAATATACTCATTCGATATAACTCTTTATAATAACGTTTTTTTCTCTAAAAGTTTTTTTTATATAAAAGTGGCAGTAAACATGCTGCAGGAATATCTCTTTTCAAAGTTTCCTTTTCGAATTTACTAATGACCGCAACATCTTTCACACGTTATCTATTCGGAAGAATGATCCTTGCAGACATTTTGTCCACAAGTAGTACAGACACGCTCCGATTTCCTGTCCTTCTTTGCTGGACAAATGTAACATCGCTTTCTTTTTTTATCTCTTGGCTCTGGATGTTCCTGAAAACATATACCACATCTGATCATAGCTTCTGTTGTTTGCCTTGGCAAGCATTTTGTGCTGCTTCTCTCCATCATGGTAGGCATTAAAAGTTCATAGCAAAGTTCCGTCAAGTATAGACGTCTCTTGTCCTTTCTGTTGGCATGGAATTCTGGATGAGTCTCACTATAAACAATATAGGTATTGAGGGCTGACACATCTAGCATATTATAAAAAAGAACTATAGGCCAACGTTTTGTCTGCCTCTTGCACGTACTGTATACTCTCCAATCATTTCGTCCATCTTGTCAACTCCTCCTTTGTTTTTATTATAATGCAAGATTATTTCGGGTTTCCGTTTCCTGTTATTGGTGTCTATACTTCCATCATGGTGCATTGTACTCAGTAATATCACATTTTTCTTTCTTAGCTTTATAAGACACCATTGTCGCTTGATTGCAGAAGCCAAATACACTATCATAAAGTTGTCGATGTTGATTGTGCTTCATGATTGGAGGAATTTCTCTGCGGTTTTGCTTCATTGTACCAAGAATTGTAATTTGTTTCTGAAGCAAAAAATTGGCCAGTTCTAGATTGGTGAAGTAGTTGTCCATTGTTATATTTTTTCCAGAATGGAAAATTGGTTTAGCAAGTGTTTTTACTACATCAGAACATAGGTCCTTCTAGACTGGAGCGTCAACATCTTTGCCACAGTAAATCAGACCATTCATTCCATAATAGCTTGCAGCATCACACATCCAGAAAATTTTAATACCATATTTAGCAGGTTTGCTGGGCATATACTGAATGAATTTGCAACGTCCCCTAAATGCAAGAAGTTGCTCATCCACTGTCACATTTTCACTAGAATGGTAATGCTTAGTACAGTTCTTGATAAAAAGATTCCAGATGTAGCTAATAGGGGCTAATTTATCTGTTTCCAACCTGAGAGGACGAGTTCTCTTGTCATCAAAACGAAGGATTCTCTGAATATCCTGAAATCTATTGACTGACATAGTAGCTTTGTAGTGTGGATCTGAAAAAGGGTTTGGATTTTTGGAGCTCAGAGTTTCTTTTTCAAGAAACAAAAAAGCTGACTCCTTCCTCCAAAGTCTCTTCAGCAAGTAGCACACAATGAACAGTGTTCAGGAACTATGATGATGTCGGAGACGCATGACCTTGTGAGGGAGCCTCCTTCCCAAGATCACATGACCATGTAGTCAGGCAGAATCCACACTCTGCACAGCAACAGCAGAGTCATAAAGACTGAGTCAAAGTTTTCCCCTGCAACAGTAAAGACAAAAAGACTTAGGATCACATGTAAACCTAGTACGGGCCTAAAAGGCCCCAGGTATATGAATATGGGGTATTCACAAAAAAGAGTTATTATACCGAAATGCCTGTAACATAAAAATATATGAACAACTGGAAATGACTAACAACTATATACCTTAGGAATACCTAGAGTTTCAGAATTCTAACTAAAGTAATCTTGCAGTAAAAAGAAAACAATTAACAGAGCGGGCCTGCGAGGCTCCAGGTATGCATTCTAGGGTTTTCACCGATGCTGATGCATACAGAAGGGGTCCGGCTATCGGCCACTGCCGGACCCCTGCAGCTGATCAGGCGAGCGCAGCTCCTGCGCCCGCCCAATCAGAGCGCTGTACCAGTACGGCGCTGGGACTTGTGTCCCGGCTTCCAGCGCCATACATGTACGGCGCTGGGAGTGTAAGGGTTAATGTCTACTTTGATTATGAATGTATTATCAATTTTGGTGTTTATTTACATGTTTATCACCTTATCACTTTTTATTTAATTTAATTTATTTATTTATTTTGGCACTTTCACTTTTTTGCATTAGCACTTTTGGCACGTCATTGAAATATATGCTTTCTTATGAGTTATGTACAATAATTTATTCCTTGGTTCTGTATGAGGAGTTGGGGTACGTTCTGCCCTATATGCGTCACCTATTTTGGAGGCTGCATTGCGTTCCATGGTGGAATGCACTGCTATATATGTGGTTTTCTGTTATAAGATATAAATATTTTGTTATTGATATGTCAATGGGGCTAATATATGCCTGTAGTTTTAGCTATTAGAGCTAGTCTGAGAAAATGTTCCATTTTTTAGTGTAGCTTGCCTTTCAGGTTTGATGAGAGCTTATTGCATCCCAGCATGGAACGTAACATTATGCATACTAATCCAAAGTCTAACAATATAATGTATGGTTTCTTGGTTTTAATTATTCTTAGGGAATAGCTATAACTGCACAAGTGTCTATATTTATTGAATTGGATAAGATGCATTCCAACGTGAGATGCAAATGCATCACTTGCTGTATGTCATTTCCGGGCAATGCCCCCAGTGCCCCGCCTCCTTAAAAAGGGACCTTCACAGCAGCCCACCCTTCACAACAGCCTGCCCCCTTAACAGTGACCTCTACAGCACCCGCCCCTTAACACTGACCATAGGTTACAGTCCCCTTAACTGTGACCTCCACCATTCCTGGCCCCTTTAACAGAGGCCTCCAGTGACTGCCCCTTTAGCAGTGACTGCCACAGTACCCCGCTCCCTTAACAGTGATCTCCACTATACCCTGCTTTTTGCTGCAGTGGAGAGGCAGCACCCCAGCAATATGGCCAGGTCCCTTTGACTGCCCCCCCCTCCCAAGATTGTATCAGCCTGGCTCCCACAGCAAGCACTATCCGCCTCTTCCACCTCCTTCTCCATGGACACGGTTCTGTCCCCAACAGCAGCAGGGCACAGGGTCACTTACACTACATCTCCTTCTTATCACAAGCATCAAGTCAAGCTTTGTCATGACGTATTGGAGCTGATCAACCTGGGTGACAGTAGCCACATCAGCAAGCAGTTGCAGATAAAGTACCTCAAGTAGCAAACATCCCGCTGGCTGTCACCCAACTGACTCCAAAGGACAAGGTGGTCAGCAACAATGGCCACAAAATCCTCGCTGCCCTGAACCTGGGGGAAATAACACATGCTCACTGCATGGCTCTTTAAAAAAAAATACACTGCTTCACGCAAGGTGCTGGCAATGTCCAGGAGACTGTCCCTATTTTCAGTCATTCTCACGTGGTGAGGAATGCTCTCTTGGACTTGCAGCATTAGAATGGTCTGCAACATTATTGTTGGAATTCAACATTGCACATGCTCAAGCGTCTATACTAGCAGCGAAAAGCCGTGAACAATTTGATCATGCACCAGACTGCCTCAGCATGGAGCATGTGCTGTTTCAATGTCGGGCAGTGCCAGCTAATGCTGTTCATACTGCATTTGTCCCTCATCCACCTCATATGTATTTTTGAAGTGATGCTGACGCTCATGCAATAGGTGGTGATGGAGGAGGAGGAAGAACAGCTAAAGCATCTTGCTGTCCACCCTGTACCTCTTGGGGACCCACAATGAGAAACTCTCATGGGGGAGGAGGAGTCGGAGTTGGAGGAGCAAGAGGATGATGATGATGATGATGGTGACACCAGACACAACACCCAATCTTCTCAGTAGGGGGCGTTGGTGGAAAGAACTGGCTCCTGAAGTACGCTGGCTAGAATGGCAACCTGTAGACTTGCTTACTTATGCAGTGACAGGCGGTTTGCCTGCAGCCAGCATGTCTGTAAGGTAGGCCCCTCTCTGCCACCAGTAGAGTCACACCTCTCCCATCGCCATGACTGGCAGAAGCCGCAGCAGCCACTTCAGTTTCCTCAACATGATGCAGCATTTTTTCACATGGCACACCAGGCTGAGGCCAGTCAGCAAGCTGACAGCTCCCATGGAGGACCACCTAAACTCTGACCAATCTCTGGCATATACCCTGTTCCCTAACCCCATCGATTTCTGTGAAGGATTTCTGGTACAGTGGCCCAAACTGACACAGAAGGCTCTTGTTCTTCTTTTTTTGCCCAGACTCCATTGTCATCTCGGAGAGGGTTTTCAGCTCCAGTGGGTCGTGGTGACACCCAAAGTTGTTCTCCGCCAGTGTCCAAAACATCATTTTTGTCAAAATAAACCAAAACTGGCTTGGGGAAGATTTTCACACTCCTCCGGCTAAGGCCGATGAATAGATCTGGCCTTGCTGACAGTGCCCCATGTTTCCTCTGCTACTGCCTGCCTGTCTGGCTCCATCATGCCGCTGCCACCATCATGCTATTGCTATGGTCTGCCAAACATCATGTTCTGTATGACTGGTGCTGCCTCCATCACGCCACCCTCTCATCATGACACTGGCTATGGCCTGCCAACCATCATGTTCTATACAGCTGCTGCCTCCATCATGCCATTTCTGCGGCTTGCTGACCATCATTTTCTATAAGACTGCTGCTGCCTCCATCATCCTGCTGCCTGACAACATGTATCATATAGCTGCTTCCACTGCCCCTCGCTGCTAATCACCTACTTGCGCTGCTATTAACACAACCACTATTACCACTACGACCACTACTACTGCTTTTACTATTACTACTACTGCCCATAGATATCCTTGTATGTTCCATATTATTGCTGCTTCTGCTACTATTGAGGCTGTGTGTCACTATATCCATACCATACCCCTTAAACATCCACACAACAAGCCACTTTTTCTTCTGAAAATCAACACTTGTCCTTAGAGGCTAGAAGGGGTTATATAACAATTTCAGGGCAATTGGAGCAACGTTGGTTCAGCCCAAATCGATTTGGCTCTGAACTGAACCTTTTCAAAAATTTGGCAAACCTGAACCAAACCGAATTTCGATTGGTTTGCTCATCTCTAGTGTGTTTAGGATCATTATCCATTTGTAGAACCATCCTCTTTTCAACTTCAGCTTTTTTAAAGTTGGTGTTATTTTTGCTTTCAGAATTTGCTGGAATTTAATTTAATTCATTCTTCCCTCTACCCGTGAAATGTTCCCTGTGCCACTGGCTGCAACACAATTCCAAAGCATGATTGATCCACTCCCATGCTTAATGATTGAAGAGATGGTCTTTTCATTAAATTACATGTCTGCTAACATACCTTTGCTCATTGGGGCCAAAGAGTACTATTTCAACCTCATTAGTCCACAGGACTTGTTTCCATGCTGTATTAATTTTGTTTAGATGTTCTTTTTCTAAGTTCTGACACAGAATTCACAACTCTGGAGTCTGCTAAATCTTCCTGAAGGTCTTTTTCAGTCAAGCAGGGGTTCAGATTTATCTTTCTAGCAATCCTATGCACAGCTCTCTGAAATGTTTCTAGGTCGTCCAGACCTTCTCTTGACCTCCACTGTTCCTGTTGTTGCCGCCATCATATAGTACATGACAATCTCTTTCTAACAAAGCTAGAACCAGCCCTGTAACTCACATGGATCCAGAGATCTCCCCATCCATTGCTCTGCTAGATTTATATCAAGCTGGCAGCTCAAGGAGAGTGTCTTTTCTGCTGCAGCTAAGGGGACGTGTCTCAGCTCTCCCCATCACAGCTCAGGAGATAGTTGAAGGATGAAACTGAGCATGTGCTGCCTTCTCAGTGAGCAGGTCATAGAATTAAGAAGAAAACAGTGGCGCTATACACATACATTTTATTGAATAACTCAGTGGCTATGCTAAATTTTTAATTACATGCAATTACAAAAGTATTCAGATCCAGGTGCTGTTTGAAAACTGTAGAATATTTTTTGTGGGACAACACCTTCAATTAAATTTCGAACTGAGGAAAGGGCAGCGTGAAAAAAACTTTGCTATCTTCTTATAGCCTTCTTCAGCTTTGTGTACCTCAACCATTTTCATTTTCAGAGTGTTCGGCAGCTGCTTAGAAGAACCTATGGCTGCTGTTTTTTGAGACAAGGTTAGAGGAGTCTGAAATTTGACGTCACTGGTCTGCAGGACACAGCTAGAAGGCTGCAGCACTACTGCGAGCGCCGCTGCCTTTCAAACAGCTGATCGGAGGGGGTCCTGGGTGTTGGACCCATGCCAATCACATGCTGATGATCTATTCAGTCTATCTATCAGTAATAAAAATCTATAGACCTCCTTTAAGGCCTCTTTCACACAAGCGAGTTTTCCTCGCAGGTGCAATGCGTGATGTGAATGCATAGCACCCGCACTGAATCCTGACCCATTCATTTCAATGTGTCTGTGTACATGAACATTTTTTTCACGCATCAGTTCTGTGTTGCATGAAAAATGCAGCATGTTCTATGTTCTGCATTTTTTACGCAGCCCTGGCCCTGTAGTAGTTAATGAGGCTTCAATGAAAAATGCATTGCATTCAAGCGAAAAAAACTGAACAACAGAACCAGTGGCGTAACTACAACTAACTGGGCCCCACAGCAAATTTTTGAACGGAGCCCCCCCAGAAACTTCTTCTAACCCCCAACTCACATGCAACCCTCACTCTTGTGGCTAGTCAAGATTGAGCTCTCCCAGACAAGGCCTGACAGCCGCTCCATCCGTTTCCTATAGTGTCACTGTATATAATGTCATTGTATAATACTGTTGAGGGGGCCCTGACAATAAAATCTTTTAGTCTCCCTCCTGAGGGGGCCCCTTGTCGGTCTGGGCCCCAAAGCAGCTGCTTCCCCTGCTTCCCCTATAGCTACGCCCCTGAACAGAACGCAAAACTGACTGAACTTGCTTGCAAAATGGTGTGAGTTTCATGAGTTTCAACTCTTGCATGCCACTGTGTGTATATATGTGTGTATATATGTGCTATATATATATATATATATATATATATATATATATATATATATACACATAGTAAGGGATCACTCTTTCTCAGGGGGTCACCATCACAGATCTTCCGACACACAGGGGGTTTTAACGTCCAAATGGTGCTGTATTTTCCCTCTTTACCACCAACACACATGTAAACATTCAAATAAACACCTGGGCTTTAACTCACATTTGTCGTCTCTACCTCATCGATAGAGCACAGTTCATACACAGAACACGATCCAGCTTCCTCAGCCATACGGTCCAGCAGCCTCCTGACTGTGACCTCATCAGCACCTTTGGGATGGAGATGGTCCAGAAGTCCTCCCGACTCTAACCGCATGACCCTCTTTCCGTAGGCGTCACTGGGCCCCCCAAACTTCAGGCTTCCTCAGCCTTGTGGCTCCTTAGCCCTCCTGGCTAGGACCACACGGGCCCTCTAAAGGTCTGTTCCCTGGGGCCTCTCTGTCTCAGTCTCATACACAGGGGGCTGTTTTATCTCTCTGTGATTATAACAGCAGGCCTCACCTGCGATCACCTCAGGTCAAAGAACCTGTAATGGACTACTGGTGTGGACTGGAAGAATCCCACTACCAATCTGGCTCCAAGTCCAAGAAATTCAGCCCATGTAACTTTAAAGGGGTTCTGCAGTTTTTTCAAACTGATGATCTATCCTCTGGATAGATCATCAGCATCTGATCGGCGGGGGTCCGACACCCGGGACCCCCGTCGAGCAGCTGTTTGAGAAGGCAGCGGCGCTGCAGGAGCGCCGCGGCCTTCTCTGTGTTTACCACAGGCCCAGTGACGTCACGACTACTATCACTGGCCTGGGCGCGGCTAAGCTCCATTCATGTGAACGGAGCTTAGCCCCGCCCAGGCCAGTGATACTAGTCGTGACGTCACTGGGCCTGCGGTAAACACAGAGAAGGCCGCGGCGCTCCTGCAGCGCCGCAGCCTTCTCAAACAGCTGATCGGCGGGGGTCCCGGGTGTCGGACCCCCGCCGATCAGATGCTGATGATCTACACACATCAGGTTTCTATGACAACCTAGCCAGTTCACTGCTATAGGTCTGCATTAAAGAGGCAGAGCACTGTGGATGACAATGGTAAAGGGGTATTTCGGTTACCATAAATATAACTTATGTTTTAGACTAATTCATCATCAATCATTACCTCATATAATGTAAATTTCACATATTTACTGTTCAGTAGTAATAAAAGATGTATTCTTCCACTGCTACCCACCTTCCTCCTAAATTACTATGGCATCGACCTGTAATTCAGGCCACCGTCAGGGGTGGGGGGAGGGTGACTTTCTCCCTGCAGCTCATTGCTCAGACTGCACAGTGCTGCTGCTGAGAGTGAGCTGTTCAAAAGGACATCCCTGTGTCCATCCAGGCCCTGCGCATGACAGAGGACAGGGAGTCTGAAAGCCAGACTGTCCAGCCTAAAACAAGACCTCTGGCCACCCTAGGGCTAGGCTGATGTTAGGGTGGCCAGATGTCCGGCTTTAGGCTGGACAGTACAGTTTTCTGGCTACCTGTTCTCCATCCGACGCAGTGGACAGACACAGGGATGTCCACCCTTTCAGTAGCTCACACTCAGACAGCTTCTCCTCCGTGTCTTCACGGAGTCAGGGGGGCATGGTCTCATGTTTAGTGGTGTGTCTTCATGGGAACTAGGGGCGCTGTTTCACGTTTGGGGGAATGGCCGGTGAGGTCTGGCTTTCTGGGGTGAAGACAGTGGCCACTCTAGCTGCTGTGGAGGTCACAGTTAAAGGGGCGGGCTGCTGTAGAGGTCACTGTTAAAGGGGCGGGTGTCAGGACCGGCAGTCATTGCACCCGTTCTGCTGGTCCTGCCCCTGACTCTGGTGGCGAGGTGGTTGCCCGGGGTCAGGCTTCGTCCACTGTTTCGGCAGGCTCCTCCTCCAGCCGGCGGTCTCTGGCTGTGGATGCGCGTCCCAGGCAGGGGATGCGTGCGACGGTCATAGGGGCCAGGGACGTGGCTGGTGCGCACTCTCGCTCGCGGCCTGTTACTGGTCGCCGGAAAACGCGAGCAATATAGTGTTTGTTTATTTTCTGCTTATTTGGTATCTCAGGAGTTAAGTTTTGGTTCTTGCTTTCTCCTCCCAGTCAGCTGGTTGGGTGGGGTCTGCTAGGTATTTAAGGCCCTCTGGTTTTTACCTAGCTGCCAGTGTTTGGAGTTCCTTGCTACTACCTGGTTTGCTATTTTTTGCTCTGCAGTTTTGACTCTTGATGTTCTTTGATCCTTGGCGTGTTTTTGACTACTTCTCTCTGCTTGCTGATTTTGTTCCTGACGTACTCTCCTGGTTTTGACGCGGCTACCTGACTACCCATTTGGTTCTTGTTTGTCTGTCTTGTTTGTCTTCCCATCCCCCGCACTTTTGCTAGTGTATTTCCAGTCTTCAGGTTGTCGGCTCAGGGGTTAGCCTGAACGGGCAATAGGCAGGGAAAGGGGTTGGGATTAAGCTTAGGGATCACTTACCCCTTATCTGTGTATCCCAGCCCTGACAGAAACACTGGCCCAAAAGAGGCCTGCAACCTGCATATGTCCAGCTACGTTCACTCCACCTATGGAGCCTATGTCAGCTGTGGTCGCACAGGTCCAGGCCTTGACCAAGTTGGTTCAAGATCTGGCTATCCGCCTTCAGGTTCAGGAAGACATGCATGCTACGGCCCTGGTGCCACCCCCGGCCGTTCAGTCACCTGCACCTGAACCTAAGGTTCCCCTTCCTGGCCTTTTTTCGGGCGATCGTAAGAAATTTTTTTCATTTCGGGAAGGGTGTAAACTTTATTTTTCCTTACGACCTCGGTCCTCTGGGACAGAAGCGCAAAAGGTGGGGTTGGTTATGTCTCTCCTGCGGGGTGACCCACAAAATTGGGCGCTTTCCTTACCTCCTGATTCACCTCTGCGTTCTTCTCTGGACAGTTTTTTTTCTGCACTGGGTCAGATTTATGATGAACCAGACCGACCTGCGTTAGCGGTTTCCCACTTGTTATCCCTCTGTCAGGGTAGACAAATGGCGGAAGAATATTGTGCTACGTTCAGACAGTACGTGACGGACTCGGGGTGGAACGATCAGGCCTTGAAAGACCTATTCATGACCGGCCTCTCAGACCAGGTAAAAGACTTGTTATTAGCTCATGCAGAACCTAAGACTCTTGACGAAGCTATGACCCTCGCCATCCGGGCAGATCGACGCCTAAGGTCCAGACGACCACCTCGGGTGTCTCCCGCCCCTCGGCCGACCCTCAGTCTGGTCTCATCTCTACCTGGGCCTGAACCAATGGAGCTCGGCAGTATCACCCCAGAGCAGAGGAGGGAACATCGCTGGAAGAATCGACTATGTTTCTACTGTGGGAGTCCCGAACATCAGCTAGATGCCTGTCCCAAGAAGTCACAGCAGGAAAAACTTCTGCTCCTAGGCAGTTGTCGGGAGAACTGCCTAGGAGCTCAGGTACTCCCTAAAATTTCTAAAATGTTTTTGCCCTGCACTATTGAGGTCCAGTCAGCCTCATGTACAGGTCTGGCTTTTCTGGACTCGGGTGCAGCCGCTAATTTCATCGACTTGGATTTCGTGTCCCAGGTTTTGTCTTCCATGATTCCGTTGTCCCCTCCTATCCTAGTATCAAGTGTGGATATGACCCCATTGCGTGCTGGTTTGGTCAAATTCCGCACCCCCGAGATAAAATTGGTGGTGGGTGCACTACACATAGAATATTGTTCTTTTCTGGTTATGAAAAATTTGTTGGTGAACTTTATCCTGGGGATGCCCTGGCTCCAGGAACATAATCCAGTTATTGACTGGGGTACACTGGATCTTGTTCGCTGGGGTCCTCAGTGTAAGGCCCATATGTCTCAGGTCTCACTCTGTACCACGACTGCATGTGATGCTGGGATCCCGGAGTTTATCTCTGATTTCGCAGATGTATTCTCCAAACCCCTGTCTCTAGTCCTTCCTCCTCATAGGGATTTTGACTGTAAGATAGATCTCTTTCCCAAAGTCAAGCTGCCTAAGGGTCATATTTATAATCTGTCTGTACCTGAAAGAGAGTCGCTTAAGCAGTATATTGATGAAAGCTTGGCTATTGGGCATATTAGACCTTCTGAGTCCCCAACGGGGGCTGGGTTCTTTTTTGTGGAGAAAAAAGATGGTGGGTTAAGGCCATGTATTGATTACCGCGAATTAAATAAAATCACGGTCAAGAACTCTGGACCTCTTCCTCTTATTCCGGCCCTTCTGAATCAGGTTTCTGGGGCCAATTGGTTCTCTAAATTAGATCTAAGGGGAGCGTATAATCTGTTTCGGATTCGGGAAGGAGATGAGTGGAAGACTGCTTTTAACACACCACTGGGGCACTTCGAATATCTTGTTATGCCTTTCAGTCTGAGTAATGCCCCGGCAGTCTTCCAAGGTTTTATGAATACCATTTTTCATGATGTTATTGGGGTCTTTATGGTGGTCTGGATGACATCCTGATTTTTTCTCCCGATCTGCCCACCCATCATGAACATCCTCGCCTTGTGTTGTCCCGGTTGCGAAAAAACTCTTTGTTCGCTAAGTTGGAAAAATGTATTTTTTGTGTGCAAAAGGTTTCATTTCTGGGTTATGTGGTCACTCCTTCCGATGTACAGATGGATCCGTGTAAGGTTCAGGCGATAGCAGAGTGGGTCCGCCCCACTGACTTAAAATCCCTTCAACGGTTTCTAGGTTTTGCCAATTACTACAGAAACTTTATAAAAAACTTTTCCGTAATCGCCAAACCACTCACGGATCTTACCCGCAAGGGGGCTGATCCAAGCAACTGGTCTCCTGCAGCATACTCTGCGTTTCAGGAGCTCAAGAAAGCCTTTTCTACAGCCCCTGTGTTGATTCAGCCTGATCTCTCTCAACCCTTCATTGTAGAGGTAGATGCTTCTGAGGTCGGTGTGGGGGCAGTATTATCTTAAGGGTCTTCTGCTCTCACAAACCTCAGGCCATGTGCATTTTTCTCCAAAAAATTCTCTTCATGTGAAAGAAATTATGATATTGGGAATCGCGAGCTCCTTGCCATCAAATGGGCTTTTGAAGTGTGGCGCCATTTTTTGGAGGGAGCTCTTCACCCAGTGACAGTGATCACAGACCATAAAAACCTGGTGTATCTTGATAGTGCAAAACGTCTCAATGCTCGTCAGGCCAGATGGGCCTTGTTTTTCTCACGTTTTAATTTTGTTGTTACCTACCGACCGGGTACAAAAAATGTTAAAGCTGATGCTTTATCCCAGAGTTTCGGTATTCCTGAGGGTTCGGAGTCTGAGTCT
This sequence comes from Rhinella marina, assembly GCA_900303285.1. Taxonomy (NCBI): domain Eukaryota; kingdom Metazoa; phylum Chordata; class Amphibia; order Anura; family Bufonidae; genus Rhinella; species Rhinella marina. Next base: position 29,588 of record ONZH01014438.1, read on the forward strand.
GGTAACATTTTACCTCCAGGTATTGTACTGGCAGCTGTCTCCTCTCACCTCTCTTCTCAAATTCTTGCTGAACAAAATTCTGCTCCTAAAGACCTTCCGGAAGGCAAATTATTTGTTCCCATGTCTTGCCGTTTGAGAGTGTTAGAGGAGACACATTGTTCAGTGCTAGCAGGTCACCCAGGTGTTCGGGGAACCTTAGAGTTACTGAAAAGAAATTATTGGTGGCCATGTATGCATACTGACGTTTATGCTTTTGTTCAGGCTTGTCAAGTCTGTGCGCGGGGAAGATCCCCAGGAGACGTCCTGAGGGACCTCTTCTCCCGCTCCCAGTGCCAGACAAACCCTGGTCTAACATTTCCATGGACTTTGTTACCGATTTGCCACCATCCCAGGGGTGCACTGTCATTTGGGTGGTGGTGGATCGGTTCTCTAAAATGGGTCATTACATTCCGTTGAGAAAACTGCCATCAGCGGAAGAATTGGCTGATCTGTTTATCCAGCATGTGGTTCGTCTCCATGGTATTCCTGATGAGGTGGTATCCGACAGGGGGGTACAATTTGTGGCTAAGTTTTGGCGAGCTTTCTGTTCGAAATTAGAAGTTAAATTGTCCTTTTCTTCTGCCTTTCACCCTGAAACCAATGGGCAGACGGAGAGGATGAATCAGGAGCTGATCCAGTACCTTCATCTCTTTATCTCTGACTGTCAGCATCAGTGGGCCTCATATCTCCCGCTAGCTGAATTTGCTATCAACAATCACACTAGTTCATCCACACTCACATCACCCTTTTACTGTAATTATGGTTTTCACCCCAGGTTTTCTTTCTCATCGTGTTCTGTTTCTGATACTCCTCGGGCAGAATCCATAACTAACCAACTGTGCACAGTGTGGTCACGAGTTCAGCAGAACTTGAAAAAATCACAAAGCCAAATGGTCCACCATTCCAGGAATAAACATACTGTCTCTGACACTTTTGTTGTGGGAGATAAAGTCTTGTTGTCTACTAAAAACCTCAAATTGAAAGTCCCGTCTCTGAAATTTGCTCCTAGGTTCATCGGTCCTTTTGTCATAACTCATGTGTTTAATCCGGTATCTTTCAAGGTTGTGTTGCCCCCTGAATGGCGGGTCCACAATACTTTTCATAAAAATCTGCTAAAGCGCTATGTTGACCCTGTTGTACCCCTCCCTGACCCTCCCTCTCCGTCTGTTGTGGATGGAGATCTTGAGTATGATGTTGTTGAGGGGGTTCTGGACTCTAGGTTGGTGAGGAATTCCCTTCAGTACCTCATCCATTGGAAGGGATTCGGTCCAGAAGATAGATCTTGGGTCCCTGCTAGGGATGTGCATGCACCCCGCTTAGTGAGATTGTTTCACCAGAGTCATCCTTCTAAACCATCTCTGAGTTCTAAATGTCTGGAGGCCCCTCCTGGAGGGGGGGTACTGTCTGGACTGGCAGTCATTGCACCCATTCTGCTGGTCCTGCCCCTGACTCTGGTGGCGAGGTGGTTGCCCGGGGTCAGGCTTCGTCCACTGTTTCGGCAGGCTCCTCCTCCAGCCGGCGGTCTCTGGCTGTGGATGCGCGTCCCAGGCAGGGGACGCGCGCGACGGTCATAGGGGCCACGGACGTGGGTGGTGCGCACTCTCGCTCGCGGCCTGTTACTGGTCGCCGGAAAACACGAGCAATATAGTGTTTGTTTATTTTCTGTTTATTTGGTATCTCAGGAGTTAAGTTTTGGTTCTTGCTTTCTCCTCCCAGTCAGCTGGTTGGGTGGGGTCTGCTAGGTATTTAAGGCCCTCTGGTTTTTACCTAGCTGCCAGTGTTTGGAGTTCCTTGCTACTACCTGGTTTGCTATTTTTTGCTCTGCAGTTTTGACTCTTGATGTTCTTTGATCTTTGACATGTTTTTGACTACTTCTCTCTGCTTGCTGATTTTGTTCCTGACGTACTCTCCTGGTTTTGACGCGGCTACCTGACTACCCATTTGGTTCTTGTTTGTCTGTCTTGTTTGTCTTCCCATCCCCCGCACTTTTGATTTGAGTGTATTTCCAGTCTTCAGGTTGTCGGCTCAGGGGTTAGCCTGAGCGGGCAATAGGCAGGGAAAGGGGTTGGGATTAAGCTTAGGGATCACTTACCCCTTATCTGTGTATCCCAGCCCTGACAGCGGGCTGCTGTAGAAGTCACTGTTAAAGGGGTGGGCAGCTGTAGAGGTCATTATTAAAGGGGCAGGCTGCTGTAGAGGTCACTGTTAAAGGGGTGGGCTGCTGTAGAGATCACTGTTAAAGGGGCGGGCTGCTGTAGAGGTCACTGTTAAAGGGGCGGGCTGCTGTAGAGGTCACTGTTAAAGGGGCGGGCTGCTGTAGAGGTCACTGTTAAAGGGGTGGGCTGCTGTAGAGGTCACTGTTAAAGGGGCGGGCCGCTGTAGAGGTCACTGTTAAAAGGGCGGGCCACTGTAGAGGTCACTGTTAAAGGGTCTGGCCGCTGTAGAGGTCACTGTTAAAAGGGCGGCTGCTGTAGAGGTCACTGTTAAAGGGGCGGGCACTGTAGAGGTCACTCTCGATATCTTTTAATGACACACACACCTCTCATCATCACTAGCGCACTTATACCTAGAGTTAACAGAGCATGGCGGGCGTTTAGATGCAGTGGAGGAAAGGATAAGCTCTCTGGAGGATGAACACACTCGCTTAAAAGTGGACTACATAAAATTACTCCAGGATAACGCATTGTCCTAAATGTCAACTACCTAACACAGATCTCACCCATGGACATGGCTGAGCGTAAATTCTACACCTTCCAGGAAATGCAAACCTTATATCAATTACAGACCAACTATTAGAGGGATGGGCTCTGATTCAGAAAATTGTGAGTAGTGAGATTTGGAGAGAGACGTATTTTAAAATAATACACAGGGCTATATATGGCTTCCACACCCCACATGACCCCAAGAAGATAACTGACGGCAGAATAACACATTGTCCTAAATGTCAACTACCTAACACAGATCTCACCCATGGACTTTGGTCCTGCCCGAAGGTGCAAATCATCTGGAAATCCCTTATATCCCTCATAGATACAAAATGTCATATTAAACTCCCAGTAGATCCAGAGACTTTATTATTTCATGTAGGGAGCGGTAAAACTAAAATTGCAGCGGCACTTCATGTTGCTATCTTGGTAGCTACTAGCTAAAAGGTGTCTATTACTTTATTGGCCTAATCCAAATACTCCGCCACTGAAGGAGATAATTCAACAGACAAAAAAATGTTTAACGCTAGAGCGTATTGAGGCGGAGTATCGCAAGTCCACAGTAACAGTACCCGTTTTTAGAAAGTGGAGAATGTTTATGGAAACCTTCTTCACTGAATCAGACATAATAGCAACTATCCGCCCATTCCTTTATACTGAGTGGTTTGCGAAGTTGAGACCATCTGACCCTTGGCACATGATGCTCACAAAGCAGGAAACTAAATGATTCAACTAAAAAACAAAATATAATATTCTTTTCCCTTGAGATTGATAAATAAAACTCACAAGCTTACACTTCTTTATACTTATTAATCAAATTGCACTTGTTTTTTCTTATTGTATTTCTACAGCATCTGAGATGAACGGGAGAGGGAGGTGGTGGGGGTCTGGTAGACTATGTTATAATTGTTGCATACAATGTAAATGTCGCTTTGTATAGTTTTCTATGAAAAAAACGAAATAAAAAATATGGTTTACAAAAGAAAATGTGACTTTTACTGATATCCCAATGTATCTGTAGATACCAATGCATTATACATGAATACTAATGAAGGTTTTTTGAAAGGCCTCTTTTACATCTACGTCAACCAACAGCATTTCACGAGATCCGGCATTGCCGGATTCTCTAGTTCACCACTGGATCCCCATTGACTGTAATGAGGCAACTAGATCTATTTGATGGAGATGTGAACGAAGCCTTAGAAAGACTGCTTCCACTAGCAACAGGTATTGGTCTCCAATACAGAAGCTTGTGAGTTTGACACCCAATAGTAACAATTTAAAAGTAGAGAAAATACGTTTTAAATATAAAATATAATGAAAGGCATTAACAGCAAGTGGAAGGAAAGGAAATAATCATCTCCCTCTCCTGGGTGGATTCATTTTTCGTCACATTATAGACTGCTTGTTTCCATGGTTACAACCATGGTTTACTTCTTGTATTGACATTGTTTTTTTTTTCTTTTTTTAAGTTACTCTGGGTGACTATAACTGGCAATCATTACATTGCCCATTGTGTTCTTCGATTGCTATATAGCCATCATTGAACACTTAATTTTCAATATAACAATAGAGTGTCGGCACCTAGTGTCCTGTATTGGTATATTACACTCCGAAGCCTGCTCTAGGCTTCAGTCTATTAGAGCAATGTAACAGGTTCCCCGATCTCAGGAGGGGAACGCTGTTACCGAAGCAGAAGCGTGCGGCTTCCGCTTCCAGACTGCTCTGATGCCATGGACACATTTGACCACGGCATTTGAAGGTGAAAATGTATGCGATCAGCCTTATAGCTGATCACATACATGTGCCACGAGTCTCTGCTATTTTAGATAGCAGAAATCTGGCTGCTATGGCGTCCGCTGGACATGCAAGCGGGTGCCATACTGGACTGGAGGTCCTGAAGGGGTTAAAGACATACATTTATAACAAGCTAATAGTTTGAGTTTATCATTATACTTTTCTGTACTTTAATATAATTTTCAAGTATTAACTACTGCTAGAAAAATTATGTGACTGCTGCCATAGTTAATGTTACTATAATCTAATTTGACAGCAATTGCATTTTTATAATTTTCTTTCCAAAAACTGCAACGTAATGCATGCAAGTATGTCAGAGAGGAAAAAAATGAAACCACAACTGATGAAGGAAATTTTGTTGATGTAATAGAAATATCTGTTAGATCTAGGATATAGTTTTGAGTCTAGTCATATTTAAAAACTAAAAATTGACAATTCAAAAGGCACATAAGTTGTGCAATTCCGTGTTATTATTTTATACAGAAGGTCAAATATTAATCATGTCCATAGCTAAACGTTGTATTCTATAGTGAAATTCCAGTGGAAAAACCCTTGAAAAAATATTTTTGTTTTAGCATTGTTACTTTCTAGAGATAACTCATGCAAACAAATACAATTATAAATATACAAGGATCAATGAAAAAAATAATAATTTCATTTACTATCTTGGTTTGGAAGAAGTCCAAGGACATGGAGTCTTTTTGGACAGTAGCCATAATTTCAAAGTATGGGACTGAGAAAGTAAAACAACTCTTGGTGGGAACAAGTACTATACTAAATAGTTTTTTATGTGTTACTATTTCTGAAGAATAAAAAAGTTAGTTTTTTGGGGGAAATTCAGAGAGCCATCTTTTTATTGGTACTGGTTTAAAATATATATCTAACACACTCACTATTGCCTGTGTTAAAGGGTTATGCCATGATTGATGTAAAAAATAAAAATCAGACCTCATACAGGGCATAGTAACATAGTAACATAGTTTGTAAGGCCGAAAAAAGACATCTGTCCATCCAGTTCAGCCTGTTTTCCTACAAGTTGATCCAGGGGAAGGCAAAAAAAAAACCCTGTGAGGTAGAAGCCAATTTTCCTCACTTTAGGGGGAAAAATTCCTTCCCGGCTCCAGTCAGGCAATCAGAATAACTCCCTGGATCAACGACCCATCTCTAGTAACTATAACCTGTAATATTATTACCCTCCAGAAATACATCCAGGCCCTTCTTGAACTCTCTTAGTGAACTTACCATCACCACCTCCTCAGGCAGAGAGTTCCATAGTCTCACTGCTCTTACCGTAGAGAATCCCTTTCTATGTTTATGTACAAACCTTCTTTCCTCCAGACACAGAGGATGTCCCCTCGTCACAGTCCTCGGGATAAATAGATGATGGGAGAGATCTCTGTACTAACCTCTGATATATTTATACATAGTTATTAGATCTCCCCTCAGTCGTCTTTTTTCTAAAGTGAATAACCCTAATTTTGATAATCTTTCTGGGTACTGTAGTCCACCCATTCCAGTTATTACTTTAGTTGCCCTCCTCTGAACCCTCTCCAGCTCTGCTATGTCTGCCTTGTTCACAGGAGCCCAGAACTGTACACAGTACTCCATATGTGGTCTGACTAGTGATTTGTAAAGTGGCAGGACTATGTTCTCATCACGGGCATCTATGCCTCTTTTGATGCAACCCATTATCTTATTGGCCTTGGCAGCAGCTGTCTGACACTGGTTTCTGCAGCTTAGTTTGCTGTTCACTAAAATTCCTAGGTCCTTTTCCATGTCAGAGTTACCCAATGCTTTACCATTTAGTATGTACTGGTGACTTGCATTATTCCTTCCCATATGCATAACCTTACATTTGTCAGTGTTAAACCTCATCTGCCACTTTTCTGCCCAAGCCTCCAGTCTATCCAGATCCTGCTGTAGCAATGCACTTTACACAGTTTAGTGTGTCATCTTCAAAAATTGATATTTTACTGTGCAAGCTTTCTACAAGATCATTAATAAATATATTGAAGAGAATAGGACCCAATACAGACCCCTGTGGTACCCCACTAGTGACAGTGACCCAATCTGAGTATGTACCGTTAATAACCACCCTCTGTTTTCTATCACTAAGCCAGTTACTTACCCAAATGACAATCTCTTTATAACAAAGCTGAATCAGTCCTGTACCTCATATGGATCCAAAGCTCCCTCAATTCATCGCTCCAATTGCTCTGCTAGATTCTCTTCTGGGTGGCAGCTCGGGGCATGACCTTTCTGCTACAACTCTCTCCTTGTAATTGTCCCAGCTACTTACAGTAGATAAGGTTTGTGGCAACTGAAGGAAAAAGATGAGCATGTATGCCGACATAAATAAGTGGACATGCACATTACTATACAGACTAAACAGTAGGGATCACTATTATGAGTAAAGATTATGGTCCACAACTGGAGCATTGTTGTAACAGAAAGTAAGTTACAAAAGTAGCACATTTTTCATGCATTTTGGAGGAAAACAATGAAAAATCTTGAAATTTAAAGGGATTTTCAAGGACACTGTGGGTCCCTCAAACCCTCCTTAATTAGACATAATACGCCTATAAGAGAAAGTTTAATATACTTACCATTCCTAAATTGCGATGATTGGTCTCCTATTACCCTGTGCTCCTCTTGTGAAAATCCAGCTTCCGCTACTGTGACATTTAGAGATGGGTGAAGTTCTTAAAAATTCAATTCAGCTGCTTCACCGAGTTTTACAAAAAAAATTAGCTTCGTCATTAATTACTTTGTCACCAAGCACATTTCTTTGCCGTGTTCATCGCTGATCATGACATATGAAATTAATAGTAAGGCCTTTCAGAGGTTAATCATTTAAAAAATAATAAATTGTACTTGCCTTACCCATCTGAGCGCGGAGACCACTGTGGCCATCTTGCTTGAAGATCCAATGTGAAATGTCACGCGGTGCGTAATGATGTCATCATGCTGACTGCTGTGGTGATGTCATACACTATGTCACTGTGCACGAGATTTTGCGCGGGATCTTCAAGCAAGATGGCCACAGCGGCCTCTTCATGCTCAAAAAGATAAGGTAAGAATTTTTTTTTTATTGATTTGTTACCACGAAGCACAAGGAAATTTTGCTTCGCAGCGAATCGAATTTTGTGTGAAATTCTAATCGAAGTCCATTTCAGATACTTCGATGCGCTGAACGCTAGTCACAATCTTTACAATGTTTCTAGCCTGTGCTTTGGACGGGACATCACATCTACTGTGGACAGGTCCAGAACTATTCCTCTCAATGGCACATGCTTAAATGAGATGCACATGCACCAGGGAGAGGGTTAAGGGCTCATGCACACAAACGTATTTTCTTTCCATGTCCGTTCCGTTTTTTTTTTTGCGGTCCATATGCGGAACTATTCATTTCAAGAAAAAAACGAAGGTACTCTTTGTGCATGCCATTTCCGTATGTCCATATTTCTGTTCCACAAAAAAATACTTTTCCTATTATTGTCCGCATTACGGACAAGGATAGGACCCGTTCTATTAGGAGCCAGCTGTTCCATTCTGCAAAATATGGAATGCACACGGACATCATCCGTATTTTTTGTGGACCGCAAAATACATACGGTCATGTGCATGAAGCCTAATTCTGGCTCCGTCCACAGTGGAAGTGATGTCTGATCCATAACCCAGGCTGGAAACCTGGTAAAGTATGTGACGTTGAACGACAACTTATAGAGAAATGCCAATAAACCAATAGAATAAGAAATACTCAATATAATAAAAATATATAATTTATTAAATATTACATATAACAATACATCACAACTAATAATTGAGGCCAGATGGGACAAAGCCCCATAGAACTGCTACAGAAACAGAGCCAATACAAGGTAAATGGACTAGGCCAATGTATTAACATAGGTATATCTGGCCAATTGTTAATCAATTGTTAATCAAACAGCTACCAAACATCTAATATATAACGTTGAGTGTATGTCCGCTAAAGGAATCCGCACCGTTGCAGCTACAATCACGAAATTTGGCACACAGGTACATCAGGTGTCCGGGAAGGTTTTAGAACGGGTCTCAGCTCTCCAGGACGTACCGTTCCTGAGATATTCCCAAAAAATGCATTAGCCAATACAAGGCTGGTCACATGACCCTTATCAGCCAATAGAAGCTCACAGGCAGTTAGTTTCCACACACACCAGGTTTCCATAACCACCTAGCCAGTTCACTGCAGTAGGTCTGCTTTAAAGGGGCAGAGCGCTGTGGATGACACTGTTAAAGGAGTATTCCGGTTAACCATAAATATACTTTATGTTTTAGACTAACTCATCATCAATTATTAACTCATTATTATTATAATGTACATTTCACATATTTACCGTTCAGTAGTAATAAAAGATGTTTTCTTCAACTGCTACCCACTGTGTTTCCTCCTAAATTACTATGGCATCGACCTTTAATTCAGGCCACCCTCAAAAGAAGGACTTAAAAGCCCCACCCCCAGGTCCCACTAAGTCACGCCCCTTCCACTGCGCATCTGACCGGGGTTGAAAAAATGAAGGTAAAAATCAACTTCTGTCAGCTGCAGGGGAGGGAGGGAGGGTGCATTTCTTCCTGCAGCTCATGTTCAGACTGCACAGTGCTGCTGTCTGAGAGTGAGCTGTTCAAAAGGACATCCCTGTGTCCATCCAGGCCCTGCGCATGACAGAGGACAGGGAGTCTAAAAGCCAGACTGTCCAGCCTCCCCCCAACGTGAAGCCATGCCACCAGTCCCCATGAAGCCACACCCCTAAACACGAGGCCACGCCCCCTGGTTCCATGAAGACACCGAGGAGAAGCTTTCTGAGCGTGAGCTACTGAAAGGGTGGACATCCCTGTGTCTGTCCAGGCCCGGCGACGGACGGTGGTCTGAAATCCAGACTGTTCAGCCTAAAACCGGACCTCTGGCCACCCTAGGGGCAGGCTGATGTTAGGGTGGCCAGATGTCCAGCTTTAGGCTGGACAGTCCGGTTTTCTGGCTTCCTGTCCTCCATCCAGCGCAGTGCCTGGACGGACGAAGGGATGTCCACCCTTTCAGTAGCTCACACTCAGACAGCTTCTCCTCAGTGTCTTCATGGAGCCAGGGGGCATAGCCTCATGTTTAGGTGAGGTCCGGCTTTCTGGGCTGAAGACAGTGGCCACCCTAGCTGCTGTGGAGGTCACAGTTAAAGGAGAGGGTGCTGTGGATGTTTGTGTTAAGGGGCGGGCTGCTGTGGAGTTCACTGTTAAAGGGACGGGCACTGTAGAGGTCACTCTCGATATCTTTTAACAACACACACAAACATTAAATGAAATAGATTAAATATACCCGGGCGAAGCCAGGTCCTTCAGCTAGTATATAATAAATAAGCAAACTCAAACCAATCCGTCAGTGAGCATATAATCAATTTAGACTGTAATACAGTTACTAGAAATGCATGTAAATGCATTTACATTGTGTGTCATGACAGATCCGTCTTGCTCAGCACCACATTGCAGAAAGAAAAACGCTACTTTCAGCGTTATTCTGTCAGCAATGGAGACACAACCAAATGGAACAGAATGCATTCAGTTCAGTTTTTTCTCCATTGACAATGGGGACAAAACGGAAGCATTAACCCCTACCCACCCCCGCTATTAAGATTCTATGAGGGATCTCAATAGCAGAAAGATTTGCGAGACCTGCTGTGTCTCTGAAAACCCCTGTGTTCACATCACATTTTTGTCCCACATGTAACATTTACGTTGGAAAAAAAAAAGAATGAAAAGGATACACTTTTCCATCCTGCAGAGTGCAGCAAAAAATGGAAACATATGGTGACGGATAACACTTTACTGCATCAGTCAGTGGCATGTGCTTAACATATATGTCATGCATACAGTGCATTTGGGAGGTCTTCAAACCCTTTCACTTTTTTCACACTTTTTGTTGATGTCTTGCACTAAAACAAAAAAGATCAACTTTTTCCATTTTCCACTCAGTACCCAATAAAAATGTAAATCTTGCATTGACATAAGTATTCAGACCTTTTATTCAATACTTAGTTGAAGCACCTTTGGCAGCAATTACAGCCTCTATTCTTCTTGGGTATGATGTCACAAGTTTTGCACACCTGGATTTGACAACTTTCTGCATTTTTTCCTGCAGATCCTTTCAAGATTTGTCAGGCTAAATGGAGATAATCGGTGAACAGTCATTTTCAGGTTTCTCCTGAGATGTTTGATTGGGCTCTGGCTGGGCCACTCAAGCACATTCAGAGTTGTCCCTGGGCCACTCCTGTGTTGTCTTGCCTGGGTGCTTAGGGTCATTGTCTTGTTAGAAGATAAACCTTTGGCCCAGTTTGAAGTCCAGAGCACAATGGATCAAGTTTTCATTAAGACTATTGATGTCTTTGTTCAATTTAGCTTAGCCTCAACTTTCCCTGTCTTCTTTCCTAAGTCTCCCTGTCCCAGACTCTGAAAAACACCACACAGCATGATGCTGCCACCATCATGCTTCACTATAGAGATGGGCAGTGCCTGGTTTCTTTCAAACATGATGCTTAGAACTGTGGCCAAAAAGGTCAGTGTTGTTTTCATGGTGTCATATAACAATATTTATTTTATAATATACCTATAAACCACAAGACAGTTTATTAATTTCCAGTATTTTATATTTTATTAATTTATGGTGGATTAGGCCACAATGCTATTTTGTTATCTTTAAACTTAATAATCTTATTAACCACTTAAATATAACCAGTAATGAACATTGTACCAATAGTTCACTCGATTAGAGTGACTTAACTCCCCAAACATAGCATCGCAACATTTTTATAGGGAGGGAGGGAAGGTGTTCTTGATCCTGCTGCTCACTGAATGTGACACTAACGGTTTTTTCCTTTCTTTCACAGGTGGCGCATGCTGAAGCTGTTGACCTTTTCTCCAATCAAAATCATCATGTGCCTGGTCTCCTGCCTGTTCCAGAAACTTCTTGGGAGATGCCATTCATCTGATCAGGTAAGTTTAATTTAACACATCCACATACACATTTTAATTGCAATGACACCATGGTTCCCCAATTCTATTCAGAATTGGTTCGCCCCATGGTGTCATATAACAATATTTATTTTATAATATACCTATAAACCACAGGACAGTTTATTAATTTCCAGTATTTTATATTTTATTAATTTATGGTGGATTAGGCGCGATGCCATTTTGTTATCTTTAAACTTAATAATCTTATTAACCACTTAAATATAACCAGTAATGAACATTGTACCAATAGTCCACTCGATTAGTCCATCCGCCATAAAGCAAATCTTAATGGCTAACCTACACATCGCATGCCTTTTTCCAGCATATTTTGAATTCCTACTGCAAAAATGTCACAACCAATATCTGATAAACTTGTTTTCATTCCGTTATAAATTCCTGGCGTACCATATTTTAATTCAGTGTGTCTGTATGAAAAACCATTTATCTTTGGCATGTATTTTTCTATCTGTTTATTCACTCTTTTCCGTATTTTTTTCAAGAACAACAGGTTCTCGGATTTCCAACTAAATTTGGGGATTATATCTGAAAAAATTATTTAAAAATTACTGTATTTTTCTTGTAGTTTGGATAAACAGTGTTTGATGTTATTTATCAACTCATGTGTTGGTACTAATCCAATGTCGTGTAAACCTGCATGTAAAATCAGTATGTTTGGGATTGGGTACCTTTTTTCCATTTTTTCACATTTGGTTACAATCTTATCTATTCTAAGACCATATATGCCTTTCCAGTAAATCGTCAAATTATCTTTTATCTCCAGTTTTTGATCTTTGAATCTTTCGGTTGTTCTTTTATGGATTGTGGTTATAACAGAATGTCCGATGATCCATATTATCTTGTTGGGACCTGAAAGTGAAATAAATTTAAACCAATAATTTTGGTCTAATATATAACTTGTATCTTGACGATTTCCATATACCTATTTTCTTCAAATTATCTATTCCAATTCCCAATTGAGAAGCTAATGTTGTTGCTCCTATACGAAAGGAGTGTAATGAAATTTTTAGATCAGATAAACCTAAAATTGCTTTAACTTTGTTAAGTATATAATTAAATTGATATTTGGTTAGTGGGGTTTGGTCTAGATGTCAGAATAATGGACCATTTGATAAAGGTCCAGTTTTTTAAAGTGTAAACTGGGCATAATGTTTTATCTTGGCAACTATTGAGTCAAATCGTAGATCCAATACCGGATTGATCTGTTTTAGAGTTTTTGATGATGAAGATGATTAAGTAATCTTGAAAAATTTTTATATCATTAATGTTCAATGGAGCGATTGCGTTTTTGTTGTTTGCAGCTATCTCGGAGATTCGCAATGCTCCGAAGAAAATCAATAAGAATGAAGTTGTAAACAAAGAAGATTCATAAGGAGATGAGCATATTGTAGGTAATGTTTGGATGAATTGTCTCAACATTTTTATCGATACAGGTCTGGTTCTGGTTATTGGTATTTGTTCTTTTTTCATACCTTTCAACATGTATTTTATTACATCGTTAGATATTATGGATTGTTTTCTTTGTATTTTCAGGAAGAATGATATACCTGATAAAGATTTTAAAATAGTGTCTGATCTAATACTTTTCCCATATAACGAAAGTACGAATTGGATATAATTTCTCAAATTATCATCCAACCGGTTGTAATTGTGTAGGTTGCAAAAATTATTCCAATTGTGCCAAGCAGCCGTATACCCGGCCCATGTTGATGGTGCTACAGAATTCTTAATCAAATTAATAATTACGACCAATTTGTCGTCCATAAATGAGTTGGGCAGGGGATTCCTTTTACTTCTGCATTCGGCACTATTTCTCTGAATTTCTGGAATTCCTGTCGTGACAGTGAATCGGCAATAATGTTAGATTTTCCACAAACATATTTACATTTGAGCCATATATTATTTTTTAGTCAAATTAAAACTATTTGTCTAAGTACGTTTATAACTTCTGAGGACCTGGCAGTTAAACAGTTAATGCAGAAAAACACTCCTTTGTTGTTTGAGTGTATTAAAATTCTTTTGTTTTGCAAATATTTTTGCCATATTATTAATGACACTAGTACTGGAAATAGTTCTAAGAATTGTATGTTTTTATTAGTTTTGTATTCAGCCAACTATTGGGCCATATTTCAGCAGACCATTTTCTATTAAAATAGGCTCCATAACCTATAGAGCCAGCGGCATCTGTAAATAACTCTAATGTTTTGGTTTCAGAGAAATCTGCTTGCCATATAGTGCTACCATTGAATTCTTCTAGGAATTCTTTCCATATGTCCATGTCTTGTTTTAATTGTTTTGTAATCCTAATATGGTCATAAGAATTTTTTAGACCTTTGGTAGCTGCATATATTCTTTTGGAAAATACTCTTCCCATTGGTATTACTCTAGTTATAAAGTTAACTGAACCTAAAAGTGATTGGAGCCTTTTTAATGTGGTTTTCTTGGAACAGTAAATATTTTCTAATAAAATTCTGGTGGATTTTATTTTATCCTTTGGTATGCGAAATTCCGTTCTTTCTGTATCAATTTCGACTCCTATGAATTTTACATTTTTTTGTGGGATATACTGTATTTTCATGTGCGATTGGAATATTAAAAACTTTTGCTATGTGAATAAAGTTGTTAAGTTGTAGGTTAATGCATTCATAAGTTTGGTGAGAGCCAATGTATAGCAAGTCGTCTAAGTAGTGCAGTATATAACCACCAGAAGAAATAGATTCTACTGCCCATTGAATGAATGTTGAAAAGGCTTCAAAGTATTGACATGAAAGAGTAAAACCCATAGGGAGGGCTTTATCATAGAAAAATTGATCTTGGAAGTAAATTCCTAAAGAATTGTATCCATTCGGGTTAATGGGGAGAAGTCGAAAAGCGGATTTAATATCCGTTTTTGCAAGGAGGGATTTTTGTCCAGAACGACGTAATAAAATAAGTGCTTGATCGAATGAAGCATATGTTACTGATGAAAGAGATTTGTCAATTTGGTCATTTAATGACGTCAAATTAGGGTAGGATAAATGATGGATTAGTCTAAAAGAATTCGGTTCTTTTTAAGGGACCAATCCTAATGGAGAAATTCGAAAATTGGGAAAAGGTGGTTCATCAACAGGTCCAGCTATTCTGTTTTCAGATATTTCTTAGATTTTTTTTTTTATTTATTTATTTTTTTTTATTACTATATCTATGTTTTTGTTAACGGATTTTAAATTATTTACAAAGTGACAACCTGGGCCTAAATATTCTGGTACATAAAAACCAGAAGTAAAACCTTTAGTTAGTAAATGAGCTGTCAGTTTGTTTGGGTAATGTTTTAGCCATATAAGCAGGTTTGTTGTGTTCAGGGGTGTCACTTGTTTTATTAATGTCTCTTGAACCTGAATATTGTCCGGATTGTTTTTTAAAACATTTTGTTGCGGAGTGGTTTCCTGAACAAAATGTACATTCATGTCTATATCTACAGTTGCTTTGCCAACGACAAGTGGTTTCGTTGAATGCAAAACAAATGCCTTTTTTGTTATTTGGTAGTGAGTTTGTTTGGTGACGAAAATAATTTTGTCTTTGTGGTAGCATTAATGTAATCCATAGCCCCACATCTCTTGTTCCCCAAGATAAATTGAGGTACACGGCGAGTTTTTGACAAAATGATTCGTCATAATTTAGCCAAGCAAATCCTCCAAAGTTCTTGTATGCTTCAAGAATTGATTGTAAGTGGTGAAATAGACCACTGCACAATTGAGGATGTTTTTCTCCTGAGTATATGGAGAAAGAATTTATCCAATTAAATATAGTTTTTTGATTGGGTTTTTTCCTTTCTTCCTCATCTTTTTTCTGTCTTCAGATTTTCTTTTGACGACGGAACCAAGGAAAAAATTTCTATGTATTCTTTTCTCCATATTTTTTCCTTTACCGTTTGTGATAAGTGGAAACCCAATGGTGAAATTTTTACTGGCATAATTTCACCTACTGATGTTTCTTTAACCCCTGTACAAGTATCAAATGATGGTATTATTGGGATATTTATATTTCTATGGGGTTCAATAGGAGATTCCATATTTGTGTTATCCCCTATTATTGCTTTTTTATGTTGATTAGTTGTTTTAGGGGTTAACCATACTCTTTCTAAGTCACCAGATGATTTCTGTGGCATAAAATTAATAAATTCTGAGAAAAATTGTTCTTTTTCTTCTGGGGTAATCTCTATTTGTGAAATTATATTTTTCTTCTTTTTTATAGGAGTGCACTGTTGGAAACAGTCACTATCAGACATATTGTTCATGTTATGCTCACCCTCTGAAGATCTGACCGTTGGTCTCTGCTGTTGATGGCTGTCGGGAGCTGTGGCAGGTAAGTCCGTTATTGTTTGTGTCTGTCGCCTTCTTCTGGCCTGTGTTGTCCTCGAGATTGATGGTGCAGCTTGATTTCTTCCCTTTTTGTGTCCTTCCAGGTCCTCGGTTGGTATGTCCTTCTTTCCTTCTTTCTTCTTTTTAGTGGCAGCGGAGACTCTTCTTCTTCTCTGTGCATGCGCGCGCTTCCTATGACGCTGCCTGAGCTGAGATCTGCATCCATTAATTTACCTGGATCGCAGACCAGCTCAGCAGATTGCCGACTCCCTTGGACTGGATCTGCATCTGTAAGTAGACATCTTCTTAGCCAGTCTTCTCCTCCTGAAGACTCTGCTTTGAAGATCAATTGTTTTAATAGTTCTTCCATTCTGTGGGTGGTGGGGTCTTGTTCTTGATCCTGCTGCTCACTGAATGTGACACTAACGTTTTTTTCCTTTCTTTCACAGGTGGCGCATGCTGAAGCTGTTGACCTTTTCTCCAATCAAGATCCTCATGCGCCTGGTCTCCTGCCTGTTCCAGAAACTTCTTGGGAGATGCCATTCATCTGATCAGGTAAGTTTAATTTAACACATCCACATACACATTTTAATTGCAATGACACCATCGCTCCCCAATTCTATTCAGAATTGGTTCGCCCCATCAGATGACAGAATTTGGTTTTATGTGTTCTTTTTACTAAACAGAAGCCACTCTGCCATAAAGCCCAGATTGGTGGAATGCTGCAGTGATGGCTGACCTGAAGTTTCTCTCAGCTTTACACATTGGAGCTCAGCCAGAGTGAGCATTGGGTTCTTGATCACCTCTCTTACCAAGGTTTACCAAAATCTTAATATAATACATTTAAGTTTGGGGGTGTTACATGAATAAATGTGGAAAAGTTCAGGGGGTATGAATACTTTTTCAAGGCACTGTAGACATTAGTGTGTCTTTCCAAGTTATGTCCTATCAACTGAGTTTACCACAGGTGGACTCCAATCAAGTTGTAGAAGCATCTCAAAGATCATGAGAAATGGGAGTTCCCCAGAGCTCCAGAATAGTGGAGATAGTGTTAGGTTCCCATTCTGCAGAGAACACCTTGACGATCCAGTGAATGGGCTCAGATAATTTTGTACAAAATATATTTGCCAAGAGTCTCTGATTCATCAAACAAGCATAGCATGAGCTTTGGAATACTCTATATTATTATGGCATTTTGTGCTTTATCTGGTAGCAGTGTGCGGTTGTATTCTATGTATTTTCTTTTGACATGTATTTAGCCATAGCAACCAGCACCTGCACTCTGGGATGTGCTGACTGAAATTTCTCTTTTTTTCTTTGTAAGTTTGTACTGGAGGTGTGGCTACTCCATTTGGTCATGCACTCCTGACCAGCCCATTTGCCCCACAGGTTGTTTTTAATCAGTGCAACTATAAAGCCGAGTGATTCGGCATGCATGCTAGTATCTACATTCCTGAACTAGGGGAGGCCTTTGAAGCACCAGAAATGGCAAAAGGCAGAGTGGATACAGCGTACATGTGGAACAAAACACCCCCTGATTATATGGAAGCCAAGTCTGGCACGTAACAGGTAGAAGACAGTGTTAGGTTCCCATTCTGCAGAGAACACCTAGACGATCCGGTGAATGGGCTCAGATAATTTTGTACAAAATATATTTGCCAAGAGTCTCTGATTTATCAAACAAGCATACCATGAGCTTTGGAATACTCTATATTATTATGACATTTTGTGCTTTATCTGGTAGCAGTGTGCGGTTGTATTCTATGTATTTTCTTTTGACATGTATTTAGCCATAGCAACCAGCACCTGCACTCTGGGATGTGCTGACTGAAATTTCTCTACTTTTCATTACATTTTTCAAATGTTTTGTATTAGAGTGTTTTTTTCTTTTTCTTTTTTTTTAAAGCCATGTTTGTGAAGTATACACTGAAAGAGAAACAAAAATGCTACATTGGGTATTAACCCAGCTCCTTTTTGGCCAGTTATGAGCTCGGACTCCCACTTAACCTCTTAGGCCTTGTTCACACGTCAGTTACAGTGCCTTACGAAAGTATTCGGCCCCCTGAAACTTTTCAACCTTTTGCCACATTTCAGGCTTTAAACAAAAAGATATAACATTTTAAATTTTTGGTGAAGAATCAACATCATTTAAACTTTTTTTGTAATAATAAAACTGAAAAGTGGGGTGTGCAAAATTATTCAGCCCATTTACTTTCAGTTCAGAAAACTCATTCCAGAAGTTCATTGAGGATCTCTGAATGATCTAATGTTGTCCTAAATGACTGATGAAGATAAATAGAATCCACCTGTGTGTAATCAAGTCTCCGTATAAATGCACCTGCTCTGTGATAGTCTCAGGGTTCTGTTTAAAGCACAGAGAGCATCCTGAAGACCAAGGAACACACCAGGCAGGTCCGTGATACTGTTGTGGAGAAGTTTAAAGCTGGATTTGGATACCAAATGATTTCCCAAGCTTTAAACATCCCAAGGAGCACTGTGCAAGCGATCATATTGAAATGGAAGGAGTATCAGACCACTGCAAATCTACCGAGAACCGGCCATCCCTCTAAACTTTCATCTCAAACAAGGAGAAGACTGATCAGAGATGCAGCCAAAAGGCCCATGATCACTCTGGATGAACTGCAGGGATCTACAGCTGAGGTGGGAGAGTCTGTCCATAGGACAACAATCAGTCAAACACTTCACAAATCTGGCCTTTATGGAAGAGTGGCAAGAAGAAAGCCATTTCTCAAAGATATCCATAAAAAATCTCGTTTACAGTTTGCCAGAAGCCACCTGGGAGACACACCAAACATGTGGAAGAAGGTGCTCTGGTCAGATGAAACCAAAATCTAACTTTTTGGAAACAATGCAAAACGATATGTTTGGCATAAAAGCAACACAGCTCATCACCCTGAACACACCATCCCCAATGTCAAACATGGTGGTGGCAGAATCTTGGTTTGGGCCTGCTTTTCATTAGCAGGGACAGGGAAGATGGTTAAAATTGATGGGAAAATGGATGGACCCAAATACAGGACCATTCTGGATGAAAACCTGTTGGAGTCTGCAAAAGACCTGAGACTAGGACGGAGTTTTATCTTCCAAGAAGACAATGATCCTAAACATAAAGCAAAATCTACAATGGAATGGTTCAAAAATAAACGTATCCAGGTCTTAGAATGGCCAAGTCAAAGTCCAGACCTGAATCCAATTGAGAATATGTGGAAAGAGCTGAAAACTGCTGTTCACAAATGCTCTCCATCCAACCTCAAAGAGCTCAAGCTGTTTTGCAAGGAAGAATGGGCAACAATTTCAGTCTCTAGATGTGCAAAACTGATAGAGACATACTTCAAGCAATTTGCAGCTGTAATCGCAGAAAAAGGTGGCGCAACAAAGTATTAATGCAAGGGGGCCGAATAATTTTGCACGCCCCACTTTTCAGTTTTATTATTACAAAAAAAGTTTAAATGATCCAATAAATTTCGTTCCACTTCACAATTGTGACCCACTTGTTGTTGATTCTTCACCAAAAATTTAAAATGTTATATCTTTTTGTTTGAAGCCTGAAATGTGGCAAAAGGTTGAAAAGTTCCAGGGGGCCGAATACTTTCGCAAGGCACTGTATTTGATCAGTTATTTCCATCAGTTATTGTGAGCCAAAACCAGGTTTGGGTCAAAAACACAGAACAGGTGCAGATCTTTTCATCATGCCTAATTTCTGTGCAGGCTTCACTCCTGCTTTTGGCTCACAAAAACTGATGGAAATAACTGATCAAATAACTGATATGTGAACAAGGTCTTAGATGCAATAGCATCTTGATTGGCACTTGATAACAAGTTGTTAATTGTAAATCTCCGGTATTTCTAGATCATCTACCGTAGTTTTTTTATTAGGTAATGCTATCGACCTTAGTGACAGACAAGTAGTATGTGATTTTGTGGAACTTGCCTCAGCAACAAAAAATGTTGATATGATTGATTATGAAGGTGAAGGGGATTTTAAAGGTTGCATAAAATCTGCAGTGCTTCCACCCTTGTCACTGGGTAGCACTTTGTATTTTTGGAGGACTATAATCAATGATGTGAAGGCTCAGATATACCATGTGGTTTCTAAAAATCTAACTAAAGGTGAAATACGAGCCCTTAAATAGTTAAAATCTCAAAAATAACTTATAGTCAAACCTGATGACAAGGGTGGAAACATAGTGGCTATGCACTGTGAGTAATATTTTGCGGAAGCCTTGGGACAATTACAAGATACTGACATCTATGTTAAATTAAATGGTGATTCTATAAATAAAATAGAATAAAAGTTTAGATCCCTCTTACATAAGGGGGTTGAATTGAATGTGTTATTGAAAAAAAATTATAAGATTATTGAAAGATATCCATGAAGACCCATTATTGGTGGAAGATGCTCAGTTACAGAGCCTCTATCTACAGTAATATCTGGATTGATGTTTATAGCCATTGCTCAAAAGTGTACCATACATTTATTGGATACAAAGGGCTTACTAAAGCAAGTATCAGGCATGGAGTGGCAAGTGGATTACAGCTTTGCAACAATTCATATCGCTAGTCTATATACTGTATATGCCACAGCCAACCTGGACAAGCTCAGTTTCATTAAAAAGAACCAGGCATGGGGTGCGGAGCCTAGCCATGCGCGAGGATGGAAGCATGAACAAAGAGCTCCTCCACACCCGAGCACTTTCACCCAAACTACCAGCTGATAAGCCAACAAAATTGGTGAAATACGGGAGAGATAGAGTTGCAGACCCCACAGAGACGCCTAAGCCTCAGAGACACCAACAGGGGATGCAAAAATTCTTCAAGAAAAGAGAGACGCTCTCACTGAACACTGACTCCAAGATGGCCGCGGGCTCGTGTTTGCCGACACAAGCAGCAGAAGACTCGGACCCAGAAAGCTATCATGAGATAGAAGCTGAAGGGCCAGATACCACTATATTGAAAACCTTTCTTACCAAAGCCTTGGAACAGGCTCTCAGACCAGTGTTGGTGGAACTAGCAGATATTAAAACAGAACTGATGCAGATTGGCCACTGAGTAGAAAGCTTAGAAAATTCTGCGTCTGAGATTATATCACACTCCAATGCCCTGGCGAACCAGGCAGGAACACATTCTGAAGAAATAAATAGAGCCCTGACACTGATCGAGGATCAGGAGAATCGTAGTAGGAGAAGGAATATATGTATCAAGGGCCTACTTGAAACCTGGGCCGCGGAAGTTTTGAATAAAGTGGCTATGGAGATATTTGCAGATTTAGTAGGCCAGGAAAGAGCGCAGTTGATTAAGATTGAGCACATCCATCTTGCCCTTAGACCTCTTCCGAAACCTTCAGAAAAACCTCTTGATGTTTGTGGTCTACTATCGTATGTAGACACTGCATGTATCCTGAAGGCAGCCAAAGAGAAGACGCACATAATGTATGAGGAAGCGGGTTGCTCTTTTTTCAAGACATAGCACTGTCCACTTTGGCCAAGAGGAAAGTGATGAGACCCCTGCTAGAGGCACTGCGAGAAGCAAAAATACCATATACTTGGCTATATCCATTTGGCCTATCGACCCTGAAAGGTGAAAGAAGATTAACTATCCATACCCCTGACGACCTGGAGAAGGCCTGGACGACACTGGGTCTCACACTGATCGAAATTCCCTCATGGCAGCATGTCGATGACAGCACAACTTCCTCCTCTTCCACGTCTGGAAACATGGAGCAAAGTCACCAAACATCAATCCTCCAAGAAAACCAGGAGGCAAGGCAAGATGGCGTCGAGACTGACCTGAGGTGCCACGTGGATGTCAGTTAGGGAAACAGGTTTTTTTTTTTCCCAGAGACGAGATTCAGGTGGAGAGGGGTGAGGTTCCGGAACATCCCTTCGGGAATTCTGAAGATTGATAAGTACTCTCCCCTCCCTCCTCTTATCCCTCTTCTAGGTCTTCGCTGTTTCTAAATGAGAGACGATTATGGTCTGCTATGTTTGTGAAGTCCCAGACGGTATTAGACATGTTAATTTTCGCTGAGAAGGGTTAATCGGTCTCTAGTCCTTCTGTATGAGCCATATAATTGCTATGGATTATTTTTTTGTTTACCTTTACTTCTTCACCTATCTTTATGTTCTTCTTACTTTACTATCCATCTCCATTGTTTCTAGCTAGTTTAAAAAAATAAAATAAATCTGGAATCTCTATGCGCCTTCAGAAGGTTTTGGGCACACAAGATTACTACCAGAAAGGGTCACTGGTCTCTGGTCTTTCTAAATGAACCATAAAATTGCTAAGTGTATCATTTGTTTACTTTAAATTTCTTATCTATCTTTATGTTCCTCTTATCTTTCTGTCCATCTCCATCATTTCTAGCTTGTTTTAAAAGTTTGGCATGTCTATGTAGTTTCAGGAGCTTTTGGACAAATCAGACTTCTGTTGGAAAAGGAATCTGATCTATGGACCTCCTGACTGAGTCATACACTTGTTATGGGTTACTAATTGCTCTTTTTACAATTTTTACCTATCTTTATGTTGTATGTTGTATGTTTAGTTCCAGAAGGTCAGGAACAAACCAATTCTTTGCAGGAAAGAGTTATTAGTCTTTGGTCTTCTTATTAGAACCATTCACAGGTTATGAGTTATTAACTGCTTAATAGCTTTACTCCCAATTTATCTATCTTTATGTTTCTCCTACTCTACTATCCATCTTCATCTTCATTAGCTTCTTTAAAAGGTTTATTAAGCTATTTGGCTATGGTTATAGCCTCTGAAAAGTGCATTTGCGTTTCATGTCCAACTTTGCACATCCTATGGGTAACTGGTGTGCTTCATATTGATCATTCTGTGTAGGGCTCTGTGGTGGATTCATTATCTATCTTTATTTTTTTTTCTCCCCCCGCTGCACTTTCCTTCTTGTTTTTTCCTATCTTCTTTTCTTCTTTTTCTTATTTCCTATTAAAGACTAGTGGATTTAGCTTGCTTTGTCTATGCCGGGTTTAATTATAATAATATCTCTCCCTAAGAAGATTAATTTCCAATTATGAAGAATCATTGTTGATTAAGAACATAGCCTAGTTTATTCGGCATGGTATAGGCTTATCAATATCAAAATCAATTTATGTTTATTCATTTCAAGTACAGTACAGATCAAATGTTTGGACACACCTTCTCATTTAAAGAGTTTTCTGTATTTTCATGACTATGAAAATTGTAGATTCACACTGAAGGCATCAAAACTATGAATTAACACATGTGGAATTATATACTTAACAAAAAAGTGTGAAACAAATGAAAATATGTCTTATATTCTAGGTTCTTCAAAGTAGCCACCTTTTGCTTTGATTACTGCTTTGCACACTCTTGTCATTCTCTTGATGAGCTTTAAGAGGTAGCCACCTGAAATGGTTTTCTCTTCAAAGGTGTGCCATGTCAGGTTTAATAAGTGGGATTTCTTGCCTTATAAATGGGGTTGGGACCATGAGTTGTGTTGGGCAGAAATCAGGTGGATACACAGCTGATAGTCCTACTGAATAGACTGTTAGAATTTGTATTATGGCAAGAAAAATGCAGCTAAGTAAAGAAAAATGAGTGGCCATCATTAATTTAAGAAATGAAGGTCAGTCAGTCTGAAAAATTGGGAAAACTTTGAAAGTGTCCCCAAGTGCAGTCGCAAAAACCATCAAGCGCTACAAAGAAACTGGCTCACATGAGGACCGCCCCAGGAAAGGATGACCAAGAGTCACCTCTGCTGCCGAGGATAAGTTCATCCGAGTCACCAGCCTCAGAAATCGCAGGTTAACAGCAGCTCAGATTAGAGACCAGGTGAATGCCACACAGAGTTCTAGCAGCAGACACATCTCCACAACAACTGTTAATAGGAGACTGTGTGCAACAGGCCTTCATGGTAAAATAGATGCTAGGAAACCACTGCTAAGGACAGGCAACAAGCAGAAGAGACTTGTTTGGGCTAAAGAACACAAGGAATGGACATTAAACCAGTGGAAATCTGTGCTTTGGTCTGATGAGTCGGCAGAAAAGGTGAACGGATGGGCTCTACATGCCTGGTTCCCACCGTGAAGCATGGAGGAGGAGGTGTGATGGTGTGGGGGTTCTTTGCTGGTGACACTTTTGGGGATTTATTCAAAATTGAAGGCATACTGAACCAGCATGGCTACCACAGCATCCTGCAGCGGCATGCTATTCCATCCGATTTGCATTTAGTTGGACCATCATTTATTTATCAACAGGATAATGACCCCAAACACACCTCCAGGCTGTGTAAGGGCTATTTGACCAAGAAGGAGAGAAATGGGGTGCTACGCCAGATGACCTGTCCTCCACAGTCACCAGTCCTGAACCCAGTCGAGATGGTTTGGGGTGAGCTGGACCACAGAGTGAAGGCAAAAGGGACAACAAGTGCTAAGCATCTCTGGGAACTCCTTCAAGACTGTTGGAATACCATTTCAGGTGACTACCTCTTGAAGCTCATCAAGAGAATGCCAAGAGTGTGCAAAGCAGTAATCAAAGCAAAAGGTGGCTACTTTGAAGAACTTAGAATATAAGACATATTTTCAGTTGTTTCACACTTTTTTGTTAAGTATATAATTCCACATGTGTTAATTCATAGTTTTGATACCTCCAGTGTGAATCTACAATTTTCATTGTCATGAACATACAGAAAACTCTTTGAATGAGAAGGTGTGTCCAAACTTTTGATCTGTAATGTAGTTCAAAGTATGTTTACCACAAACATTGCATTGTTATATCCATTTTAGCTAATGTATTACTGCATCCGTTTGTGTAGTTCAAAGACAATTGACTACAAAAGTTGCATTGTTATGCTCGTGATATTGAACACATTGTTCTAAGACAATTTATTAAAAACATTGCATTGTTGTACAATTTTCATAGTCATGAAAATACAGAAAACTCTTTGAATGAGAAGGTGTGTCCAAACTTTTGGTCTGTACTGTACATGTTTGGATGGGGCTGGGATGTTGGGCTGGGTTGGTTGCATTAGTTGAAGTCCCCTATTCACAACTCCCCCCCCCCCCCCCGTGTTTCTTTTACATATAGGAGCACAGAAAATGTATACTTAACTAGTTTATTTAGCTCTTCAGGGGCATTTTGCTCTAAGGTCTATACAGCATTCTGCTGTGATTCCTTATCTGGAGCGCTGTTATATATTCGTTCACTAATTACTTAGAGTTCAACTTTCTTGTATAGGTGTTACTTGTAGTGTCTTGTCTTCCCCTTCCTAGTGTTTCAACTTCACATCCTTCCTTTCCTTCCTTTTCCCACCTTCTCCCTCACAAGGTAATTTATCTAGCAAGTCGTTGGTTAGACGAAACAATAATGACCGAAGTCACACTTACTACCTTTAATGTTAAGGGTTTGAATTCCCCAAATAAAAGAGGCAGAGTTTTACTCACTCTTCGCAAACTCAAATCCCAAATAATTTTCCTACAGGAGACTCACTTTAAACAAGAGAAAGTTCCAAAACTACCTCTCCATCCATTTAAACAATGGTACCACAGTTGCTATCCCACTTCTGCGTCCAAAGGAGTTGCTTTTGCTTTTCATCATACGGTCCCTTTTATATTAAAACAGCAGTTGACGAATGCAGAGGGACGGCTACTTTTGCTAAAAGGTGAAATCGCCTCTAATAAAATCACATTTGCTAATATGTGTGCTCCCAATACCTCCACAGTGATATGGTTGTTGAAGGCTTTAGACACTCTGAAGACGTTTGCAGAAGGTACAATTGTGTTGGGAACCGACCTTAATCTGGTACTTAATCCCTCAGTGGACTCCTTTAAAGGCAAATCACATATTTCACAACACCACTTAAGTAAACTACATAGGAAACTTCAGGAGCTAAACCTGGTTGATTTATGGCATTCATTAAATCCAGCTATGAAGGATTACATGTTTTATTCTAACCCACATGCATCTTTTCAAAGACTTGACCATATTTTTGTTTCTTCCTCCCTCTTATCGCAAACTAGAGGAGCACAAATTGGCTCCATCACAGTCTCAGACCATGCCCCTTGTTGGCGACTCTCAACCTGACCTCCTTGACCAAGAGAGATTGGAACTGGAGATTGAATGAATCGCTACTACATAACCCTGGGCATTGTGAGCAGATCAAGGAATCTCTGTCCTCTTACTTTTCTTTGAATCTTTCTTTGAATCTCTCTTCAAATTGTAAGTACCCTGTGATCTGTGAAGCTCATAAGGCTTATGTGTGAGGTATTTTATTGCGTTAGGTACAAAGGTAAAAAAGGACCGACAGACACAAACAGTCAGTCAGTACGGCAGCACAAGCAGATTTGACCACACTTAGATTGGACTTACAAAAATTACTATCCAACAAAGTGGTTAAACACATGCTTTACTTCCAACATAAACTTTATGCACACGGGAACAAAGGAAATAAGATGATGACCTCCCTATTAAAGAAGGCTACACAAACCTCTTATATCCCCAAGATTAAAGGGAAAGATGGTAACATACTTCAAGATACTCCTTCAATAGCAAGATCGTTCCAAGAATTCTACTCACCATTGTATAATCTTGACCAAACGTCTAAGCAGAATGGAGATTTAGATATCTCTTCTAAAACTGTCCAATTTTTAAACTCTCTCAAATTGCCAACATTATCTCCTGAATTAGGAAATCACTTAATAGGAAAGATCACTCGAGATGAAGTGCGGACGGTACTTCTCAGTTTTGCACCTGGGAAAAGTCCTTGTCCTGATGGACTCCCACTATTGTACTACAAGAAATTTCTAGACACTCTTTTACCACACTTAACAAAAGTCTGTAATAGCCTTTTACAGGGTGAATCCCTTCCCAAGCAATCTCAAGAGTCGTGCGGAGTTCTTATACCTAAAAAAGGTAAAGACACCCTAGAATGTGGAAGTTACAGACCAATTTCCCTTCTAAATATTGATTTAAAGATTTGGGCTAAAATCCTAGCTATTAGACAAGGCTCTGTTTTACCACTCCTTATAGGCACAGAACAGTCAGGGTTTGTGAAGGAAAGAGAGGGAAGAGACAATGCCCACCATATATTTTATTCCATTCAAGAAGCACGTCTTAAAAAACTCCCTTTATCGCTCCTAAGCATCGATGCAGGAAAGGCCTTCGACAGGGTCAACTGGGCCTTCATGAACATGACGCTAGACAGATTCAAAATACCTAAACTATTTATATCTGCTATTTCTTCATTATATAGCCAATCACATGCAAGATTGAGAATTAATGGAACCCTCTCCCCGGTTTTTCAGATTTCTAATGGGACACGCCAGGGGTGTCCCCTATCACTTTCTCTTTTTATTTTAGTGGTAGAGACATTACTTCAATCTGTTAGACAAGACCCCACAATACAAGGTATTCGATATAGCGAAAGAGGTTTACAATGTACAGTATTTGCGGATGACCTATTATTCTTGATTACTAACCCTGAAAAGGGTCTCCCAGCCCTAGAGGACAAGTTGCAGAACTTTAGTCTACTATCCGACTTCAAAGTCAATACTTCAAAGTCTGAACTGCTGAACATTACCATCTCTAACAATGATTTTTCTAGTCTTTGCCCCCTCGCACCCTTTTCTCTGGAAAGGTAAAAGAACCAGAATTTCCTATCAGGTTCTTGTCAGAACCAGAGAGGAGGGAGGCTTGGGGCTTCCTGATGTCTTTATGTATTACCAAGCTATACAGCTAAACAGATGGCTTGAAATGGTAGACCCCAGAAGGCAGATAGATGTGGTTAACTTAGCAAAACACATTACAGGACCCTCTTTCCAGCAGCATCTATGGAGCCCATCCTGGTCTCCTTCTGCATCAGAGGACTGTGATCCTTTGCTGAGAGGTCTCTGGGACACTTGGACCAAATAAGGTCTTGTCTTTTCCAGGGTCCATCGCCATTAACCCCCGCTTCTCTCTTGTCGGATCTGGTGGGAATCCAACCAGGCACACACCCTGAATTGTGGAAATCTTTTGGTTCGGTAACCATTGGAAACCTCTTAAAAGACAATCATATTCCTTTAGCTGCATCCTTTCCATCCTCTCTTCGGAATTCACCTTCCTTCTTTCTTTACTATCCTCACTTCCACTTGGTCTGCCGTAGTGCCCTAGGAAAATATGATCTTCACAGATCGCTATCAGACTTTGAAAAACTCATTCTCTCCCCAATATTAAAGCACAAAAAGATTTCAAACTTATACAGGTTATTGGGAGGTCTGGGGAGAGATTTCAAAACCCCTTTCTTAGTAGAGTGGGAAAAGGAGTTGGGACTGATACTAACAGAGAGCGAAACGAAGAGAGTTCTGTCATCCTCGCATGGGTATTCTACTTGAATATGCTTTCAGGAGAGTCACTATAAGCTACTATCCAGATGATACAGAACACCTCAGTTCCTATTTGAGAGAGGTTTGTCTCCGTCAGCTCTTTGTTGGAGATGCGGTGATGAAATTGGTTCGCTATCACACATATGGTGGGATTGTCACAAAATCCGTCCCTTTTGGGATGACATAATGAAAGTCTTAAGCAAGCTCAATAATCGAGATTTTCAAATCTCCATAGATATCATAGCTTTAGCTAGGCCCACTACGATATACAAACCCTCGAAGAAAAACTTGACTACTCATTTAATTACGGTTGCTAAAGCTTTGATTCCATTGTACTGGCTAAGTACTTCCCCTCCATCGTTGAGTGAATGGATTCATAAAACAGACCAAATCTGCCAATTTGAAGAGATGTCTAGCTGGATAACTAGATCACATGATAATTTTCTGAAGGTTTGGAAGCCATGTAGAGACTTGAGAAATTCTCTTGATTAAAGGAGAAAGGAGGTATGGTTCTCAACTACTTTACACCAGTTGAACAACCCTCTCTACCCCCTTATCTATTCCTCTCCATCTCGTCGACCTTTCCCTCCCCTTCCTGTCCTCGTCTATTTGTCTTTGTCTTCTCTTTGTCTCTGTCTTTGTTTTTGTCTCTCTAGGTTTCATTAGTCTTGTCCCCTGTCCTATGTATGTCCACGACTTTTACTTCTCATTCAGCTACAAGGAATTAACCTTATAAACATGGACTACCTGCAGTGTATTTTTTCCAAGAAATTACATTGTAGTTCTATGCTGTAAAAATGAACCTTGTTGGCTTATGACTACTTTGCATTACTATGTATGTATTATTTCTTGAAAATAAAACAGAGAATGTTTAAAAAAAAAAAACAGGCATGGATCCCACAGGACTTGTCCGTACCTTGGGCAGAGTAGAGAAGTATACCAGCCACACCCAGCCATTGTTATACTCCAGCGCAGTTTATTCTGTTTTCGGACCTCCCAAAAAAAAAATTTAAAAAAAAATTAAAAAAAATAATAAAAAAAACAACACAAAAACTGTGTTGGCTATCTCCTCTTCCTCCTCTTCCACCTACACCACAATGTCCACCTCCTTTTCCATTCGGACCTCCACCTCCTGGTTCAAAATTATTATTTTTATTTTTATGTATTTTATGTTATTTTAAGTCATTTCCCTATCCCTGTTTTGCTTCATTTTGCAGCACTCTAGCCCTTTCTATGACTATTTTACAGCCATTTTACAGCACCAAAATTCGGGTTCCCATTGACTTCTATGGAGTTCGTGGTCAAGTTCGGGTACCTGAACTGAACTTTGAACCAAAGTTCGACCAAACTCACCGAACCCGAATATCCACAGGTTCGCTCATCCCTACATGTCACACAAAAAAATCACAAACCTTTATTAACCCGTAGAGGACCCCCTTCGTACATGTACGGCACTGGGAGACGTGGCTTAACCCCTTGACTCTGCAGCCAGTTTTGGCCTTCGTGACCAGGCCTATGTCACTTTATGTGATAATAACTTTGGAATGGTTTAACTTATCCACGCGATTTTGAGATTGTTTTTTGGTAACACATTTTACTTCATGTTAGTGTTATACTTTGATTGATATGCTTTTAGTTTTTTTTTTTTTAAATAGGAAATTTGAAGAAAATTTGTAAAAAAAATGGCTATTTTCAAAGTTTAATAATTTCTGCTTTTCAGCCAGAGAGTGATACCACCCAAATGAATTTCTGAATAACATTTCACATATGTCTACTTTTGTGTAAGCATTATTTTTTATGTATTTTATTTTTTTGAGGACTTTAGAAGGCTTGCAACTCTAACAGCAATTTTATAAATTTTCAAGAAAATTTCCAGAACCATTTTTTTAGGGACCAGTTCAGTTCTAAAGGGGCTTTTAAAAGTCTATGTATTAGAACCCCCTGTAAATTACCACACATTTAAAAGTGCATCCCTTAAACTATTCAAAACAGCAATAACATTTTTTAACCCTTTAGTCTTTTCACAGGAATCAAAATAAAATGGAGTTAAAAATTAGAAATATCATTTTTTTTCAATAATAGGTTCATTTAGCTCAACAATGTCCACCTTTACAAGGGTTAAAGTAGAAAATTCGGCCCAATTTATCCAAAGTAGGGAAACACCCCACAAGAGGATGTAAACTTCTGTATGGGTACACGGTGGGGCTTGGAAGGGAGAGAGCGCTGTTCTTTTGGAAGGCAGATTTGACTGGAATACTTTGAGGGTGCTATGGCGCATTTGCGGAGCCCCTGAGATACCAGAACAGTGGAAGCCCCCAATAAGTAATCCCATTTTGGAAACTATACTCAAGGAATTTATTAAGGGGTATAGTGAGGTTTTTTTTTAGAGTATTCAGTGAGGGGTGTATTATAAAAGGGTATTTAGGGTTTTTTGGTATTATTTTTCAGAAATTTACTAATGATGAAACCAAATTTCCATGAATTTAAAGGTAGCCTTTAGTGAGGTGACTGGCCTTAATTTTTTAGGGTGGCATCAAAAATTAAAAAGTATTAAAATGGTGTACTGTGTGGTAAACTTTAAAGCATTCTGGAATACAAAGAGCTGGCTTGGAAGGGCAGGATGGACAAAAGTAGCGTGTGTCACTCCTTTCTCCTCTTTTGGAGCACACACGACATGCTCTTTGGGGATATTTTCTTGTCTCTGTTGAGGGAATGGTGGCCACAAAATGCCTCTCTGTGAGTCTTTTTGCATCCTCACATTCTAATGGACCTGAAGGGGAAATGTTTTTGAAAAGGAGGTCCTCAATCACTTTTTTTTGGTAAGTGAGGAATCGGACATTAGTGGTGGACTTTTTGAACAAAACAAAGGAGTTGTACATGGCCACCTGAAAAAGGTAGATTTTGATTTTTTGTACCATGCATTGGTCTTTCTCAGTGCTAGGTACGGCTGAAGGACTTGGTCAGCCAGATCCACACCACCCATGTACCGGTTATATTCTAAAATACAAACCGGCTTCTGCTTTTCAGTGGTGGATCCCCTTTCTGTTACTCCCATGGTGCGGTCGGCGTGTATGGTACTCAAAAGAAATACATCTTTCTTATCTTTATACCTGACTGCAAGAAGCTCACCACTGCAGAGGCAACTTGACTCCCCCTTTTTCATTTTGAGTTTGACAAGTGTTTGTGGGAACCCCAGTCGATTTTTTTTTAATAGTCCCACAATAGTCCTGTATTTTGTGTCTGCAGATTTTTATAAAGGGGTATACTAGTATAATAGTTGTCAGTGTACAAGTTATACCCCTTTTGCAGAAATGGCCTGATCAACTCCAATACAATTTTTCCATTTATTCCCAGGTAGAGAGGGCATCCTGGTGGACTGAGCTTTCGATCCTTGCCCTCATAAATCCGAAAGGCAGGTTTATAGCCTGATGAGCTTTCACACATTTTATATATTTTTACTCAATATCTAGCCCTCTTGCTAGGGAGAAATTTCTTGAAATTAAGCCTCCCTTTAAATTTCACTAAGGATTCGTCAATGAAGATATTTTGTGTGGGGGTATATAGGGTTAGAAATTTTTCTGACAGAATGCTTAGGAGAGGCCTGATTTTATAGAGACGAACAAAGTCTGGGGCATTGTTTGGTGGGCAGTTAGTGTTATCGTTAAAATGGAGAAATCTCAACAGGATTTCATACCGATTTCTGGTCATCACTGCAGAAAATGTGGGAGTACAGTGGAATGAGCTTGAGGACCAGTATGAACGAATGGTTGACTTTCTGACAAGACCCATCGCCAGTGTTAGGCCTAAAAATTTTTTAATTTCTTGAATGTTCGTTGGGGTCTATGCATTTCGTCTTGCATAAGCTGACTGGGGGTTTTTCTCTAAATATTGGCAGGCATAAATATTGGTTTGGACAACGATACGTTGTAATAAATTGTCAGTAATAAAGAGCTGAAAAAAATCAATTGGACATAAGCCATCCACACTGACATTTACACCTGGGATGGCATTGAACTCTGGCACAAATGGGGGGGCAGAATTTGGGGGCCCCCACATAGGAGATGCGATTTCTGGTGGAATAATATTTTGGCCTTGTAGATCCTGTGCAGTTGTCTTGCAATCCCTCGCTTGTACTTGGCCTGTCAGACATGTCAATATCCTGAGGTGTACGTGTACTAGTCCCATGTGACAGACGCTCACTGTATCTTGGACTTTTACTGGGTGGAACACATTCCCCATCCCTTTCACTGCTGTCTGAGTCACTAACTTCAAAACACAGGAAAGCGAAAGCTTCTTCAGCGCTATATAACTTGCATGCCATCTTTTTATGTATTTTTCTGTAACTTTTTAAATGAAATATCAAATGCAACTACAAACAAGAAAAATTAATATCTCTAATGAACAGAAGTGTGGAACATATGATCAATAAAATGACCACAACTGAAGAGCGGCGCCGACTAAGTCGTAATGACCACAATTCTTGGGATTTATAGCTAGTAAATTGATTGCATTTGAATTTGATTTATGAATGGAATGATTTATGATAAAATGCCCCCTTAAGAATATAGATGTAATGTGTTTTTTGATAAGTTTATGGATTGATTCGATTTTGCCCAATCATATTCCGAATAATCCTTAATGGTGCTATTGTGACGCAGATTTCGCTGATATTTTATATGAGTATTTTATTCAGTTTTTTATGGTGAAATGCCGATTTATGAAATGGTTGATGTTTTGAATTATTCACCCGTTAATCCAATGAACCCTACTGAAGAAATCCTGAAGAAATGAATGAAAGCCTAAAACTAACAGAATGGTTAAGAATGAAGCTTTATGACTTTTATAGCTATTAACAGGGAGGTGAAGGGGTTAATGATTTTAGGTAGATGAGTTGATGAGTCACAAAATAACTGAAACAGACAGAAAGCACCAATACTGATTCTCCCACTATGCCGATCTGACGATTAACTAAGTACGTGTTGATCAGTGCTGACACTGAATTGATAGAATCAATGAAAGTGTATGTATGTATATAGATCTATGGGATTTTATTGATCTATATACAATAGATAAATTAATGGTTTGTACAGCGCTACGGAATTTGATGGCGCTTTATAAATAAAGATTTTTTTATGGATGAAATGGATTGATTTATTGATAAAATGGATTGATTTATTGAAATGAATCCAATGAACCCTATCTGAACTGAAGAAAGAAAAGAAAAATGATTTTTATGACTAAACTATGGGGAGGTGAAGGGGTTAATGATTTTTATGACTAAACTAGCTATGGGGAGGTGAAGGGGTTAATGATTTTTGTGATGAGTTTTATGAAATTTTCACACTTCTGTCACTGTGTGACAGAAGCACTGACGCTTACTGAAGCTTTGATCTCTCTGCCAGAGAACGATCTGACAGAGAGGAATAGAAAAAAAAGTTTCAGGCAGCGGGAAATTTGTTTCTACAACAAACTTTCATGTGATCACCATAATTGGTTATCACGTCATCGGGACCTGTACCAATCCGGTCCCATGACTGCCCACAGTGCCGGTGCTGCTATTAGCAGCCGACGATGAGCGCTGAAGCAGCGGTGAGTATCGGCAGCAGCGCTGTTATCAGCCCACGTTAATTAACGGGCTGCAGGCGCAAGGACCAGAGCTGCAGCCCGTTAATTAATGTGGGCTCGTCGTCAACAGGTTAAGGACCAGCGCCGTACAGCTATGGCTGCAGGCCTCAGAATGAAAGAGCAACTTGTAGATTTTGGGGGCTCCATTTTATTAGCATGCTTTTTAGATACTAATTTAGGTTTGCAGGGGACACAAGACGTCAAAATATAAAAGACACCCCCATAAGACCTCATTTTGCAAAAAAAAGCCTTATGGAATGTATCTAGTGGTGGTGTGATGATTTTGACTCCACTAGTGTTTATTTTCTATACAGTAGCTTAAAAATTAATGGCACAAAATAAATTACAATAATTGGGAAACCACAGATGTACAAGATACAGATACCATCCGTGTGCCATCTGCATTTTCTCGCAGACCCATTGACTCCAGTGGGTCTGTAGACCCGCACTTTACAGGTCAGAATAGAACATGCTCTGTAATTTGCGGAACAGAAATACAGATGCAGACAGCACATGGACAGTATCCATATTTTGCAGATATGTGGTTTGGAGTCTGGCAAACAGATAAACCTGTGTGCATAAGGCCTTATAGTCATCACAGTCCATCAGGTGACATTCATTGCTGTTATTTGATGAAGACGGCGCTTCCATTATTTTCATTGTTCTCCTTCTACAATGTGTTTTGTCATTATTGCCATAAAATTTTTGCAATTGCTAAAAAATATAAAATATGGTATATATAGAGATGTATCTGTAGATTTTAGCACATTGCATATTTGAATGCATAATACATGGGAAAATACTACTTAGGTTTTTAGTAAGTGTTGAGCCCTATGGCTCAATGGGAGTGTTTGCCTTTACTGCAAAAGGTTGTTGAATCTAGACTAGGCTGAGACAGTTTAAAATTTAGACTGAATTAAAGTTAAATACACACGGTGCTTGGGAACACCCCCTCCCCCTTCAGGGTCATAGCCCTGACTGCATATACGGACACAAACATATAAGGACTCCCAGAAGCATTGATTCCATATATGAACACAGAGCAAGGACTTCCAGAAACACTGATTCCATATATGGACACAGAGCAGGGACTCCCAGAAGCACTAATTCCATATATGGACACAGAGCAAGGACTCCCAGAAACACTGATTCCATATATGGACACAGAGCAAGGACTCCCAGAAACACTGATTCCATATATGGACACAGAGCAAGGACTTCCAGAAACACTGATTCCATATATGGACACAGAGCAAGGACTCCCAGAAACACTGATTCCATATATGGACACAGAGCAGGGACTCCCAAGCAACACAAAGGATATACCAGCAAGTCAATGGGAAGGTAAAAGAAAAAAATACTGGTAATGGCAGTCTAAGCAAAATAAAAGGCAGACATAACTACCTGGGGAAATACAAGGGACATTATAATTACTGGGGGCAATACAGGGGACATGCTAACTACCTGGTGCAATACAGTGGACATGATAAATTTCTGGGGCGATACAGGGTACATTATATTTACCTGGGGCAATACAACAATACAAGGGCTATTATAACTACTTTTAGCAATACAGGGGGAGCATTTGAACTACAGGTAGCATTATAAACTGACAAGCAAAAGGGTAACAATGTTTTGAACTTTTGACTTTCAGACTCCATATCTCACCATCCACTACAGCTTTGAACGTGAGACTATCATCATTTTAAAGAAAATCATCTTGGCTATTTCATACATAAATTGGAGTTGCAAGCATTTAGCATATGATTAGTCATTTAGATTCTTGTCATGTAACTGCATTGTAACTGTTTGGTTTTGTTAGTATTTTGTAAATCCACATTTTGCTTCCAACACTGTGAATCCTTCTGGGCATGCTCTCGATCAGATTCAAGCATGTCGCAATCGAAATCTGTTCCTAGGTCTCTTCTACATGTTCCCAATGTTGGTGCATACTGGTCGACTCACTTGGGTACAAAAACAGCTTTTTCTTCTACCCACATGTATTGGATTAGGTTGAGATCTAGGGACTGGGGGCCAATCCAGCACCTCTACTTCTTTGTCAATGAACCATTTCTTCATCAATCTCGACATATGCTTTAGGTCATTGTCCTCCTGGAACACTATGTCATCCTTTTCATACACATAGTACACACATATAGCTTAGCATTGAGACCACCATCGATCCTGGTCAAGTATCCAACACCTTTGGCTGTGAAACAACCCCATATCATCAAGCTTCCTCCACTGAACTTGACAGTTCCTTCAATTTCTAGATCCGTTAGCCCCCTTTTTCCTTGTTTCTTCTAGACCCATTTGCATCCATCAGAGCGCAGTCTATTGACTTTTCTTTGGCTTTAAATCACCCGTTTCCAATCTTCTAATGTCCACTGTTCGTACTATTTTGCAAACTCGAGCTGACGCTTATTATGACGATATTGAAGTCAAGGCTTCTTCACCTTTTTTCAGGCCACCATTCCAGACTTGTGTGATGCTGGTTATACGGTGCTTGTATGGATGTCTGTGATGTCACTATTACAAAGCACTGTAGGCACTATTATTTCTGCAGGTTGTGGGTATTGGGGAGCATAGCAAGCACAGTATTGGGGGTAGAAGCAGGATAACACAGCTGGGGCACCAGGAGGGGGTAAGGATTGATGGAAAAGTGAGAAATCTAAGATGTCTTTGTGCTAAACTCTGCAGAGATGACACATGGCTGAAAGATCATGGAGGTCTGCTTTCAATGGCGAATATGAGGAAAGTCTGCATTAGAGGAGACGTCACTGGATGTATTAGATATGTATTGCTGTATTCTACTGTACTTTTGGTAGTGCAGAATGTAATGTCCATACAAATAGGCGCTCACAACCATATTTCACTTTCAACAGCGGCATTGCTAGGGTCTCAAAAGATCCAGGGCCCAAGCCCCAAATAATATGGCCCAGTTCTCTAAGTTGACCCCTCCACACACACACACACTACATTTTGCTGTACTTGCTATACAGCAGCACATACCTCTCACATCCAGGGCCTGCCAGTTGACATCATCATCTCCCAACCTGGAGTCCCCACAGTGTTATCCTGCTGCTCGCTGGGCTCCCCAATACCCCCAAATATTATCCTGAAGAAAAATTAGTGCCCCTCATAGTAATGGTGCTCCTCATAGTCCCACCAATAGTAATTCCCTTTTA
Source organism: Rhinella marina (assembly GCA_900303285.1). NCBI lineage: Eukaryota > Metazoa > Chordata > Amphibia > Anura > Bufonidae > Rhinella > Rhinella marina. The sequence goes on from ONZH01014438.1 coordinate 66,700, forward strand.
GAATGCCCTCATTAGTAATACTTCCCTACTACAGTGTCCCCAACCATGATAACGCTCCCCAAGAGTGCCCCCATTAGTAGAAGAGCCCTCCAGTATTAATAATATTCTCACAGAGCCCCCAGTAGAAATAAGGCCCCCCTCTTGTTCCCCCAGTGATAATAAAGCTCTCAGACCCCCTCAGTAGTGCTGTTAGTAGAAATAAGGCAGATCTATAAGTCCCTCCTATAGAGCCCCCAATAGTAAAAAGAATGCCTATAATGCCCACTGGATTTATAATACCCCTACAGTGCCTTCAGTATTTATATCACCCCCTACTGTTATAATGCTCACCCTGAAGTGCCCCCAGTATTTATAATTCCCCCTTCAGTGCCCTGTAGTTATATTCCTCCATCCACCATACATCACACCATCTCTCCTGCCTCTTCCAAAATATAGTCCTATCTAAATAACACCCCTCCCCTCCCTTCAGCCCCTCCAACATACAGTCCCATGTAAACAATACTATTTCCCTCCCTCTGCCATAGAGTTCCATGTAAATAACATCACACCTACTCTCCAGCCCCTTCCAGTCCCATGTAAATAACATCCCTCTCTATCTCAGTCCCCTCCAAAATACACTCCAATGTAAATAACATCACCTCCTCCTCAGCCGCTTTCAACATACAGTCCCAAGTAAATACTGTAATATAAACCCCTCCCTAGCCGACCTCCAACATGTAATCCCATGTAAACATCACCCCTCAACATTCAGTACCATGTAATTAACATTGCCCCCTCAACATTCAGTCCCATGTAAATAATATCACATCCTCCCTCTGACCCTTGTAACATTCAGTCCCATGTAAATAACATCACTCCCTCCAACAGCCACCATCAACATAGTCCCATTTAAATAACATCACTGCCTCCCCCAGCCCCCTTTGACATACAGTCCCATGTAAATAACATCACTCCCTACCACAGCCACCTCCAACATACAGTACCATGTAAATAACATAATCCCCTCCCACAGCCGCCTTCAACATACAGTCCCATATAAATAACATCACCCTGCCCCAGCCCCCTCCAACATTCAGTCCAAAGTAAGTAACATCACTCCCTCCCACAACCGCCATCAACATACAGTTCCATGTAAATAACATCACCCCCTCCCCCAACCTCCTCCAACATACAGTCCCATGTAAATAACATCACTCCATCCCCCAGCCCCCTCCAACATACACTGCCATGTAAATAACATCACTCCCTCCCCAAGCCCCCTCCAACATACAGTCCCATGTAAATAACATCACTCCCTCCCCAAGCCCCCTCCAACATTCAGTCCTATGTAAATAACATCACTCCCCCAGCCCCATCCAACACACAGTCCATGTAGATAACATCACTCCCTCCCCCGGCCCCCTCCAACATACAGTGCCATGTAAATAACATCACTCCCTCCCCCAGCCCCCTCCAACATACAGTCCCATGTAAATAACATCACCCCCTCCCGAGCCATCTTCAACACACAGTTCCATGTAAGTAACATCCCTCCCTTCAGCCCTAACATATAGTCCCAGTTAAATAACTACAAGTCCCAGCATTGCTCTGCCTCTCCCTTCACTTACCTCTCCTCATGTAGCAGACCTCACCACAGCTTCTTCCCAGGGACTTCTCCTCTTCACTGCCGTCCTCTAATGCAATGGTCACATGATGGTGATATCATAGCAGGTCCTTCTCAACCACTGCCTGTTTTACTGGTCACATGACCTGTGATGTCACCACAGGTCCTTCAGCTCTTCCACTGCATTAGATTCAATTGTATACAATACATTGCAATTGTATACAATACAATACAGTTGTATCTAGCTGGCAGGAAGTACATTTGGGGCCTGGGATAAAATATCAGGGGTCCAGGCCCCGAATGTGTTAACATAGCAATGCCCCAGCACCACACAGCAGTTAGACCTGTGTGTTTTAAAATACTGGGGCTGTATTACAGTCCCATTCCGGCCCTGCTTGCATGTCATACATTTCATACTTCCCATAGACTTTCTGCTAACATTTCTAGCTGACTTTTTTCCTGCAAAAAAAAAACCCGTGAGAAACATCACAAAAAATCTTAGTGAATATCCTAAAAAGTGATTCAAAAGTGTCATGTTCCCCAAATTGGTTCCAATGAAAACTACAGGTCATTCTGCTAAAAAAAGAACCCCCCCAACACACACACACATACACACAAACACACAGAAACATACAAACACACAATCACACACAGCTCCATGGAATAAAAAATAATAAAGTTATGCCACTCAGAATACGGCAATACAAAAAAATATTGTTTTACAAAGTGATAGTTTGTTCAAAAGTGGTAAAAAATAGAGATTTAAAGAGGACCTTTCACCTGTCCGGACATTATCATACAACTAGCTGGCTGTGTAAGGCATAGTGATGGCATGTTACAGTGCTTACCATGTTTTCTATGCACCACTCTGTTCGCCTGCTGTGTCCCCCGTATTGGTTTCCCGCCTTGTATGTAAATTCATAACATTGGTTCAGGGAGGAGGAGACGCCCTTGTTTCTCAATAGGCATCTCCTTCTCCCTGGCTGTGAGCTGTCCAATCACAGAGGAGAGCATCACAGCCAGGGAGAAGGTTAGCTTTTTTTCTCTCCCTGGCTGTGAAGTTCTCCGAGATTGAGAAACTCACAGCCAGGGAGAAGGAGACACCCAGTGAGAAACAAAGCCTACTGTTATGGTCCCTGTACCAATGGTATGAATTTGCATACCAGGCGGGAAACCAATACAGGAGGTACAGCAGGCGAACGGAGGAGCGTATAAAAAACATAAAAAGAGCTGTAACATGCCATCAGTATGCCATACACAGCCAGTTAGTTATATGATAATGTCCGGGCCAGTGAAAGGTCCTCTATAAAATCACTGTAATTACATAGACCAGCAGAAAAAGTTAATATCAAAAATAAAAAATAGAATTGCTGTTCTTAGCTCATTCTGTCTTCCATAAAGTGGCATAAAAAGCGATCAAAAAGACCTATGTATCCTGAAATAGTACCAATAAAACTACAATTTATCCTGCAGAGAAAAACAGAAATGCAAATGAGGCCTAACAATTTGCAGCTGAAGGAGTGACCCTGAAGGAAACTGAAAGTACCCCTTAAGGGTTGTCTCATCTCAGACAATGGGTACATATCGCTAGGATATGCCCCCCTTACCTATAGGTGTGAGTCCCTGGAAAGTGGTGACTGGAGGACTCCGGTCCAGCCACCACCAAGTGCACTCCCCATAGAAGTGAATGGGAGCCTACCGCGCATGACCAGCCACTGCTCCCATTCACTTCTATGGGCCCGATGGAAATAGCCGGGCCACAGAAAATGAATAGAGTGTGGCTGCACATGAGCAGTGCACCCTCCACCACTTTCGGGCTCTGTTCTCGATATAAGTGAAGGTCCCAGCGGTGGGTCCTGCAACTATTAGACAATGGGGGCATATCCTAGTGATATGCCCCCATTGTCTGAGATGAGACAACCCCTTTAACATTTTTTGCAGGAACTGTAGAGGAAGACACTGCTGCAATGAATCTCCTTCACCTGTCGGTTCCAGAGATAATTTTGGGATAGCTCAGCTCATGAACCATAAAAGAAAGTATAAAAATAAATAATGGGGTAACCCAAGAACCGGCAGCTGACAAACCTGTGGGTTGTTGTAGAAAATTAACTGCTATGTGGCGTCACTAAGGTGTGTGTGCTGGTGGTTTTATCTGACATTTTTTATCCCTGGAGGTTGTGGTGGTCAATTGTAACAAGATAGTAATATGAGCTTAGGCCTCTTTCACACTAGCGGCAGCACGGATCCGTCCCCATTGACTTGCATTGGGGGTCATTCCGGATCCGTCTTGGTGCGGATGCCTGGACCGGAGAGCAAACCGCAGCATGCAGTTTGTTCTCCGGTCTGAAGACGGAACGGAATGCTTTCAGGAGCATTCCGTTGTCTTCAGTTCAGTTTTGTCCCCATTGACAATGAATGGGGACAAAACTGAAGCGTTTTTTTCCGGTATTGAGCCCCTATGACGGAACTCAATACCGGAATTTAAAAACGCTAGTGTGAAAGTAGCCTAACCCAACTTGTTGCTAGGTTCACTACCACATCCATATAGAGTACATGGATATCCCATTGACTTATCAAGCACAGCTTTCATTAAAACTACTAGGATACCAGTATTGGAAGTGATATAGATTTGGATGAACACTTTAAAGTCTATGGACACCTTTGCGGCAATTTTTTTTATAATTGCATTTTACTCATTTTGGGCTAAAAATAATTTTTGGGTCTTTATTGGTCTTTATTAAACAATTTTCAGCAGTTTTTGCTATACATGCAGTTAAATAGTCTATTTGCAGACTGTACCTCCTGAGTTCTGTCAGCAGACTAGCTCATGTAAAGCCTTATATCTGATCTCTTGATTTGATAAACACTCATGACTTAAATGAGCGTTTATGAGGTCAGTAAATCAGAGATAAGGCTTCACATGAGCTAGTCAGCTGACAGAACTCAGGAGGGACAGCCTGCAAATAGACTGATTTTTAACTGCATGTATCGCAAAAAATGCTGAAATTTTGCTGAAATGCTGAAGGTGCATATATTTTTAACGCTACATGTTTAAAATGAACCACATTCTTTTTGAAAGGATATGTTAAAGGGGTTTGTCAGAATGTTTAATAGTAATGACCTATCCTCAGGATAGGTCATCAGTATCTGATTGGTGAGGTACCGACTCCCGAGTTATTGCAATAACGATCATCGATCACATGTTCTAGGCACAGCTCAGTCCTGTTCAAGTGAATGGGGAAGTGCTGCAGTACCAAGCACGGGCGCTATTCAGCGGACGGTGCAGTGCCTGGTAAGCTACAAAGAGGCAAAAGCACTTACTAGTTCAGCTGCTGCCTCTCAAACATCGGCAGGGATACCAGGTTTCAGACCCTTACTGATGACTTATCCTAAAGATAGAATCAAAAAAAGGAAACATTAATGTCCAGAATTCAATACTTCGGCGCTGCAAGATCTGAAGTAGCAGCAGAACTCGGGTTCAGTTCCAAGTGGTACCTTCATGAAATGTTTTTTTACAGTACAAATTACTGCGAGACTTCACAAAGTAATAACTTCGGCTCATCTGAGCCAATACATTTTAATACTGTACAGAGCTCATCTCCGGTCCAGGCATCCACACCAAAACGGATCCGGAATGACCCCCAATGCAAGTCAATGGGGACGGATCCATTTGGTGTGACACACCAGTAATCCGGATCTGTCCTCCATTGACTTGCAATGGGGGGTCATTCCGGATCCGGCTACACAGAAATACAGAAATACATACAGACATACAGACATACATACACATACACATACATACTCACATACTCCAGGCAGGGACGCCGGCAGCATGTCTTCACGCGCCTCCTGCGCGCAGCTATGACGTTTCCCCACTGCGCCCAGCAGAGGGCGCTGTGGGGAATCGTCATCACTCCTGCGCGCAGCTATGACGTTTCCCCACTGCGCCCAGCAGAGGGCGTTGTGGGGAATCGTCATCACTGCGCGCAGGAGGCGCGTGAAGACGTGCTGCCGGCGTCCCTGGCTGGAGTATGTAAGTATGTATGTATATGTGTGTATGTATGTTCTCTGTGTCTTGTCCCAATGTCTGTGTCAACATGTGTGGGGCCGGAGGAGGAAAAGTGAACTACTAGCACCCTGAATATTTCTTGGACTGTCAAGCCTGACAGAGGTAATCGACCGTCCCAGGTCTTCATGGACTCTGCCAGCATCTATGTGGTCAAGAGAAGCCTCCGGCATCTGACTACGGTATTAACAACCAGGCACAAGTTGTTTATTGGCCTACATTTTAGATCCCTCCGGGAGGTGTAGCCATCTTTATATATTTCAGGAACCTGCTGGTGCAGACGTGTCATTCCTGCCCCACAGAGTATCCTTCTAAAGGAAAGGTCTTATGAAAGTGACCTTAGTATAATATTGTCCAGAACCAGGGCTAGTTGCAGAAGATCCCACTAGGAGTGAAAGTAACAGGATTTAAAGAGACAGTGCCTAACTAACTACCTATTATAACTACCTACCAGCCAAAGAGGACTTCTTATCTACCACCAATTGTAACATCATTTATTGTGACTATATCACCGTTCAAGGCAAAAGTAAAGATACCTCTTGTTCATCCCCAAACTGCCTCCTCATCATTACAAAGGGTGTGTCTACCTTTAAAAAGACACTGGCGTCACAAAACACCAGGGCCCAGCCGTCCGACACGGTCAAACTTAATATCCAGGGCACCTCACCTGACCATCCTGGAGCCCTGCGTACGGAGCGTGCCCCGAGGGAAGTCGTGTCCACCCTCCACACAACTGCACACTGCCCAGGGAAGATTCAACCAACCGTGAGTAGAACCACCGGCTACACCGTGTACACTGTGACAACTTATCTACCATCACACTCACATATCCCTGTGGCTGGTGGCTGCAGTTATATCTAGATTACAGAATGATTTCCTGGAGCTACAATAACTGCATCATATCTTAGCAGGAAAGGAAATCCAGATGAGGAAAACAAAATAATATACAGTACTATATTCCAAGTACCACATGAATGGGAAAAAGGCTTCACCCTGCCTTACACTCAACATCAAGGGGAAGACATTAATGGGCAATTGGCAATGTCCAGAAAACAGAGTGTATGAGATTGTGTGTCTCCTGAAACAGTAAACGGCATGCAGATTTCATCCACTCAGTTTGACTCTGACTCTGTTCATCCTACAAATTTGTAGTGTAAGCTCTCATTCACATGTCTGTGTTTTGGTCAGTGATTTCCATCAGTGATTGTGAACCAAAACCAGGGCTGGAGCCTCCACGGACATAAGTTACAAGGGAAAGATCTGCTCCTGTTCTGTGTTTAGAGCCGTACCTGCTTTGGCTCAAAATCACTGATGGAAATCACTGACTGAACACTGACTTGTGAATGAGGCCTTAGCCTGAACCCCCCTTCCCCCTTTCCACAACTTGATAAACTGCCAAGATGATACTGAACTGGCTACTCCAATAACGCCTGAGATAGCAATACTCTGGCTACAGGGCAGAACACAAAAGGAGACCCACTTTCTGTGCATCACTTACACCGCCACGTGCAGGCAAACCTTTCAGATTAATATCACTTTCACAGGGGTCCACCTCCTTTGTGTTAGTGGTACAGTGTAATTACAACTACTCGTCTGATTCACTATTATTGGTATTTATATTTATTTGTCATAGACATAACATGATAGCACTGTTTTTAAGCATGCATAATTTTAGGTATTTGGCCTTTTACACAGTATAGAAGTATGTTTTTTATGCAGGGCATTTGTAATTCTGTGTATACATACATTTATTTGGGGAAGTTAATGGGTTAATTCATCCCACTGTGGGCTGTTAAATTAGGACAGTTGCATGAACTTTATGTGATCTGTCTGTTCCGGCACCCTTTATCTAATATTAAATCAGTAATGCTACTGTAAGCGTAATTGCTGTCTGCAGCTATAGAAACCCGTGTGTGACTGTGTTATTTGCTCAGAGGCACGTTAGACATCATTTCATCTTGGTTATATGATCAGCATCCTCATCACCGCCACGAGAAATGTGTAAGCTAAGGTGGTGATTAGTCATGATATGGTGCTGTTATTAACGTTTCAACTGATGATGTGATTATTATGAGAACATTTGTTCAAGGTGTTCATATCCATTTGATCCTCATAAAATAGTGGTTTGTGAGTAAAAAGTTAACTCCACAAAGAAGTTACCCCACGAAAAAGGTGTATTGGGGCAGTGGGTTTCTACCTCTAATCTGTATACTATAGGATTTGTTACATGGACCAACTTGTGCAGTGTTAGTACACATTCACTTGCAATGTTATATAGCCTGTATTTTATTGCTTTTTTACATGTTTATATGGTAAAACTACTGTTCATATGTGTTTTGGGACTCTCTTCATGGGTATATATGCCTTTTAAATTATTTCACATGTATTCCCTGTGCTTATAAAGATATATTAGTATTGTTACATTATTATCCATAGTGTGTATTTTTTCACACTTGTTTACATATGAAGTATAAAGTGGCACTGACAAGTTGAGATTGAAAAATACTGCACACACTCCCCCCACCCCCACTTCCCTTCCAGGTCCTACCCCCATTCCGCCATCTCTGCCTTTCTCAATTTTGTCTTCTTGTCCTCCTCATCTTCCCATTCCAACTTGTTTCCACGCCACGTACCCGTGAATTACCTTAACTGTTAGAATCCTGTTACCACACTCATAACCAACCACTCCTTCCATATTTCTCACACAGGAAGCCATTGCAAGGTAGCCTACATACCTTTTTCCCACCCCCTCATCCTGATTTCAGTGACTTCTTAAATCTGTTGTGTTTCAATGTTGATAGCTTGGTTTTAGAATTGTTTTCTGTTACTCAGTGTGAATTGTTACTTTATATTTTATTTAAAAAAATTAAGATATATAATACCAGTATTTTCATTGTTTAACCATTTACCTCCCACCCGTTGACTTTATACATCCAAGAGGCCAGCACTTATCTCTGCAAGGATATTTCTGAGAATCCTTGCGGAGTTGGCAGCTGCACATAGAGCTCTTCATAGGCCAAGCAGAGATTTTTTTATCACCCCTGTCTTTCTTTTGCTTTATACACAGTGTTTAATAAGCACTGTACATATAGATTAGGCAATGCTGTGATCATGTGATCTGCACAAGCTGCTGGTTCTTGGACCCTGATCAGTTCTGTAGTGAGGATATACAGCCTTGCACAACTTCTCTGGGGGATGTAACTAGGGCTACTATTTCAGCCCCACTTGCAGGAGAACGCGGCAAAAAAAATGTAATGTTCAATGACCTCTAATGGTATTGTATGACCTTAGGAATTAAAGCAAAATAGATGTGAAATATCAAAATTTCACTTTTTTTCAGATTTTCCATTTTAATCATTTTGTTCCTGTAACACATCAAGGGTTAACAACAAAACAAAACTCAATATTTATTACCCAGATTCTGCAGTTTGCAGAAACACCCCATATGTGGTCGTAAACTGTTATTTGGGGATACGCCAGGGCTCAGAAGGCGAGGAGCACCATCTGCATTTTCTAACATGGAGTTTTCTGTGCAGCTGCTATCTCTGAATGGACATTCAGAAACGTCCATTCAGAGATAACTAACAACTTCCCGGACGTTTATATACTATGGGTGGACGGGAAGTGGTTAAAAGAACAAATAAAAAATAAAAAAACCACAAGAATAAATAAACGGAAAAAAAAAGACCCCGACAAAGCGGAGCTAAACCCGGGTCGGGCAATTTACATTGTATTTTATATTTGACCAAAGAATCTCTTTTGTAAGTAATTAAAGTCGAATCGTTTGTTGTAGACCTATGCTATGTGATCTCCTTTTTGAGGGCGTTTGCACAGTGATTCCTGCTACTCGTTGGTTGAGATCTAATGGAGTAGTTTAAAGGCAGCTGGAGACTGAACAACATCAAGGAGGAGAACCACCTGTGTGTCCCGTTCCTGCAAAAAGCAACTGACTTGCATCTCAAAAACTTTGCCTGTTGCACATAGCGCGGATCCGGTAATGCTTTTATTTAACTCATTACCTTATTCGATCACCCAATGTCTTTTCAGCTGGAGGACATAGACTGCTGCCCTTACATTCTCCTGTAAAATGTTTTATAATTATCAGAATTCATTGTTCCATTGATGGTCACATGGTGTCCATGCCATGAGGATGCAAAGCAGCTCAAAACCATAATGCTCCCCCCAGCATGCTTCAAAATTGGGATGAAGTTTTGATCCTGGTGTATAGTGTTCTGTTTACTCCAAACATGGCATTGTGCATTTGTGCACTTTAAACAAAGAAAAATTGGTCATACTAAATAATGTTGAAACTAACACCATTGAAATTTCATTTGTAATTTACCTAAATTTCCATTAACATTTCATAGGAGTTTTTTCCATTTGATGGATTTTGTTGGTTTGTTAGACTTTGCACATCAAGCTACTGATCTTATGCACAGATAATTACCGCAGTTTCCTATTTTCAGAAGTTCATAGGTCATTGCAAACCACACTTATATTAACCTTTACTAGTTTATTTATAGTTTTAGTCATCTTCCTGCCAGTAAGATTTTTACATTAAATGCCCATTCCTGACATTGACAAGCAAAAAAATTTCAGACATATCTAATCTGCATATAACACACCAGCACCCATGCCGTAAAGATAACTTTTGAAATACAGGATGTGGGAGACCGTCCATTGCCAAAATTTTATTTTTGATCATTGACATGCCTCTTTCCACCAACCATGCTCACTTTATGATAGGTCACACCCCTTTCTGTGACAACCCACCCACCCATCCACCCATGAACATTTGGATTCTAGGGTTGAGCCTGATGATTCAGCATCATAAATAGTTGAAATTTGTGGAGGGCAGCATTCCGGGAGAAAGCAGTACCCCATGTGGTTGGAAGACTTACCAGCTCGCCCCAGAATATCCTGGACTGTTTTTGGGAGTCTCCAAGAAGTTCTTGGATAGTCAGGCAATATGTTGTACTTATTTTACTCACATTTATAGCACTGACATACTGTATTGTGCAGTGTGTTACAGACATGACATCATCATCACTCACTACATACTGATAAAAGGCAGTGGGGCTCACAATCTAGATTCCCTCTCACTATGTCTTTGGAGTGTGGGAGGGAACCAGAGTATCCAGAGGAAATCCACAAAAACACAGGAAGAACATACCAACTCTATGCAGCTGTTGTCCTTGGTCAGATTTGAACCTAGGGCACCAGCTCTGCAAGGCACCACTGGGTGTGCTGCCCAGCATATTTCCATACAGTGTAGGTGTTATATAGTCACAAATAATTGAGGGTGCTGTAAGAACAGTTAACCTTACTGAAGAAAGGCAGGTTAACGAAGCGGCCAAAAACTTGCCAGTAGAGGCACAGTTCTTGAAATCTTACACAGTTCAACTTACAGAGTAATGCCTCACGCGTCAACGTTTTGGTCAGTGATTTCCATCAGTAATTGTGAGCCAAAACCAGATGCAGCTCTAAACACAGAACAGGTGCAGATCTTTCCATTATAACTTATGTCTGTTGAGGCTCCAATCCTGGTTTTGTCTCACAATCACTAATGGAAATCCCTTCCCAAAACACTAACATATTTATGAAGCTTAACAGTGTTGGTTCCCACATGGTCCAGATGCAATTCTTCCTTGATCCCTGATGTGGCTGTACAGTGACTATATTGTGCAGTGTTTCCCTAAGACCTACTATAGTAGTCATTTATCGTGCACAGTCTCTGTAGGATCCACTTGTAGTCCAGGCTCTCTCCCTTCCTCTTTATACTGTCTCAGAGTTTGCACCCATAGCACCTTTACACTATCTACTAAGGCTGCAGCCTTTTCAATACATGGTTAATCACTGAGTGAACTAATCACAAGGGCACACACCCAACAAGACTTCCCAAGGCAGGTAAGATGACCCTTTTATATAATGTAGCCACTGGCCCACCTAAGGAGTGTGGCATCCATACATATATGCTCTCTCAATGTATTTATGGCCAAATCCTTGTACTTCCTCAACAATTATGGAGTCTAGAGCTGTCTCTTACCTCAGTCACATACTATAAAGAGAGCAGTCAACAGGGCTAGGCTAGGACTAAAAAAAACAGCCCTTGCACACAAACCTTACAAGTCCACATGCAACATCACCCCCGTGCAATGAACATCATCTTGAATTTTGTTTTACTTGGTCACACTCCTTATAACTCCCTCAAAATGTAAATAACACCATCAGTATAAAAAGGAAAATCAACATGAAAACATCTAATCATATGGTCAGGGACATGATCCATACAGTATCTTTTTCAGTGAGGGACAAGGTTAGACTATCACATATATCAGCTATGCAGACATACCTAGCAAATTGTTGTGTTCGCCTCAAAATAACAATTCTGGATCACCCTTTTTAGAAGTTAATGTACCATTCCTCTGTTATTCATATTTGTTGAAATGTTATGACACAGTTGGCTGTTGTCAAACGGGTATATCTCTACACAGTGACCAATAATTGCTGACAGCATCAGAATGTGTAGGAACACATTCTATTTACAGTACAAGGGGAATGGTAATACATAGGCATTGGCTTCAGCCGGTTCTATTCAGTTGTCCTTATCTGATTGTTAAAATTACAGCTAAATCAGCAAACCTCGTTGTCAGCTGAATGCAGATCCGGTGCTCTGTACTGCTGTCAAGCACTGACTGCAGTACAGAGCACCTTGCCTGTCACAGACTGCAGGTACAAGAGCTAATGGCTCCTGCCCCCTCCCCCTCGCCGTTCCCCCTCATAGGCTTTTATTTATTTGTCATGCAGGCAGTATGGGGCATTTCTAACTATTACAAGCAGTAAGGGGGCATTTCTTTTACAGGCAGTATGGGGGCATTATTACATTTTAATATTGATATGATATTAATATGTAATACTTAATACATATTAAGTATTACAGACTTAGAAATCACTATGGGGGTTTTCTAAGAACTGGGCCACTATAGGACACATTATACTGGCAGCACTCTGGGAGCATTATGACTATTAAGGGCACTATGGGGATAATATAACTTCTGGAGGCACTATGGGGGGCATACAGCCTCGGACTGACCTACAGGGGTACAGGTGAATCCCCCAGTGGGCCCCTGAGCAAGGTGGGCCCCTAGTCTCCCACCCCCTGCACAAGTGGCACATAACACAGTAGACTTACTGCACTACATACAGCACCTCAACCAGCCTATGTTCATGTAAAAAACTTGATATATTATTAAAGAAACTAACCAGTTTATTATTATAGACTAGAGATGAGCGAATATTAAAATGCTTGTGTGCTCGGTACTTGGTACAAACTTTTCCAAAAGTTCGTATATTTGTACCGAATAACGAACCCTATTGAAGTCAAGAGAGATACGAGCATTTTTGCAGGGGACCCAAGTTCTTCGCAGGCAAGGTTGCCTAAACACCTGAAAACCTCTGAAAGTGATGAAAACATCACGGAAATGGATAGGGAACACCAGGGGCAGCATGCATGGAGCAGGCAGAGACAGTGCAAGGGGCGACAGGACCTTGTCCGATAAAGCGTACGCTATTGCTACGTATAATTTACTCTATATGCTGTTGCGTATGAATTCAAGACAGTGAAACCATTACCACTTGCAAGCATAGAGAAGCTGTCACTCAACTTTCTGAGATTTTTAAATGACAACTTGTTGATCAGGACTCTAAGAAAGCTGGGTGATTACAATCTAATAGAAGTTAAGTCATGTGTGTCAGGATTTATCACTTATGTTTAGATCAACTCAGATTTAGATATTTTGTACGCTTATACTGTATATCAGATATTTCGTACGCTTATATATCAGATATTTCGTACGCTTTCGCTATCCCTATCACACGCACACTCTTTGGCTCTCCTAAAACCACAAGGTGTGTGATCCGAGTCCCAGGCGTACGCATACTGTATATATAATAGCTCCAGGGGCAGCATGTATAGAGCAGGCAGAGACAGTGCAAGGAGCGACAGGACCTTGTCCGATAAAGCGTACGCTATTGCTACAGTACGTATAATTTACTCTATACGCTGTTGCGTATGAATTCAAGACAGTGAAACCATTACCACTTACAAGCATAGAGAAGCTGTCATTCAACTTTCTAAGATTTTTGAATGACAACTTGTTGATCAGGGCTCTTAAGAAAGCTGGGTGATTACGATCTAATAGAAGTTAGCACATGTGTGTTAGCACATGAATTTGTTCCTTGTAATTTTTGGCAGCCCTGTCACTTTGTGTATAGGCATTGTTCCACAATGTGAATGAGGCCCTCCTTTATACCCGTTGTATCAGAGTGCCTGACTGACCCAGTGATCAATGTTGACATCCTGAGGTCTGGTCACCTGCACCTGGATCAGTTCAGTACCACAGTAGTTGGGCCACAGAAAGAAGTTTTTTTGGAGAGACAGTAGGCGCAGCGGAGGAGGAGGAGAAAAATTTTCAAAAGCCAGTAGTACTTGGACCTCAGGCAGAAATTTTGGAATAGAGACAGTAGGTGAAACACCGGAAAACTACAATTTTAAATAGCCACTAAAATGGCCTCAGGATGAAGTTTTTGGAGAGAGACAGTAGGCGAGCAACAGGCCTTTTGTGCCCCGACGTAAAGATTGTGTGTAGAGAGCCTGTTGTCCCTCCGTAAAAATTTTGTCTAGAGAGGCTGTTGGCCTTCCTTAAAAATTTTGTTTAGAGAGACTGTTTGCCCTGGGTAAAAATTTAGTTGAGAGAGGCTGTTGGCCTTCCTTAAAAATTTTGTTTAGGGAAGCTGTTTGCCTTGGGTAAAAATTCAGTTGAGAGAGGCTGTTGGCCTTCCTTAAAAATTTTGGTTAGAGAGGCTGTTTGCCTTCGGTAAAAATTCAGCTGAGAGAGGCTGTTGGCCTTCCTTAAAAATTTTGGTTAGAGAGGCTGTTTGCCCTGGTTAAAAATTCAGTTGAGAGAGGCTGTTGGCCTTCCTTAAAAATTTTGGTTAGAGAGGCTGTTTGCCCTAGGTAAAAATTATGTCTAGAGAGGCTGTTGGCCTTCCTTAAAAATTTTGGTTAGAGAGGCTGTTTGCCCTGGGTAAAAATTGAGATTAGAGAGGCTGTTGGCCTTCCTTAAAAATTTTAGTTAGAGAGGCTGTTTGCCATGGGTAAAAAAATGAGTTTAGAGAGGCTGTTGGCCTTTCTTAAAAATTTTGGTTAGAGAGGCTGTTTGCCCTGGGTAAAAATTCAGTTGAGACTGTTGGCCTTCCTTAAAAATTTTGGTTAGAGAGGCTGTTTGCCCTGTGTAAAAATTGAGTTTAGAGAGGCTGTTGTCCCTCCGCAAAAATTTGATTTTAGAGAGCGTTTTGGGCCTCCCCAAAAATTTGAATTTAGAGAGCCTTTTGGGCCTCCGCAAAAATTTGAGTTTAGAGAGCCTTTTGGCCCTCCGTAAATATTGATTTTAGAGAGCCTGTTGGCCTTCCTTAACAATTGTGTTGTCAGCAACTGTGATAGAGGAGGAGGAGGAGGATACAAGGGCTCTTATGGACTTCAGCTGCTATCCTGCGGTGAGGAAGAGAAGTGGGGGGATATTCATGACTTGTTCATCTTGATGAACGTCAGCCTGTCCGCGCTGTCAGTCGACAGGCAGGTCCGTTTTTCGGTGATTATCCTCCCAGCAGCACTAAAGACCCTTTCCGACAGTACGCTAGCGGCAGGGCAGGCCAGCACCTCCAAGGCGTACTGCGCCAGTTCAGGCCATTTGTCCAGCTTGGACAGCCAATAATTGTATGGCGTGGAGTCATCGCCCAGGACGCTGGTCTGGTCTGCGACATACTCCCTCACCATCTTGGCTGGGTTGAAAAAAATTGGCAAAGGCCTGACCCAGTGTACCCCTGCCCTTGCTGGACACGCTGCCTTTTCCCCTCCTCTCCCCTATTACTTGGCCCACTGCAGTCCGTCCCCTGTCGCTAGCGGTGTCAGATGGAAATGCTTGTAACATTTTTTGCACCAGGGCCTTGTGGTATGAATTGACCCTTGTAGTCCTTTCCTCCACAGGAATTAGAGTGGAGAAATTGTCCTTACATCGTGGGTCTAGGAGGGTGTACACCCAGTAATCATTGGTGGCCAGAATGGTCTTCACGCGAGGATCGCGACAAAGGCAGCCTAACATAAAGTCAGCCATGTGAGGTACAGTCCCACAGCGCAACACTTCCCTCTCCTTAATCGACTGACTATCCATCTCCTCCTCTACCTCCACCTCCAACTCCTCCTCCTCAGCCCATACCCGCTGAACTGCTGTCATCGAATCGTCCCCTGCAGTGTGGCCTAGAGTCTTCTCCTCCTCCCGTAATTCGCTCTGCAAAACTGATGTGAGGATGCTCTGGCTGGCAAACAACGTACTGTCTTCCCCCATCTCCTGTGACATGGCTAAATCCTCTGATATTAAGTTCTTTAAGGATTTTTGGAAGAGACACAGCAGCGGGATGGTGAGGCTGATTATGTCCGCATCGCTGCTAACCATATGTGTTGCCTCCTCAAAGGGGCCTAAGACCTGGCAGATGCCAGCCATCCATGTCCACTCCTCATTATATCTTTAGGATTTGGTACACACTCAGTTGTGTATGGGAGTATATTCAGGAAATGGTTCCCAGCCACGTAATATAGTAAAAAATAAAGTTCCTGAAGGAACTTTATTTATCACTCCTCATTATACACCTGAGGAAGCTGACTGGCATGACTACCACCTCTCTGGGAAGCTGTCAGATGGCAGTCTACTATTGCCCTTCGCTGCTGGTACACCCTGGCTATCATTTGCAACGTTGAATTCCAACGTGTGGGAACGTCACACAGCAGCCGGTGAACAGGGAGTTGTAACCGCTGTTGCACTGTCCTGAGGGTGGCAGCATTTGTGGTGGACTTCCTAAAATGTGCACTTTAGTGAGCAACACAGCAAGCTCGGGGTAGGTCTTAAGAAACCGCTGGACCACTATGTTTAGTACGTGGGCCATGCTTGGCACATGTGTGAGTCCACCAAGTTTCAGAGCCGCCATCAGGTTACGTCCATTGTCACAAACAACCAGACCTGGTTGCAGGTTCTGCAGCGCAAGCCACACAATCATCTCCCCCCTGCTGCCCTCTAACAGTTCTTGAGCCGTATGCCTCTTGTCGCCCAAGCTAAGCAGTTTCAGCACGGCCTGCTGACGCTTCCCCACTGCAGTGCTGCTGCGCATTGAGCTACTGACACTCGGCGATGTGGCCATCAATACTCTTTTGGAGGAGGAGGAGGGGGAGGTGAAGTGGGAGGGGGGGTTGGAGGAAGAGGTGTAATGTGTAGGTGAAACAGACACTGAAGTTGGTCCTGCAATTCTGGGTGTGGGTAGCACATGAGCAGGCCCACGGTCAGACTCGGTCCCAGCCTTCACCAGGTTCACCCAATGTGCCGTAAGGGAGATCTAGTGTCCCTGCCCACCTATACTTGTCCACGTGTCTATGGTTAGGTGGACCTTCCCACAAACCGCATTGCTGAGGGCACGGATTATGTTATCCGACACGTGGTGGTGTAGGGCAGGGATGGCAACGCGTGAAAAATAGTGGCGGCTGGGGACCGAGTAATGGGGGGCTGCCACCTCCGTGAGGTTGCGGAAAGCTTCCGTTTCCACAAGCCTATACGGCAACATCTCCAGGCTCAGCAGTTTACTGATCTGCACGTTTAAGACTTGTGCATGGGGGTGGACGGCTGTGTACTTGCGCTTGCGGTCAAAGGTCTGCTGTAGTGACAATTGAACACTGCACTGGGACACATAAGTGGAGGCGGGGGAGGGATATGAAGTTGCAGGGGTCCTTGCAGGGCTGGAGGCTAGAGCGTCCCAGCCGGGGGCTACTAGGTCACTGACAGCATGTGACACAGGGGCTGAAGCAGCAGTGTCACCATCACCAGCTGACTGGAGTGCCAACCACTTAGTGGGGTGTTTCTTCTCCAAATGCTTGCGCATGCTATTTGTGGTCAGGTTCTTTTTGTTGACTCCCCTGCTAATCTTGGTGTGGCACAGTTTGCACACCGCTACCCATCGATTGCCCTCTTCATCCATAAAATACTCCCAAACTACAGAGTATCGAGCTTTGCGCCCTGGAGCTTGATCCCTGGAAACACTTGGGGAAGTAGTAGCTTGGGCCCTGCTTCTCTCTCTGCCCAGCCCACTGCCTCTCCCAACCGGTTGTGGTGCTGATGTTGCCTCTCACTCAG
This sequence comes from Rhinella marina, assembly GCA_900303285.1. NCBI lineage: Eukaryota > Metazoa > Chordata > Amphibia > Anura > Bufonidae > Rhinella > Rhinella marina. The sequence continues at coordinate 84,602 of ONZH01014438.1, forward strand.
AACCGCTTTCTTCCTGTGCCTGATCCACCCAAGTCGGATCTGTCCCCTCATCATCACCCAGCTCTTCCTCAGAGTCCCCACTCACCCCCACTGACTTACTTCCCTGCCAACTATCTCACCCCCTGACACCTATGTCTCGTTATCGTCCACCACCTCCTCAGATGCCACAGGTAAATCCCCACCCTCATCACCCTGAGACTGCACCAGCTCTTGCGAATCGGGGCAGAGAATCTCCTCCAGTAGCACATCAGGGAAGGGTTCACTGTAGAGTTCCAGTGAGTAAGTCTCCACATGAGATTGGACCGTGGAGGATCCAGGCTGGGGAGAAGGAGGGCGAGGTGGAGGATGGACAGGTCATGAGTGGACTGGCTGGAAGACGGGGCAGTGGACATATGGCTGAATGGGCTCTCTGCCATCCATTTCAGCACATTCTCTTGCTCTTGGGGGTCGGTCAAAGGTGTACCCTGTGGCCCTGCAAGCTTTTGCAGAAAAGCAGGCATCTTGAATTGGCGTCTTTTAACGGCTCCCACAGCAGCAGGCACAGTGTCACCCCACACACTACCATGGGCACCGCCTCTGCCCACCACACCAGTTCCACGCCCACATCTCCCACCTCTACCAGGCCTTTGCCCCTGGTGTTCTCCATTCTATATATATATATATATATATATATATAGTATAGGATGTATGAAGTTAGCTTGCACACGTGTGCACAAAATGCTATTATGCACGCACAATATGCACCACAGTATACACACTATACTAATGTACGTATCAGCTTTATTAGAATAGATGCCTTACAGTATCACACACTATATGACACTGTGAGAGCACCTAATGTATGATATACAGCGCAGATTACAGCAAGCAACACTGGAGGGTATTCTGTATCTGTAGGGTTGCAGAAATATGATTTGCACTTCTGTAGCTGGATTGTAGTCTTAAAAAAGGCTTTTGGGTCACAAATGCAGTTCCCTGCCTAATAGAAATGAATATTCTCCTATTTCGTACGCTTTCGCTATCCCTATCACACGCACACTCTTTCCCTCTCCTAAAACCACAAGCTGTGTGATCCAAGCCCCAGGCGTACGCATATATATAATAGCACGTCACCTGATGCAGGCAGCCAATCACTCCTAGACACGTAGAAAAGGTAGTAGGTCAAGGCAGGAGGTCCCCCAGGCTTCCCTGCATGTTTATTGGCTAAGAAATAGGCGCTAAACATATAGGGAGGAGTTTAAAAAAAACACGAATTTCACACGCTACTCGTCAGAGTAAGGAATACTTACGAGTACGCAAATATTCATGTGGATAACGAAACTTTACTAATATATTCTATTATAGATACGATCACATAGCTGAGATGACTTCTAGGTATAGAGGAAAGCTAGTCAGTATCCTCTTTTCCCCAAGACCTACCTTCTCAAAGTTGCTGTAGGGACCCCCATATTCAATAATCTGGTAGCAAACATTGTGAGCACTATAGGGTGCAATATAACAACTGGAGAGCATTTTGGGGAAATAACCTACAATGGGGGCATTATTACCACTGTGGTAATTCTGGGGGAGAATTACAAATATTGGTGGGGATTTTGGGTTTGCTATCACTATGGGGGGGATTATCTGTATAGCACTATTATTTCTGCAGCATATTATTTGGGCACATGGGGGAGCACAGTGGGCAGAATATTGCGGGTAGCAGAAGGATAGGGGCATCAGGAGGGGGAGGGGTGATGGAAAAGTGAAGAAATTAAGATGTCTGTGTGACAAACTTAACAGAGACAAGACATACCTGAGAGAGGTCATCATCGCGGTCTAGTCCGAATGGAGAAGATAAACAGGAAAGAGAACATGTATAATCAGATGAGAAGTCACTGGATGTAATAGGTATGTGGTGCTGCATTCTCTTGTATGTCTGACAGCACTGAATATAATGTCCATGTAAATACAGTATGTCTTTAGTGGAGTCAGCTTGTAGATGGGTTGGGCATGATAAAGGATTTGTCAACGCTTCTGCCTCTCTTGATGTCCTGCATTTTTGCCTCTGTCTAAGAGCTGCAGCAGAGATGTCAGCCGGCTATTGAGCCAATCATCGACTGACCTGTAATGTACCAGCCTCACCTCTGCTGCCACCTCCCCCCATGTTCACCATCAACACAGTTCCTGTGAGGCTAAATAGCCCACCAGCTAGAGGGTGTGTATAAAATGTATGTAGTGTAGGTGTATCTACTGTAGTGTAGCCTATGTGTAAGTCATGTGTGATTGTATATGATGTGTATGTGTGCAGTGTATATATGGAGTATGTGTATTTATATGTATGTATATATGATCTGTTTATATATGCATACCTCCCAACCATTTTGGATCTGGCTGAACTACTGTGTGGGGGGCACAAAGGGTACTAGGCGGGATTGGGACATGCAGGGCCAGATTAAGGGTCCCTGGAGTATGGAGAAGTCCATTCATAGGGGGTCCACTAACTAATGCAAAGTCCTTCTCCAACACATACCATACTGGAGGACATTTAGTAAGATTAATACATGGATATGGAGTAAACCAGGAGGTATTTTCAGTGCAGTGTGCAAAGTACATTAGAAAAAACACCAAGACAGCAGCACAACATCTTACCAACTCCATGGGTCAATAAAAGCAACTGTGCACACAGCCACAGGATTATGGCTTGGGGCCACAAAAGCTATAATGAAGAAGGCAGGCTTGATAAAGACTATGATATAGTCGAAACATTGCCATGTTTGATACACATGATTGAATAAACTACAAAAGAACTGGAAAAGTTTGTACTATAGATATAATGACTCCTACATATATACAGTACTCACAAACACTCCCTACATGTATAACTTAAAGGGGTTGTCTCACTTCAGCAAATAGCATTTATCATGTAGATAAAGTTAATACAAGGCACTTACTAATGTATTGTTATTATCCATATTGCTTCCTTTGCTGCCTGAATTCATTTCATATTATACACTGCTGGTATCCAGGAGTTACGACCACCCTGCACTCCGGCATCGGTGGCCGAGCTTGCACACCATAGGAAAAAGCACTAGTCTATGTGTGCTCTCATAGGCCTGGCCACCTGAAAGACCAACGCTTTTTCCTATAGTGTGCAAGCACTGATGGATTAGGCCTCTTTCACACGAACGTTGTGTTTTGCGGTCCGCAAATTGCGGAGCCAAAAAAAACAACGGAATGCACCCGTGTGCATTCTGTATTTTGCGGAACGGAACAGCTGGCCCCAATAGAACAGTACTATTCTTGTCCGTAATACGGACAAGAATAGGACATGCTCTATTTTTTTTGCGGGTTACGGAATGGAGCAACGGATGCGGACAGAACACGGTGTGCTGTCCGCATTTTTTGCGGGCCCATAGAAATGAATGGGTCCGCATTTTTCATGTGAAAAATGCGGATAGGAGCCCGCAAAAACAACGTTCGTGTGAAAGAGGCCTTACAGGGATGTCATAACCATGGTAACGAGCAGTGTATGATGTGATGGAAAGATGAATCAAGCCAGCAAAGAAATAAATATGGACAATCACAATACATTAGTAAGTGCCTTGTATTAACTTTGTCTACATGATAAATGCCACTTGCTGCAGAGGGACAACCCCTTTAATTATAGGCCTATATGAGCATCATATGCATGGACAGCACACTCACTATGCACTGAGAGAAGGGGAGAGATGGACAGTGTGTACAGCACTATTCTTACACCCCTACATACAGGTTTTACTCTATTTTTTTTAATCAGATAATTTTTTATTAAACATTTTCAAAATTATACAAAAACATTGGACAGGTTTTACTCTTAAGTCTGTATTAGACTGGCCAATAGTCGACCAGATCATTGCTAACAAGCGTTCATAGGAGCGCTCATTAGCAATGATATGGCAGTGTAATACTGCAGCCGATGACCCAATGAACAAGCAAACACCCATTCATCAGGCAATCTAGATTTTTAAACATGCTTAAAAATCATTGTTTGCCAGTGGTAGATCATGATCTGCTGCTGGCAAACAACTAGTCAGGATAAAGAAGAGCGATGGCATAACGATCACCAGAATCAAGTTCAGTACATAAATATAGCACCAGAACAAGCCCATAAATCAAATACAGCACCAGGACCAAGTTCACTACATAAATATAGAACCAGAATCAAGTTCTCTAAATAAATACTGCACCAGAACTAAACCCATAAGCCAAATATAGCATCAGAACCAATTTCACTACATAAATACAGCTCCAGAAGCATGATCAGCACAAAAAAGAAAAGTTAAATATAGATGCCATTTGAGTAGTTAGGTCAGCCCTTGTCATACAAGCTTGTACTGTGTGAAACTACAGCTCCCAGTACGGCCTGGACAGGAGTAAAGGTATGCTGGAAGCATGCTACCATGCATCATCAGCTGTAGCAGCTACGCAGTCAGTGGTAGAAAAAACACTAGCATTTACTGACTTACAGAGTTCTTCTCTACAGACCACCATGATCACATTTTCTGGCCACCATTCATCTCTGCAGATTTTGCAGAGAAGATCTCTTCCACTTTACCAACACATCAGCACCCTGTATACTAACACAGACTCCTCTTACTGCCACACACATCGCCATAAATATATTAGCATACACTCTGCCCCTGAATACAGTCATGTCACATACTATGCCCCCTCAAAATAAAGTGCCCCTAATGGAAGGGCTACACACTCCGTTCCCTCTGTATATAGTGCCACACAGGGGGTATATATAGTATATACAGCAGTGTACTGATATGGGAGGTACAAGGTAAAAATGACACCTCATTACCTCACATATCAGTACACTGCTGTATATAATACATATCTGTACACACTACATCTAGTATACCTCGTACCTCACAAATCAGTGTACTGCTGTATATACCATGGGGGTCATTTACAAACAGATATACACCACTTTTTGGCGTATATCTGTCACAGATTGCGGCGCCAAGTTTGTTTTTGCCGCAATCTGCAATTTTTTCTTTTTGTCCGCCAGGTCTAAAAAAGGGAGCATGGCATGGGTGGGGAAAAGGATGGGCCTGTTTTAGGGTAGAAGATGATCTAAATCTATGCCAGTACACTGCTGTATATACTATATACCTGTACACATTACCTCATACTTCACATATCAGTACACTGCTGTATATACTATACATCTGTACCCACAACATCTGTTATACCTCATACCTGACATATAGCATACACAGCACTGTATTAATATGTTAGGTACAAGGTATAATAGATGCAGTGGGTACAACTATATAGTATATAAAACGGTGTACTGACATGTGAGGTACAAAATATAAATTATACCTCGTACCTCTGAATAGTACACTGCAGTATACACTGTATATCTGTACCCACTGTTATACCTCATACCTGACATATAGCATATACAGCAGTGTACTGATGTGTCAGGTACGAGGAATAAAAGATGCAGTGGGTACAGATACATAGTATATAAAGCAGTGCATATGCCCTATAAAAACGGTCAACCTGCCCAGGCTCCGCCAATTTACAGTGAACTGAGCATAGGGACAGATGTGATAAGCAGGGGCTTTGCTAGGTTCTCAAAAGATCTTCAGTCCAAGCCCCAGCGCATATGGCCCAATTCTCTAAGTCTACCAAAACACTCCCTCTCCAGCCACCTCCAACATGCAGTCCCATGTAAATAACATTACCCCTCAACATACAGTCCCATGTAAATAATAACACTCCCTCCCACAGCTGCCTTCAACATATAAACAACATATAGTCTCATGTAAATAACATCACCCTGCCCTAGCCACCTCCAACATGTATTCCCATGTAAATAACATCACCCCCTCAACTTTCAGTCCCATGTAAATGACATCACTCCACCCCACTGTCCCATGTAAATAACTTCCCTCCCTTCAGCCCTAACATACAGTCCCAGTTAAATAACCACAACTCCCAGCATTGCTCTGTCTCTCCCTTCACTTACCTCTTCTGATGTACAGACCTCACCTCAGCTTCTTCCCAGGACTTCTCTTCACTGCAGAACACCATCCTCTCCTGCACTGGTCACATGATGGTGACATCATCGCAGGTCCTTTTCGGCTACAGCGTTTAGAACTGATCACATGGACTGTGATGTCATCACAGGTCCTTCAGATCTTGCAGTGCATTAAGATTCAATTGTATTGCCGTCCTGAGGATGGCAATACAGTTGGATCTAGCAGGCACAGTGCAGCCTGCATCAATTCCCTGCGTAGGGCACAGAACTATCTAATTGAACAATGTCCACCTTGTTTAATAGATGAGCAATTCTGGAATGTAGGCACCACATCTGCTGTCCCCTGGCAAGCCAGTTTTACCAGCATCTGCTCCAAGAGGTGAAAAAGTGGAATTACTAATGTAGTAGTACAGCCTGACTCATCTCCCAGTGGCCCCCACCCCTTCTGCAGCAGTCAGGGCTCCACCACCTCAGCTGTGTTTCTTTCCCATTGTCTACAGGTCCTGATGCTCCTCCTCCTACTCCTCATCACGCATTTCGCCAGCAATCAGACACTGCGACGATTGCAAAGAGACAAGAATATGCATGCACTCATCTAACAGTGCACAAGGTGAACGTAATCCTGTCCAAGTTGCTGGTACTACAGAACCTCCCTTTCTATGTGGTTAACTCTGCCCATTTCAGAGAACTGATGGCTTGTGCCGAGCAAAGGTGGAGAGTCCCAAGCCATAACTACTTCTCTAAAAAAGCTGTACCAGCTCTGCATATGTATGTACAGTACAGCAGAAGGTGGGCCTTAAGCCTGTTGGTGTCTGGTACAGTTCATGGCAGCGCTGACTTGTGGAGCTATAAGTATGGTCAAGGACAATATATGTCCTTTAGGGCCCACTGTGTAAATGTGGTTCCAGCCCAGGCACACCAGAAACTTGGCCAGGTGATGGCAATGCCGCCAACGGGTCTTCATGCTGTGATTGCGGCACCAATGTCCTCCTCTGCCTCCTCATCCTCCACCTTGTCCTCAGCCTAGGCACAGTTCTGAGTGGTCCTCTAGCATACCACCAATGCAGAGCATGACAGTGTCACACTGTTCTGCACCTGGCCAGCCTGTGCGAACGGAGTCACACTAGGGAGGAACTGCTTGGAGTCATCAACCAAGAAATCGAATCTCCTAGCCAACTAAAGTTCATAAACTATGGTCACCGATAACAGGAAGAAAATTGTGTTGATGCTGCATCAAGGAGGGCTGACCCATTCACCCTGCATGCCACATGTATTTAATCTGGTTGTAAACCGGTTCCTCGCGTCTTCCACCTAACTGCGAGACATCTTGAAAATGGCCAGCAAACTGCATGCACTTCAGCCACTTAACCTGCAAAACATGCCCTACTTGAGCTGCAAAAGCATAATGGTGTTCCACAACATCGCTTCATATGCAACGTTTCCAATGTTGGAACTCCACCCTCCACATGTTAGACCGACTATATGAGCAGAGGAAGGCCATGAACAAATTCTTGATGATGCATGCAGACAGGGGTACTCCCCTGTGTGACTTCAACGTTAACCAGTGGCATCTCATGCGTGACATTTGCCATTTGCTCAGGCCCTTTGAGGACACCACTTTATTTGTTAGTTGCCAGGACTATGGGATGAATTATGTCATTCCACTCCTTCACATCCTGGAGCAGATGCTGATAAATCTGGCTGGCCAGGGCACAGGAGACGTGGCATACATTTGGGGGCTGAAAAGGCAGAAGAGAGGGAGGACATTATAGTCCAGGAAGTGTATACAGAAATAGGTGGTTTATGTGCCCACATGACAGGAGAGGAACAGGAGATCCATGAGAAGCTGAAGGGCAAAGAATAAGACCAGGCAGATGACCCAGACAGACTGTGGCAGTATGCCGTGGAGATGGAGGCAGGGAGTCCCTCCGATACCCTTGTGCAAATGGACAGATGCATGATGAGTTGCTTGCGTAGTGACAGCTGCATGTTAGACCCACGGCAAAATGGTGGCTTTTTTACACCTGCTGAGAGTTATGAAAAAGTCGACTAGTGTAGTGTTTAGTGAGGTGGGGAACATAGTTACCCCAAAGAGAACAGGAAATGTTGAGAAATTAACCTTTCTAAAGATCAACCAGGATTTCCACACACTGGTGCCTGATGCATCAGTCTAGATCACCCAGGCAGTAATGTTTTGACTGCAGGGTTCTGCCACACCAGAACATTGTGAAAAGAAGCCTGTTACTTCTGGCCACATGCTTCAGCCACCATTCTTATGCTGCAACCTGCCTGATGCCACACATCTGCTGCTATCTTCTCCTACTGTCAACTACCATCTTGTGCTGCTCCTGCCACTGCTTTTGCCCCCCACCACCTCCCCACTCTGTGACTGGATCACTATGTTAACTCCTTATGCTGTTTCCACCATTCCCACTCTTTTAATAGGCCACAATGTTGACTCCTCATGCTGTTACCACCCTCATCACTCTGTAACTAGGCCACTATGTTGACTCCTCATGCTGTTGCCAACCTCACCATTCTGTGACTTCACCATTTATTTGTCCGTTCTTCTGATCCATTAGAAGAACCGGAAAATAATAAAAAAAACAGGTTCTGTCATTTGAGCGTCCATAAGGCCTCTATCACACGGTGAGTATTTTGCATCAGGATTTCATCATGATTTGGAAACCAAAAGCAGGAGTGTTTCCAAAACACAGAAATCATGCAGATTTCCATCACGTGTTATCTCTGTTTGGGACTCACTCCTGTTTTTGCCTTACCAATACTGATCAAATGCTAATGTAAAAAACTGACCAAATACTGACCGTGTGATAGAGGCATGCAGGACTTCTTTTCCATCTGAGGCAAATGGCCAAAACTCATGCAAATTGACCATGAGGCCTCTATCACACTATATTTTGTATGAGGATTTGATCATGATTTGAAAGCCAAAAGCATGAGTGGGTCCAACACAGAACACATGCAACTATTCCAATCATGTGTCATCTCTGTTTTTTTTGCCCCACTCCTGTCTATTGGCCTTACCAATACTGATCAATTACTGACCAAATACTGACTGTGTGAAGGCAGATTCTTAAAAGACAGGATCCGTGTTTGGGGGGAGGGGGTTTTCTTCTGATGGATCAAAAGAAGGGAAAATAAACATTAACTTCAACACAAACTTACTGCTGACACCATCTCCAATCCTTTATGGAGCCACTATTTGTATCAGCGTATAACAGAATAGGTTCTCTCGCAATCTATGTGGACTCTGCAGACGGTGTAAATGGAGACTGCTCTTTCACTCTATAGTAGAATCTTGGGCCACTGCATGGTTAAGCACATTATAACTGAGGCTAACATTGACCTGTAAGGCTGAGTTCACACTTAAGTTATTTGCTCAGTTTTTGACCAGTAACTGACCAAGTAAAGTATGAACTGAGTCTAAGAGTGTCGCCTGTCACCTGCCTGTCATACTGACGCACAGTAACTGTTTCGCTACCACAATGGACTAGCTATATATATTTCTGCGATGCACAGTGATGTACACTGAGATACACTCTCCCTGCAGGCTAGGAAATAGCTGATTTATAATGTGCTTCATGATGAATTAATTTGGATCGAATCTACTTTTTTGAAAAATACGGCGAAGTGTCCAAATCAAATTTTTGAAAACTTCGTTCATCTCTAATATCAGTATATGGGTGTATATACTATATATCTGTACACAGTGCATCTATTATACCTCCTACCTGATGTACCAGTACACTGTGTATTCTATGATAGGTGCAGTGGGTACAGATATATGCGGACATTCATATATTATGGTCATGATGTGAGGTACATGAGGTATTTGGGGTTGCAGTTAAAGGGGTTCTCTCATCTAACAAAGGCGAGCATCTAACTCCAGGACAGAGCGCTCCAGCACTTGTAGTGCATGAGAGCTACGGAACCAGCGTAGAACAGCAAACCAGAGAATTATGCTTTTTATACTATGTTGTTTCCGTAAATGGGAGCTACTGAAACAGTGAGCACCAAAGCAGACTGGTGTTTCCTGGCCTGTAGGTGGTCAGGACTATGTCTCATCTTGCCTTAGTAATGGCAAGATAAGACATCTTTAAGGTATTAAGGTTAGGAATAGTAACAAGATTAGGTTAGTATTATGATTAGTATTATGGTTAAGGGTCTGTATTAGGGTTAGGGGGCAGTATTAGGATTATTATTTGGGCTAAGGTCAGGATTAGGATTAGTGTTAATATTACAGTTAAGGTTAGTATTAGGGTTACTGGTCAGTATTAGGGTTAGGATTAAGGGTCAGTAATAAGATTAGAGTTAGTATTAGGTATAGCAGCCAATATTAGGGTTACAGGCCAGTGTGAGGGTAAGATTCAGTATTTGCTAGCCCTCGCCCGTATTTCAACCCGCAAACAGTGGCCGTGTGCTCCCCGCATTACGGATGCGAACCCATTCATTTAGAACTTGTTCTATTTTTTATTGTGTGGACGGATCACAGACCCATTCAAGTTGGGGTCAGAAGTTAGTGTTAGAGGCCCGTATTAGAGGCCAGTATTAGTGTCAGGGGTCAGTATAAGGGGCCAGTATTAGGGTCAGGGTAGGGGCCAGTATTAAGATCATTTCAGTTTTCAGGCACATGAACAGAAAAAGGGAGGGCACCCTCTAGTCACCTGTTCCGGCCGGTCCCATGATGCAGCACTGCAGACATGTCTCTTCTGGCAGGTCTGATCTGGTGGAATGATGCAGCCAGCGGGATGACATCATTGCACTGCCTGCGTCACCAAGAAGCGCCTGGAATGGAGGGGCAGGGATGGTTTCCTTCTTATGGTGTTGCCGGATGCTCAATTGTATCTGTATCCTGTACTCCAGAAACCAGGTGAATTCACCTGGGGACCCCTAATAATGGTGCACCATGGTTAATCCGGCCCTGGGGACATGTATAGATTTTTGGTGGATAGAGAGGTGTGGCTTATGTGAGGTCTGAGAAAACAGGTATCTTGTCGCCCAGCAGATTGCATTGTGTATGGTGAAACTCAGGATTTGTCTGTCTCCATCTGTGAGCTGGCTGAGACAGACACGGAAAGCAGGAAAGTGTTCATCTGTAAGGCACAGCTGCCACAGACCTTTTGTAAAGTTTGTTATGGGCCTCCTTTTTATGGAGTGAATGGTAGGTTGTCAATGGGACTCTTCACTCCATCCTGGGTTTTTTTCCCTAGCTTACAGCTGTGGGTCATGTGGCTCGTAAAGGAGCCTGATATAATCTCCTTCAGAGAATCAGAGGTGTGCATGACCTGGAGACTTATGATGTACCAACCAAGGTAACCGTGTGCCACTGTCACATTGCAGAGGACATCTTGCAAACAGGACACAGGCAGAAACAGACCAGGGACCAACAGAATACTTTTATTACACATGTAATAAAGGAACATGACAGTAAACGGAAAAGCAGGTTAGGCAATAGTGGTAGCACTACCACTGAACCAAGTGCACTGGTAGGCCAGAGGCAAACCCCAGGGCTAAGAGCCAGTGACCCCAGTTCTTCACAGTTCTTAAACTTGGCCAAGGGCTTACCTCCAGGATGGTCCTGGTACACTTGGCTGCTACCTGCAAAGAACCACAGACAACAACAGGACTGGAACCCAAGCAAACTCACGACATGGATCAGACGACAAGCAGGAACCAGCACACGAGCAGATGCCTGGACCCCATGCGGAATAGAAACACAGGAAGAGAACCCAGGAGCCCTCTCACAAAGGCATTACATACACAGGACAGGATCAGAAGCAGTAAGACACTGCAAGCAAGACATGGAACAGACTGGATCAGAAGCAGTTAGGCACTGCCAGGCTAGACATGGAACAGACAAGATCAGGAGCTGTTTAGCACTGCCAAGCTATACATGGAACAGACAGGATCAGAAGCAGATGAGCACTGCCAGGCTATACAAGAAACAGAGGGGATCAGAAGCAGTTACACTGCCAGGCAAAACATGGAACAGACAGGATACACAAACCTCAACAACAATGCATTACCAGGTGACACCACACAGAAGGGCAGATGGCAAAAACTCCTGGGTCAGAAGCAAGGGCTACACCCAGCAATGCAAAAGACAGAACTGCCCCAACCCCAAGCCCCACAGCTCACATATCGAAATAGCTGCAATAAGTAGGGTACCTGATAAGCCACACCCAGGAACAGACCAGGGAATGTTAACACCAACAAAACCAGGAGTAACCAGAACCAAAGAAGAAACAATACAAGTGTCTGTTCACACCAGTCACTGAATGCTGCAGCCAGCATGCCCATACAACAACCCGCATGCACAGAATAAACTGTAGCCAGTACGAGGATACAGCAGCCAGTCTACACAACAAGACGTGACAGAACTGCACACTGCATCCATACTAAGACCCTGTTCACCCTCAAGGCCGCAGCTAGCACATATCAGAGAACCAGCATACATGGGAACACCCACAGCTGGTACACAAAATCCATGCAGCCAGCCTGCACGGCACCAGTGACAGGAACCACCAAGATATGAACGTGGGGAGACACAAACACAGGCAACAGTGCACACACAAAAGCCAGCAGCCCCAAGCAACCAGCATACACAGGTGTCAGCCCTGCAACCAGCACACCAGAGAGCATACAGCCATCCTACATGGCCACAACTGTCACAGTGAACCGCACCATTCTGTGGAACTATAGCGTTGGTCTGACAGCCGCGTCCTCTTATAGAGATTAGAAATTGTTATGAATAAGTTAATGACTGGACAGCCAAGGTATTAATTTGTGCCTGAGGCTGTTTATGTTTTATGTGAACGTGTGAATAAAACACTGTTTTTGGACTTTTACCTGCTTGTGTCCCTGTGTAATGCCGCAGGATTACCCCCAAGCCAGCAGAGGGAGCTGTGTGAGATGTATACAGCAGCCTGTAGGAAGCCAGGACCCAGGGAATAGAGGTAGATGTGTGCTGGGTGAGGCAGTGGAAGCTGGGCTGCTGAATGAGCAGGTTCAAGGGGCTCTGGCTCTGTTAGCCACAAGGCAGGCCACAGACTTGGCCGAAAGCCTAGATAGGAGATTCTGAGGCTGGTTCACTGGCCAGGGAGTCCCGAGAGGACCTAGTGACAACCGTCGGCTCATGCAGGCAGCAATGGTGAGAGTAGCATTCCCCAGGACATTGCTATACCCTGAGAAACGACGTGTGAGAGAGTGGGAGACTCCCTTACACAGGTGTACAGCTGAAGACAGGGTAAATGTAGTATTGTAAACCCTGAGAGACTGTGAGGGAGACTCTACTTACAGAGGCGTGCGGCTGAAGACACAGTAAATCTCTGATGATTCCAAACCCTGAGAGACTACTTGTGAGGGAGTGGAAGACTCCTCTTAAACAGACGCCCTGCACTCTAAAAGTGGCGTAGTTCAGCAGGATGGACATAGAATTAACAATGGAGGGAGCATCCGCCTCACAGGGTGAGCCACCTTTAGTTTCAGTGGGAGCTTTGCTTAGTCACCTCCTAATGTTCAATGGCTCAAAAGTATTACTGGAAGATTGTAAGGCGAGACTGGAGGGAGAGGCCAGACCATGTAATGTGGCACAGCACTTAAAGGGGTATTCCGGTAAAGTAACTTAATTTTTGAAAAACCGCATTAAGGCTGCAAGCTGTGACCCAGCCAGAACCCATACCTATACATATAACCAGAGCTTCAATTTACCTTGTAATCCATTTGTCTAGCTCCTGTGAGCCTGCAACACACTGAGAGTGTCATGACTCCAGATCTTCCCTCAAAAAACTACAATCCCTAGCTTTCCAGCTGTGAGTTTGTGCTTGTTCATGAGTGTTGCTGTTCACTGATTGGCTGCCTGACATTCCAGTGCAAACACGCCCCCTCTACTCAGTAATCACCAGCACACTGACGTTTAGCTAGAGAACTGATAGCAACACACTGAGCATGCCTGACCTGACAAAGGCTCAGAACTACAGGTCGGTGCCATGGTAACTCATGAGGAAACACAGTGGGTAGTAAGGATTTTTATAACTTTATAACTACTAAACGGTAAATACGTGAAACTGACATTATATTAGGTAATGGTTGATGATGAATTAGTCTAAAACATGTTATACTTATGGTAATCGGAATACCTCTTTAAAGACAGAACTCACTTTGAGCATGCTAGAAGCATTCTTCACCAATGCTGAACCAGTGATACATGACCAATTTATTCTGGGTCTCAGAAGCCAACCATTGAATAGGACCCTTAGAGAAAGACTGAAATTGGAGCCGCAGTTGATCTTACATGGAATAATTCAGAAGGCCATTATCCTCGAAAAGAAGGACCAGACTGAAACATCGATGCCAGCCTCACAGGTAGAGACTGCTCCTGATACAGGAAGCAACTTAGAGGCTAGGATTCTCTAGAGGAAGCAATGAAAGGCATACTTTTCTCATTGAATAAACTAAAGCAGGGATGGCCAACCTGCGGCTCTCAAGCTGTTGTAAACCAACAACTCCCACCATGCCCTCCTGTAGGCTGATAGCTGTAGTCAGTCTGTGCATGCTGGGAGTTGTAGTTTGTTGGGAGTTGTAGTTGTAGCTGGAGAGCCTCAGGTTGGCCATCCCTGAACAGGTCCAAAACATCGAGCCCCCCGAATTGAGAAGATGTCAGTTCAGCCAGAGACCTCGATCTGCAGAGAGAGGATGTTGGACTTGCCACCAGGAAGGTCACCAAGCTAAACTGTCCGCACCAGGTAGGGCTGCAGCTATCGATTATTTCAGTAATCAAGTATTCTATCGATTAATTCAACGATTAATCGAGTACTCTAATAAGAAAAAAACTAATTAAAAGAAAATTTTCCTTTATAAAAACTCATCAGCGCCCCCATGCCACCATCAGTCCTCAGCGCCATTAGCCCCCCCATGCCATCAGTACTCTGTGTCATCAGCTCCCCCCAGTGACATTAGCTTCCCCCAGTGCAATCAGCTCCCCCCAGTGCCATGAGTCCTCTGTGCCATCAGCCCCTCCATATACAAAGATAAGCATATGGTTGTAGCAGCACTTACAGGTCCTAATAGTCCATTTCGTGCTGGTGCCATCAGTGATAGGTACCAGTCCGTTGTACCCCCAGGTAGTCACAAAATCCAGAGATAAACTGCAGCACTCCCAGGTCTTCAAACAATTCTTGTTTATTCACCACTTAGTGCGATGTTTCGACCACAACTGGTCTTTTTCAAGCATAAAGTGAGGCACCTATACCCAAATATAAATACCCTCCTACTATGTCACATGATTTTTTACGTCATAATTGTGAACCCATATAACATTAGTTTCATCATCACTTTGAACATATATAATATGTCAACAATTGATATACCATCAAACAATGTTATATATCAATATAGTGTTCCTATTTTGAGCTCTCTATTTAAACCAGAGGAGGGGGGGCAATAGGAAACGCCTATTGAAGAGACTTGAATTAAGATGGATCTTTGAACTTGAGACTGTAGAACCTAAAGGTTTGAATACAGAGTTCAAAATAGGAACACTCTACTAATACGGAGATGGTCGTGATTCACCTCTTCTGTGTATATGTATACTTTGTATATAAATACCAAAATGTATTTGACATGATTTTAATAAGCAGGGTACCCAACCATTGCGGTTGTGATTAATATATGTTTTTATTATACTTCTTATCTGTTGTGCATGGACAGGGTTGAGTGGTCGGTGAGTAGTGGTTAAATGTAATGGTTAGATGGTGAATATTCACAACAATGAATGAGGGTCTAAATAGTGAATTTAGCAATATAGAAAGCTATTTATTAGAAAAATAGGATTTATAAAATACAATTGTAAAAAGAAAAAGGAAGGATTGTATATAAAAAAGAGAAATATATATATATATGTAAAAATTATATATATAAAAAAAGGAAATATAAAAAATATGAAAAAAATATATATAAAAACAAAATCAAACAGCAGTAGAATTATCAAAAATTACCATAAAAATTATTGGCCAAAGAATTGTTAGAGCTCAGCTGGCTGTGTAGTTTGAGCATGCATAAATATAAAATGTTTTTTAGTACATTACCAGTGGGGTGTTTTCAAGCAATATGCTCCTTTTTTCTTGATGTGTGCACTCCAGGCCCAGGACAGTGCAGCACGGTGCCGATGGGAGACCACGGAGTGGTAAGTGATAAGCTTAACTTCGCTCACGCTCCGTGGTCACCTGTTCAAAATTAATCCTTGATGCAGGAAAACTGGGCTCTCCAACACATCAGAAGGATTTAAACTAACCACTTGTGATTGAGGGGTCGAATCATAAGAGAAACCATCATGTGCCCCAACATAGTAGCAATGGATTTAGTAGGAGAGAGCCCAGTCGTTAAAGCTACATTATGCAAACAGTGACTCTTTAAAGGGAGTCTTTCAGCAAATTTACACATATCAACCTGTCACTATTGCTCTGTAGTTGTCATAAACAGTTTCAAAATCATACTTGTTAGTGCCCAGGGGCGTATACATTTGCTGCAAGTTCCCATGGCCTCCGGACCTAGCTGCTGATATCCCCTCCCCTTTCCTATTGGAGGGCATCCCACTGTTTTACCTACGTCACTGGCTATTTGTCGCTAAAATCCTGAACCAGGGAACATCACTACACGTCACCTCCAGGTCCAGGCATATGAAAGGCACTAAGTGAAATCCTGCACCAGAGAACGTCACTGCACATCACCGCCAGCCCCAGGCATATGAAGGGCACTAAGGGAAATCCTGAACCAGAGAACATCACTGCACATCACCGCCAGGCCCAGGTATATGAAAGGCACTAAGGGAAATCCTGCACCAGAGAACGTCACTGCACATCACCGCCAGCCCCAGGTATATGAAAGGCACTAAGTGAAATCCTGCACCAGAGAACGTCACTGCACATCACCGCCAGCCCCAGGTATATGAAGGGCACTAAGGGAAATCCTGAACCAGGGAACATCACTACACGTCACCTCCAGGTCCAGGCATATGAAGGGCACTAAGTGAAATCCTGAACCAGTGAACATCACTGCACATCACCACCAGCCCCAGGTATATGAAAGGCACTAAGTGAAATCCTGAACCAGAGAACATCACTGCACATCACCACCAGGTCCAGGCATATGGAAGACACTAAGGGAAATCCTGAACCAGGGAACATCACTGCACATCACCACCAGGTCCAGGCATATGGAAGGCACTAAGTGAAATCCTGAACCAGTGAACATCACTGCACATCACCACCAGGCCCAGGCATATGGAAGGCACTAAGGGAAATCCTGCACCAGAGAACATCACTGCACATCACCACCAGGCCCAGGTATATGGAAGGCACTAAGGGAAATCCTGAACCAGAGAACATCACTGCACATCACCGCCAGGCCCAGGCATATGAAAGGCACTAAGTGAAATCCTGAACCAGAGAACATCACTGCACATCACCACCAGGCCCAGGCATATGAAAGGCACTAAGTGAAATCCTGAACCAGGGAACATCACTACACGTCACCTCCAGGCCCAGGCATATGAAAGACACTAAGTGAAATTCTGAACCAGGGAACATCACTGCACATCACCACCAGGTCCAGGCATATGAAAGGCACTAAGTGAAATCCTGAACCAGGGAACATCACTGCACATCACCACCAGGTCCAGGCATATGAAAGGCACTAAGTGAAATCCTGAACCAGAGAACCTCACTGCACATCACCACCAGGCCCAGGCATATGAAAGGCACTAAGTGAAATCCTGAACCAGGGAACATCACTGCACATCACCGCCAGGCCCAGGCATATGAAAGGCACTAAGGGAAATCCTGAACCAGGGAACATCACTGCACATCACCGCCAGGCCCAGGCATATGGAAGACACTAAGGGAAATCCTGAACCAGAGAACATCACTGCACATCACCACCAGGTCCAGGCATATGAAAGACTAAGTGAAATCCTGAACCAGTGAACATCACTGCACATCACCGCCAGGCCCAGGCATATGAAAGACACTAAGTGAAATCCTGAACCAGTGAACATCACTGCACATCACCGCCAGGCCCAGGCATATGAAAGGCACTAAGTGAAATCCTGAACCAGTGAACATCACTGCACATCACCACCAGGTCCAGGCATATGAAAGGCACTAAGTGAAATCCTGAACCAGAGAACATCACTGCACGTCACCGCCAGGCCCAGGCATATGGAAGCACTAAGGGAAATCCCGCACCAGAGAACATCACTGTATATCACTGCCAGGCCCAGGTATATGAAAGGCACTAAGGGAAATCCTGAACCAGAGAACATCACTGCACATCACCGCCAGGCCCAGGCATATGGAAGCACTAAGGGAAATCCCGCACCAGAGAACATCACTGCACATCACCACCAGGCCCAGGCATATGGAAGGCACTAAGGGAAATCCTGCACCAGAGAACATCACTGCACATCACCACCAGGCCCAGGTATATGGAAGGCACTAAGGGAAATCCTGAACCAGAGAACATCACTGCACATCACCGCCAGGCCCAGGCATATGAAAGGCACTAAGTGAAATCCTGAACCAGAGAACATCACTGCACATCACCACCAGGCCCAGGCATATGAAAGGCACTAAGTGAAATCCTGAACCAGGGAACATCACTACACGTCACCTCCAGGCCCAGGCATATGAAAGACACTAAGTGAAATTCTGAACCAGGGAACATCACTGCACATCACCACCAGGTCCAGGCATATGAAAGGCACTAAGTGAAATCCTGAACCAGTGAACATCACTGCACATCACCGCCAGGCCCAGGCATATGAAAGACACTAAGTGAAATCCTGAACCAGTGAACATCACTGCACATCACCGCCAGGCCCAGGCATATGAAAGGCACTAAGTGAAATCCTGAACCAGTGAACATCACTGCACATCACCACCAGGTCCAGGCATATGAAAGGCACTAAGTGAAATCCTGAACCAGAGAACATCACTGCACGTCACCGCCAGGCCCAGGCATATGGAAGCACTAAGGGAAATCCCGCACCAGAGAACATCACTGTATATCACTGCCAGGCCCAGGTATATGAAAGGCACTAAGGGAAATCCTGAACCAGAGAACATCACTGTATATCACCGCCAGGCCCAGGTATATGAAAGGTACTAAGGGAAATCCTGAACCAGAGAACATCACTGCACATCACCACCAGGCCCAGGCATATGAAAGGCACTAAGGGAAATCCTGAACCAGAGAACATCACTGCACATCACCACGAGGCCCAGGTATATGAAAGGTACTAAGGGAAATCCTGAACCAGAGAACATCACTGCACATCACCACCAGGCCCAGGCATATGAAAGGCACTAAGGGAAATCCTGACCAGAGAACATCACTGCACGTCACCGCCAGGCCCAGGTATATGAAAGACACTAAGGGAAATCCTGAACCAGAGAACATCACTGCACATCACCACCAGGCCCAGGCATATGAAAGACACTAAGGGAAATCCCGCACCAGTAAACATCACAGCACATCACCGCCAGGCCCAGGTATATGAAAGCACTAAGTGAAATCCTGAACCAGAGAACATCACTGTACATCACTGCCAGGCCCAGGCAGGGGCGGACACAGACAGCAGAGGGCCCTTGTGCAAGGAATGTGTTTGGGCCCCCCCCCCCGCCGTTCCAAACCAAATTCTCACCTAACCTATGGTGTCCTAACATTACATACAGCAATACAAAACATACAGGGTAAGGCTACTTTCACACCTGCAGCACTACGCTCCGGCCACCTGATTTGGCAGAGAATGCAAGAAATTGGCCGGACACAGACTCAGTCATGCAGAGGTTTGTGTCCTGCTGATTCTCTGCATTTTTGCCAGATTGTGGCCGGATCTCTGCCTGACCCCATTATAGTTAATGGGGCCGGCGGGCATTCTGTCTGCATCCAGCAGTGCCAAAGCCGGTGAATTCCAGAAGGCTGTTCTCTGCTGGACCAGCCTGCCAGAATCACCAACTCAGATGTGAAAGTAGCCTAATACAGGTCCACATACCTCCTACATCCAGTGACGTCTTCTTAGATGTAGATGTTCTCTTTCCTCATCTTTTCCTTTCAGACCAGACTGCCATGATGATTTCTTCCAGCCATCTCTTCTCTCTGTGGAGTTTGACAAATAGACATCTTAGATTCCTACTTTTCTATCATTCTTCCACCTTCTTGAACACCTCATCCTGCCACTCCCCAATACTGTGCCCGCTGTGCTCCCCAAAACTATACTGCAGAAACAGTCCCCCTGCAAATACTACCGCCTTCAGTAATTAAAATAACTGCACCCAGGAAAGTGTCCTGACACTAAATTATAACCAAAATGTTCCCAAAATAACTGTGCTAAGCTGATAGTAATAGTCCCAACAATAGAAATAATTAGTGCCCCCGGCCAGCCAATGTCCCCATAGTGCCCTCATAATGTGCCAATGCCCCCTACTATGTACCCCCAAAAAACCCTCTTAGTGCCCCTATACAATGACCCCAATAGTGCTTCCTCTCCCCCCCTTCTCCATAGTGCCCCCATGTCTGCCAGAATATAGATAGGGCCCCCATAGTGATCCTCGCCCTCCATAGTGCCAGTATAATATATAGGGCCCCCCCATAGTCGTCCTCCTCCTCCAGAGTGCCCCCCATAATGCTCCCCCTCCATAGTGGCCCCCCATAGTGCTTCCTCCTCCATAGTGGCCCCCCATAGTGCTCCTCCTCCATAGTGGCCCCCCATAGTGCTCCTCCTCCATAGTAGCCCCCCATAATGCTCCTCCTCCATAGTGGCCCCCCATAGTGCTCCTCCCCATAGTGCTCCCCCTCCATAGTGGCCCCCATAGTGCTCCCCTCCATAGTGGCCCCCCATAGTGCTCCTCCTCCATAGTAAGCCCCATAGTGGTTCCTTCTCCATAGTGGCCCCCCATAGTGCTCCCCTTCCATAGTGGCCCCCCATAGTGCTCCCCCTCCATAGTGGCCCCCCATAGTGCTCCCCTCCATAGTGCTCCTCCTCCATAGTGGCCCCCCATAGTGCTCCTCCTCCATAGTAAGCCCCCATAGTGTTCCTCCTCCATAGTAGCCCCCATAGTGTTCCTTCTCATAGTGGCCCCCCATAGTGCTCCCCCTCCATAGTGGCCCCCCATAGTGCTCCTCCTCCATAGTAGCCCCCATAGTGTTCCTTCTCCATAGTGGCCCCCATAGTGCTCCTCCTCCATAGTGGCCCCCCATAGTGCTCCTCCTCCATAGTAGCCCCATAGTTTTCCTTCTCCATAGTGGCCCCCCATAGTGCTCCTCCTCCATAGTGGGCCCCCCATAGTGCTCCTCCTCCATAGTGGCCCCCCATAGTGCTCCTCCTCCATAGTAGCCCCCATAGTGTTCCTTCTCCATAGTGGCCCCCCATAGTGCTCCTCTCCATAGTGGCCCCCATAGTGCTCCTCCTCCATAGTAGCCCCCATAGTTTTCCTTCTCCATAGTGGCCCCCCATAGTGCTCCTCCTCCATAGTGGCCCCCATAGTGTTCCTTCTCCATTGTGCTCCCCCTCCAAGTAGCCCCCATAGTGCCTCTCCTCCATAGTGCTCCTCCCCCATAGTGCCCCCACTGAGTGCCAACTTAAATAAAAAAAATTAACAGTCCATACTTACCTCCTTGCCTCTGTCAGCGACGCGATGCAGGCCTCTTCCGGCCTGTGTCCCGCGCTGTACGGCTCAGGCGGCGCGATGACGTCATCGCGCCGCTGTGCGGCCTCTGATAGGCTACAGGCCTAGTGCCTGCAGCCTATCAGAGTAACGGGGAAGGGACACGCCTCTCCCTCCCTTGCCCCGCATTATCCATCTGTATCGCCGTCCTAAGGACGGCGATACAGATGAATATAGAGATGAGCGCTTCCAAAATGGAAGCGCTCATCTCTACCTGCCGCCGGGAAGAAAGGGCCCCCCTCCGGTCCCGGGCCCCGGTGCAGCCGAACCGGCTGCACCGCGGTATGTCCGCCCCTGGGCCCAGGTATATGAAAGACACTAAGGGAAATCCTGAACCAGAGAACATCACTGTACATCACTGCCAGGCCCAGGCATATGAAAGACACTAAGGGAAATCCTGAACCAGAGAACATCACTGCACATCACCGCCAGGCCCAGGCATATGAAAGGCACTAAGGGAAATCCTGAACCAGAGAACATCACTGCACATCACCGCCAGGCCCAGGCATATGAAAGGCACTAAGGGAAATCCTGAACCAGGGAACATCACTGCACATCACTGCCAGGCCCAGGCATATGAAAGGCACTAAGGGAAATCCTGAACCAGGGAACATCACTGCACATCACCGCCAGGCCCAGGCATATGGAAGCACTAAGGGAAATCCCGCACCAGAGAACATCACTGTACATCACTGCCAGGCCCAGGCATATGAAAGGCACTAAGGGAAATCCCGCACCAGAGAACATCACTGCACATCACCACCAGGCCCAGGCATATGGAAGCACTAAGGGAAATCCCGCACCAGAGAACATCACTGCACATCACCACCAGGCCCAGGTATATGAAAGGCACTAAGTGAAATCCTGCACCAGAGAACATTACTGCACATCACTGCCAGGCCCAGGCATATGAAAGGCACTAAGTGAAATCCTGAACCAGAGAACATCACTGCACATCACCACCAGGCCCAGGTATATGGAAGGCACTAAGGGAAATCCTGAACCAGAGAACATCACTGCACATCACCGCCAGGCCCAGGCATATGAAAGGCACTAAGTGAAATCCTGAACCAGAGAACATCACTGCACATCACCACCAGGCCCAGGCATATGAAAGGCACTAAGGGAAATCCTGAACCAGAGAACATCACTGCACATCACCACCAGGCCCAGGCATATGGAAGCACTAAGGGAAATCCCGCACCAGTAAACATCACAGCACGTCACCACCAGCCCCAGGTATATGAAAGACACTAAGGGAAATCCTGAACCAGAGAACATCACTGCACATCACCACCAGGCCCAGGCATATGAAAGGCACTAAGTGAAATCCTGAACCAGGGAACATCACTGCACATCACTGCCAGGCCCAGGCATATGAAAGGCACTAAGGGAAATCCTGAACCAGGGAACATCACTGCACATCACCACCAGGCCCAGGCATATGAAAGGCACTAAGTGAAATCCTGAACCAGGGAACATCACTGCACATCACTGCCAGGCCCAGGCATATGAAAGGCACTAAGGGAAATCCTGAACCAGGGAACATCACTGCACATCACCACCAGGTCCAGGTATATGAAAGGCACTAAGGGAAATCCTGAACCAGAGAACATCACTGCACATCACCACCAGGCCCAGGCATATGAAAGGCACTAAGGGAAATCCTGAACCAGAGAACATCACTGCACATCACCACCAGGCCCAGGCATATGAAAGGCACTAAGGGAAATCCTGAACCAGTGAACATCACTGCACATCACCACCAGGCCCAGGTATATGAAAGGCACTAAGTGAAATCTTGAACCAGGGAACATCACTTTATATCACTGCCAGGCCCAGGCATATGGAAGGCACTAAGGGAAATCCTGAACCAGGGAACATCACTGCACATCACCACCAGGCCCAGGCATATGGAAGGCACTAAGTGAAATCCTGAACCAGAGAACATCACTGCACATCACTGCCAGGCCCAGGTATATGAAAGGCACTAAGGGAAATCCTGAACCAGAGAACATCACTGCACATCACCACCAGGCCCAGGCGTATGAAAGGCACTAAGGGAAATCCTGAACCAGAGAACATCACTGCACATCACCACCAGGCCCAGGCATATGAAAGGCACTAAGGGAAATCCTGAACCAGTGAACATCACTGCACATCACCACCAGGCCCAGGTATATGAAAGGCACTAAGTGAAATCTTGAACCAGGGAACATCACTTTATATCACTGCCAGGCCCAGGCATATGGAAGGCACTAAGGGAAATCCTGAACCAGGGAACATCACTGCACATCACCACCAGGCCCAGGCATATGGAAGGCACTAAGTGAAATCCTGAACCAGAGAACATCACTGCACATCACTGCCAGGCCCAGGCATATGAAAGACACTAAGTGAAATCCTGAACCAGGGAACATCACTGCACATCACCACCAGGCCCAGGCATATGAAAGGCACTAAGGGAAATCCTGAACCAGGGAACATCACTGTATATCACTGCCAGGCCCAGGCATATGAAAGGCACTAAGTGAAATCCTGCACCAGTGAACGTCACAGCCGGGCCCAGGCACATGAAAGACACTAGGTGAAATCAAAGTTATTGTACTTTATATGTCTGGGTCCGGCAGAGATGTGCAGTGATGTTAGCTGGTGCAGGATTTCAGAGAAAAACATTCAATGACATATGCAAGATAGCTACAACTGACTGGGCCCCACAGCAAATTTTTGTATTGCCCCCCCCCCCCCTCCCATAACCCTTCTGGCATCGCATTTGTGCATATGTAACAGTGAGTTCACATCACGTTTTTCCTATCTATATCCTACCATATACAAATATTTAGCAAACCACGTTTTTGTATCCTGTCCAGTAAAAAATGCATACGTTAACATACATGTTTTTTTTGGGGAACTGTATGGTGAACGGTGAACTGTGCGGATCAGTCTGAGGCATCTGTTAATGTATACATTAGGCTTCATTCACACGACCGTATGTGTTTTGCGGTCCGCAAATTGCGGATCCGCAAAAAAAACGGATGATGTTCCGTATGGCATCCGTGTTTCCGTTTTTTTTTTGCGGATCCATTGTAACAATGCCTATCCTTGTCAGCAAAACGGACAAGAATAGGACATGTTCTATCTTTTTTGCGGAACGGAAATACGGACATACGGAAACGGAATGCACACGGAGTACCTTCCGTTTTTTTTGCGGAGCCATTGAAATGAATGGTTCCGCATACGGTCCGCAAAAAAAACGGAATGGACACGGAAACAAAATACGGTCGTGTGAATGAAGCCTTAAACTGATAGCAGAAATGTGATGTGAACCCAGCCTCAGTGCCAGAATAAGCACCAGTACACAGCGGAGCAGAGAGGGGAGGCCGCCATGTTCTGACAGAGCATAGCCCGGTCCTGGTGGTCAGGGGTGAGGACTGCATTACCCACGGATCATTTGGGAAATACAGGGCACTGTATAATACACTAGAATCTATATATTATAAAGATATTAGCCCTAACCTGGAATAATAAGACAATTAGGGGTCATTTATTAAACAGAAATATACTGTCACGAGTGGGCTTGCGTCTGGTATCAGACGTTCTGCGCGGCTTTCAAAAGTGACATAATTTGACATGTTTTCCCCTTGGTTTGGTTGCTGTTTAACACACACCCCTTCCCCTCAGCTGTGGTAGGTGTGGTAATCCCCTACCCCCAGACGAATGGACAGACTGAGCGTACCAATCAGAGTCTGGAGAGTTACTTGAGATGTTTTGTCTCTGAGAACCAGGAGGAGTGGTCCTCGTTTTTGTCTCTGGCTGAGTTTGCCATAAATAATCGCAGACAGGACTCCACTGGTAAGTCACCATTTTTTGTTGCATATGGCTTTCACCCGCAGTTTGGCACAGTTTCTGGTTCTGATACTTCTGGTATTCCTGAGGAAGAACGTTTTTCGTCATCATTGTCTTCTATATAGCGAAAAAATCAAAATAACTTGATAAATATGGGTAGCAAGTACAAACGTGTGGCAGGAAACGTATGAATGGTCCGGACCTAAATGTGGGTGATTCTGTGTGGCTGTCTACTAGGAACATTAAGTTGAAAGTTCCTTCTTGGAAGTTGGGTCCAAGATTTATTGGCCCATATAAGATCACGGCCATTATTAATCCTGTAGCATTTCGTCTTGAACTGAAAATCCATAATGTGTTTCACAGATCTTTGTTGAAGAGATATGTTGAACCTCTGGAGCCATCTCCCTTGCCACCCGTGCCTGTCTTGGTGGATGGTAATTTGGAATTCCAGATTGTCAAGATCATTGATTCTCGAGTTCTCCGTGGGATATCTTGTTCATTGGAAGGGTTATGGACCTGAGGAGAGGTCATGGGTACCGGCATCTGACGTGAATGCCAGTTGTTTGGTGAAAGCCTTTCACAGGTGTCATCCTGATAAAGTTGGTCCTCGGTGCCCGGAGGTCACCCGTAAAAGGGGGGGGTAATGTCACGAGTGGGCTTGTGTCTGGTATCAGACGTTCTGCGCGGCTTTCAAAAGTGACATAATTTGACATGTTTTCCCCTTGGTTTGGTTGCTGTTTACCAAACCCCTTCCCCTCAGCTGTGGTAGGTGTGGTAATTTTCTCTCCTCTATTTATTCCTTCATTTCCCAGTATTCACTGCGGTTTATACTTTCTGCTGACTTAGTTGTTTGGAGCTGTTCTTGGCTGAGTTCCAGTTGCTGCTATTTCTGCATAAAGATAAGTGTCATTTTCCCTATTGTGTTTATCCGTTGTTTGGAGTCTCCTATTCCTCCGTCCTGTTGAGGTTGACTTTTTCCCCTATCACTAACTACAGGGTCAGTTAGAAATTAGGTTCCTGTGTATGAACTCTCCTACCACTAAGGCCTGTTCATACTGGTAGTCAGCCAGGGCCTAGTCTCAGGGATTCCTGCAGGAGGTGACCATTTCCCTTCTCCGGTCTGTTCCCTTCTCTCTTACGCTTGGTGTGGCTATACCCTACAGTGACATATACCTATATTAGGCGGATTTCTGACACAGACTGTGGCACACAGGTCCTTTACACCTCAGTCTGCAACTTTTCCCCTGCTCATGCCAGGTCTAAAAAAGGTGGCGTGGGCAGGGGAGGGGACAGTTATTGCCATACAGTTATTGGATAACACCAACATACAGTGACTGGATACTTCCATACAGTGACCGGATAAAACAGCCATATAGTAACTGGATAACACCACCATACAGTTACCGGATAACACAGCCATACAGTGATTGCATAACACCACCATAGGTCAGCGGATAACGCCTCTATACAGTGACCGGATAGCACCGTCATACAGGGACTGGATAACGCCGCCATACACTAGATAAGACCTCCATTGACATAGGGCACAGTACAGGGAATGACTAGGGGCACTGTACAGGGTATGGTAAGAGGGCACAATGCAGGGTATAAGTACAGGGTGGGGGGCACAGTTACATGACCCTGTAACATTAGAAGGTCCTTATGGTGCATGCGTTTAGACACCATCATAATGAGAAGCAGAGGAGTGAGACAGGGGCCCGGGGCCCTGGATGGACAGGAGGGGTGGACACAAGTTGGTGGAAGGGGCTCTGAGGGGGATTCATACAAGAAGTAGGGGGCAGGAGGTGGAAAGGAGGGTGGAACAGGAGCTCTGTATACATGAGGGAGGACAGGAGGAGGGGGGCAGGTGTCATGGAGGCAAGCTGCTTCATGATGAGGTAAAGCAACTAAACAGCATGAAGCTGCTGGTCTACAGCATCCTGCAGCACTCTAAAGAGTTCCCTGACCCTTCTCCTGTCCCACACAGAAGAGACAGTCACAGTGCAGACTCACTTACAGGCTATCTGCTCTCTTCACACTGCTGCTCCAGCCCTGCGGTCTCTCTCCTCAGGCAGCCCGTCCTGTGTAGAGGGGGCATGTCTAAAGCTGGTAAGCCATGTCCTGCTCTGCTGGAGTAAAGAGGGGGCGTGTCTGAGCTCCGCAACACAGGAACTTGAAAGGGAAGACAGCAGCCCCTGTTGACTCTCCCTTGCTCCAGTCTGATGCTGCAGCCCTGCTACTGCTCCGGGGCCCCTTCTGCCCTCGGGCCCCGAAGCAGTGGCTTCTCCTGCTTCCCCTATAGCTACGCCCCTGCCACTGATAACGCATGGAGAAGAGGGTAAATAACCAAGGTGATGGTTAGCAGCAGGTATCCAAATGACGCCACAGCAGAACACCTGACATGATGAAGGATGTGCAGTAGGATCTGGGGGACCTCAAGGAACCACAGTGGAAAATACAGACTCCAGCACTCAACCAGTTGAGCAAAGTCCAAGCTTTATTTATTATAATCAATGAAACTTGGACTTACTTCAACTGGTTGAGCACTGGAGCCTGTATTTTCCACTGTGGTTCATTGAGGTCCCACAGAGCCTACCACAGTCAGTTGTCAGAGTCACAGTCAGATATCAGAGTCAGGGGTCAGAGTCAGTTATCAAGGAGAGTAATGTGCCTCAAACTGACATTATTCTGATATTTGATTATGATATCAGATCATGTATTAAATGAACAATGTACTCAGGAGCCTGGAGCAGGTATCAGCCATGACATACAGCTGACACTTTGCTGCAACTGCTAGGATCAAAGCTAGCTCTGATTCTGACAGTGTAACCTCTTAGATTCTATGGTTAATAGTGACTGCTACTAAGTGGTTGACAGAGGGTGAGTTCTCCCCCTATACTCCATCAGCTCTCTGCTACACGATCACAAGATGCCGTTTAGAATCTGACAGGTTAGTGCAAAACTGACAGGTATAATGCATAACAATACAGATGTCCCCTACTAAGACTAAAAGAAAGTAAACAAAAATGCAATAAATGTAAAAGAAAATTTCCAGTGACAATTTATTATTAACTGTTAAATGATCATTTTGCTTAACCTGCACAGTGAACACCGTAAAAAAAAAGACAATGCCAGAATTTCTATTTCTTGCCGACCCCCCCCCCCCCCCCCCCCCCCCAAAAAAAAAAAAAATACAATGCTGGAACTGCTGGTAGGGCATGCGTGCGGCCACTCCATTCATTTCTGTGGAAATTCCGGAGATAGGTGAGTGCTGTACTAGGCTATGTCCAAACTGCCCTAGAAATGAATGTAACAGCCACATGTGCGACTGGCCACTCTCTTCATTTCAGGGGGCTGCAGTGGGGGACCCACTGGTAGGACTTCCACCAATCTAATAGTTATCCCCTATCCTGTGTATAGGGGATAAGTTAATCTAACTGCACTACTCCTTTTAGGCCTAATATAGGCAAGTCGATAAGGGGTTAAGATTCAAAAATACCCGTGACACTTATTACCTTATCCTATATCTTACCACAGTGTTCTTATTTATCTGCAAAACAGATCACCATTACTTTTACTGAAAATTGAGCAATTTAATAAAACTTACATTTATCTAATTTGGCATCAAACTTTACTTCATTGAATATAAATATGGGTAATTACAGTTTTAGTTCTCAGCTTTAAGATCAGATTAAGGGCACGTTCACATGACCGTGTGAATGGGTCCACATCTATTCCGCAATTTTGCAGAATAGATGTGGCCCCATTCATTCCAATGGGCAGCATTAGATCGCGGACAGCCACGGCTCCGTGAAAAAAGATAGAACATGTCCTATTCTTGTCCGCAATTGTGGACAAGAATAGGCATTTTGTATGGGGTGCCGGCAAATTGCGGATCACACACTGGCTGGCATCCGTGTTTTTGCGGATCCACATTTTTGTGGACATGGGCGTCTGAACGGCCCCTAAGACTGCTGGTAATCCTAGGCAAACAAACTGATTTTCAAATAATTTTGATATAAACATTTTTATATCTCTTATACCTGTTGTGTTAAAGTTTTCCTTTGTCATTTGTATAATGACTAATTACAAGAATGCATAATTGAGAAAGCATTATTTAATAATTTAAAGGGAACCTATCACCTCCGAAACACCCCCTAAACTAGAGTAAGCGGTGTATAGTGTAAGTGATGATGAATCCGA
This sequence comes from Rhinella marina, assembly GCA_900303285.1. Taxonomy (NCBI): domain Eukaryota; kingdom Metazoa; phylum Chordata; class Amphibia; order Anura; family Bufonidae; genus Rhinella; species Rhinella marina. The sequence goes on from ONZH01014438.1 coordinate 114,410, forward strand.
ATATGTCAGTTTTATCTTCATACTCACTTCCATTCTGACGCTGTGCTCACACAAACCTGCAGTAAAATACATTCACAGGACTCTTCTTTGAGTCCTCTCCATTATGTGAGTGAGCACTGGAGTCCAGTGAGTGCATTTTACTGCTGGTTTGTGGGAGCACAGCGTCGGAATGGAAGTGAGTATGAAGATAAAACTTACATCTTCGGATTCAGCATCACTTACACTATACACTGCTTATTCTAGTTCAGGGGGTGTTTTGGAGATGACAGGTTCCCTTTAAGGCTGGGTTCACATGTTTACATAGTGAAGGACATATATCAAGACTGACGTTCCCACACGGCAGTCTTGATCCCCTGTACAGATGTCTCTTAATAAATTAGGCGCATCTCAGGCAGTCTGTTTGTCAGAAACTGAAGCCCACACCAGCTAGGAGCTGGCATAGACTTCAACTATAACTTATGCCAGAAACTGGCGTAAGTTATAGTAAATCTGATGGCCTGTGCAAAGCTTCTCCCCCTTCTGCTAAGCCCAGCCCCCTTTTCCTGCCATTTCAGAAAAGTGGTGAGAAGGTTACATTCAGAAGTTAGCTATTTTGTGCTGCTGGGGCAGTATTTTGTGATGCACTGTGGTATTTGGCTCTGCTAGAGTGGTATAATATACCGCATATGGTATTGCTGGCCCCTTCTACTTATGTTGACCCTGCCTTCTGTTAATTTGGGGCCCACTACAAAATTGGGCCAATTTTAGTTTGTTTTGCAGGGCCACTTTAAAGGGGTTGTCCGGGTTCAGAGAAGAACCCGGACATACCTGCAATTTCACCCAGGCAGCCCGCCTGAAGAGGACATCGGAGCATCCTATGCTCCGATGCCCTCCTTTGCCCTGCGCTAATTAGCGCAGGGCAAAGGAATTTCGCCGGGTTCCGGTGACGTACCGGTCCCTGCCGGGCAGAGGCTTCCGCCCGGCAGTGAGTCGGTGACGTCATCGGCGCTGATGGACAGGCTTCAGCGCTGCCCTAGCCAGTAAAACGGCTAGGGCAGCGCTAAAGCCGGCCCATTAAGGCCGGTGACGTCACCGAACTCACTGCCGGGCGGAAGTACCCGCCCGGCAGCGAGTATTTACAAAACAAGAGACCTTGCCCTGCGCGATCTAGCGCAGGGCAAGGGGGGGGGCATCGGAGCATGAGATGCTCCGATGTCCTCTTCAGGCAGGCTGCCTGGGTGAAATTGCAGGTATGTCCGGGTTCTTCTCTGAACCCGGACAACCCCTTTAAGTTCCAAGTCTGCCCCTGATTATTAGCATACATTCCTGTAGTAATACAGGTACCCTATGGCTAAAACCTAGGACTGCCCCAAGGCCACATTCCAAGCCAGGAAAGCTAACACATTATAGGTGTACACTGTGGCATAAATGAGACAGATCCCACACTGCTTGGTATACACCACTGACAACACAGGGAAAAACCTCTGCCAAGACCAAGGGTGTGCAAAAAAGAGTGCTCTCTTAACTCTCAACACAGATTGGTCATCACAGATGCCAGCTAGACTGCTAGGAACCAATCACTGCATGCAAAAAAGGGGAGATTTACACAGTCAAGACCAATGAATAAATGCAAACCGGTTAACAATAGGAGGAGCACTATTACCGTATGTTAGCAGGTATAGTGTATGGCTCATACGTAGATATGTGACAGTTTAAATCTGCATGCATAACCAAATACACACCAACACACTGAACACAAATTCATATCCATATCAGACTGGCAGAAATTTTGCACCTGGCACCCTGCCTATCATTTGTTTTCAGAAACTCTGGCCCCTGTACTGGTAAAGGCCACCACACAACAACTTTACCTATTTTACAAATGAAAACAGATAATTATACAATATATTGAAAATTGTTCATTAGATAAATCATCATCTATAAATACTCAAACTGTTAAGAAATAAACATATTTATCCAATATGGGGAATGTAGTAACAGACAAAATCACTATGCCTCCCTCCAAAAAATTAATAAAAAGTGACCATAAAGTCACACATATCCCAAAATGGTATAAATAAAACTAAAGCACAAACAGCCCTTGCACAGTACCATAGATGGAAATATAAAAATGTTATGGGTGTAGGCAAGTAACAAAGACATAACAAAAACTATATAATGAGAAAGTACCTAAGACAAATATTAGGTATCGCTGCATCCGTAACGACCTGCTCTATAAAAATATCACATAACCTACCCCTTAAGTGAACACCATAAAAAATAAAAAACAGTCACAAAAAAGCCATTTTTTGTCACCTTACATCACAAAAAGTGCAACACCAAGCGATCAAAAAGGTGTATGTCCCCCAAAATAGTATCAATCAAACTGTCGCATCATCTCTCAAAAAATGAGACCCTACTTAAGACAAACTATGACTCTCAGACTATGGAGACATTAAAATTTGATTTTTTATTAAAAAATGCTATTATTGTGTTAAAGAGGAATAAATAAATAAAAAGTAGCCATATTAGGTATTGCTGCATCTGTAACAACTTGCTCTTTAAAAATTCCACATGACCTAACCACACAGGTGAACGCTGTAAAAAATAAATAAATAAATAAATAAATAAATAGAAACTGTGCCAAAACAACCAATTTTTTGTCACCTTGCCCCATAAAGTGTAATAATGAATGATCAAAAAATCATATGTACCCAAAAATGGTACCAATAAAAATGTCAACTCTTCCAGCAAAAAAGAGCCCCTCCAGAAGACGATCAGCAGAAAAATTTTAAAAAATATGGCGTTCAGAAAATGGAGACACAAAAACATATTTTTTTTCCAAAAATGCTTTATCATGTAAAACTGAAACAAAGAAAGTAGACATATTTGATATAATCACGTCCATAACAGCCTGCTGTATGTCACGTACCGAGGGCCCAAGGCAGACGTCTGGGACGTTATGCAAACAGGACACAAGCAAAAACAGACCAGGGACCAACAGAGTATTTTATTACACATGTAATAAATGAACATGACAGTAACAGCAGGCAAGGGTGTTAGTGGTAGAACTACCACAGAACCAAGAGCACCGACAGACCAGAGGCAAAACCCGGAAGTACACTTGGCTGCTACCCCCAGAGAACCACAGACAACAACAGAACTGGAACCCAAGCAAACACAAGACATGGATCAGACAACAAGGCAAACGGGAACCAGCACAGAAGCAGGTGCCTGGACCCCAAGCGGAATGGAAGCATGGCGGTCTCAGGCAGAGCTGCACACAGACAGAGATCCTCCCTCCAGAGAACTCAGGAGCCCTCTCATGAAGGCAGGACATTGGACAGGATCAGAAGCAGCTAGCACTGCCAGGCTGGACATAGGACAGGATCAAATGCAATTAGAGCATTGCTAGGCTAGACATGGAACAGAGTGGATCCAGACAAAGGAAAGATACAGAAGAACAGGCAAGGCATGGACGAGGATAACAATATCAACATAATCGGAGGACAGGTACAGAAGAACAGACAAAGCAACAACAACAATGCATAACCAGGCGACACCACAAACAAGGGCAGATGACAACAGTCCAGCAAAATCTGCTGTAACGTGGAGCCGGCATCCTCGTATCCCTAGCAACCCAGGGGAGGGGAGGACCTGGTGATGCACGCTTCACAAGCACAGCCAGTGTCTTCCATCCCCTGGACTACAAGCAGCAGGGGAGCTGAGCGCCGACGCCCATGAGTCGGCTCTCAGGTGTATTGAGGTTTCTGATTTGGGTCACGTGATGCTGGCCACGTCACGTGACCCATCTGCTGGCTATTTAAACAGGCAGCCTGATGGCCACAGGTTGCCTGCGATTGGTCTTATTTCCAGTGCTTGTGGTTTGTGATCATCTGTGACTATTGTACTTGACCTTGGCTTGTGTTTTTGACTACGTCCCCATCTCATCCCTTTGTACTTCGCTACCGCTCGGTTTTGACCTCGGCTTGTTCATTTGACTTTGTTCCTGCTTGCTCCATTGGCTTTTGATGTGACTTCCTGGTTTGACCTTGGCTTGGTGACTTCCCAATATTTTGTGTGTGTGTTCTCTCATTTGTTTATTGTGTTCTCCTCGTTGTTCCCCTCCCTGTACGCCCCAGCACGTACCTAGACTAGGGACCGTCAACTAGTTGTACGCCGTTGCCTAGGATGGGCCATGCAAGTAGGCAGGATCAGAGGTGGGGTTAAGCTCAGGGATGCACATACCCCTGAACAAGTGACAGAACGTGACATCTGCTTTCCAAAAACCATACGGCACTCCTTTTCTTCTGCTTCCTGCCGTGTGCCCATATAGCAGTTTACCACCACATGTAGGGTGTTTCTGTAAACTTCAGAATCAGGGTAATGGATATTGAGAAAAAATGGATTAAAATGGAAAATCTGCCAAAAAAGTGAAATTTTTTAATTTCATCTCAATTTTCCTTTAATTCTTGTGGAAAACCTAAAGGGTTAACAGTTTTTGAAATGGGGGTGTAGTTTCTAAAATGGGGTCATTTATGGGTGGTTTCTATTATGTAAACCCCATAAAGTGACTTCAGAACTAAACTGTTCTTTAGAAAAGTGGGTTTTGGAAATTTTCTTAAAAATGTTAAGAATTGCTTCTAAGCCTTCTAACATCCTAAAAAAATAAAATGACATTGCAAAAATGATACAAGCATGAAGTAGATATATGGGGAATGTTAAGTAATTAATATTTTATGAGGTATCAATTTCTATTTTAAAAGCAGAGAAATTTAAATTTTCAAAAATTGCGAATTTTCCAAATTTTTAGTAAATTTAGGATTTTTTCATAAAAAAAAGGTGAAAAACCTTGACTCAAATTTATGACTGTCATGATGTATAATACGTCATGAGAAAACAATTCTAGAATGGCTTGGATAAGTAAAAGTGTTCCAAAGTTATTACCACATAAAGTGACACATGTCAAATTTGCAAAAAATGGCCTGGGCAGGAGGGCAAAAACTGGCCCAGGGTAGAAGGGGTTAACATAAGTAATTTTATTTATCCAGTCATACAGCGTAAATAGTACATCAATATTACAGCAATGTTTTAGGCCAATATATTATATAGATATTATATAGACCTTCTTTTGTCATGCGACCAGCCATCAGCATAGGAGTGCACCCACACGTTTGAAAAAGGGCTGTATAACCTTTTGGCTCAAAACGTTGCTGTAATATTGATGGACTATTTACGGCTGGAGAAATAAAGATATGTTACGTTAACTGGAAACTTTGGTGTGCCGTCTGAAGTTGCTTATATATGTGAATACTCATCCGTGGAGAAGGACCACACAAGTAGATGACTAAAACAAGTGAGACACCTGGAGGGCAAAATTTGGTACTACCACACTATCTTTAAATCACAGTATACTGTGCATACATGGGGAAAAGAAGAGACAAGCAAGTAACCAAAGATACAACATAAATCAAATAATCCTGAAAGCAATGTACCAATATAGGAGCCCCAAAATATAGGTACCCAGCTCCACCATTCCAAAACCTAATAAAGATTACATGGTATGTCCAGCAGAGGGACTCGCCACTCCCCATGTGTGGTTTCCCTGTGGAAAGCTTCATCTGTGGTCCTTACCACAGGCTATGTTTTTAAACTCTTTAAGTCCACCAATCATAGTTTGAATATTAACAAGACATATCTGTCCCAGTATACATCATACATGGGCAGTGTGGGGAACATCTAAGAACAGGGCCGGATTAAAGTTGGTAGAGGCCTCTGGCCAAAAAATCTGGTGGGGACCCTGTAACTTTAATATTTTAGCAGTTTAGCAGGGGTTGTTCATCTTCAGAGGACTTTTCTGCTAGACCCCCCCACATGACCAGAACTGGTGTGTGAAACGTACTTGCCTGCTCCCCACCACTGGGTTCTCACTTCTTTTGTTCCTTTGATACCACTCTGGTCTCCACAGTATCCGTATCCTGTTTGATGTTGGTTACATGGCTTCTGAGGGAAATTATTGGTCGTAGCGGTGACATGTCCCTCATGTGTTATAAAACCCAGTGACCACTGTGGCCACTCATTTGGCTGCAACCACCATGTGACCATGTCAAACAGGATGTTGACACGGGGCAGTGGAGAACAAAAGGAGTCGGAACCCAGTGGCAGGGAGCAGGTAAGTATGTTTCCTTCTGCAGGTCAGGCCATGGTGGGGGAGGTGTGACAGAAAGGTTCCCTGAATATCAGGGGTGCACCTAGCCTTTCTGCTGCCTGAGGCGAAAACTGAAATGGTGCCACCCCTTCCCAATTCACATTTCTTAACCTAACCCCTTCCCTTCAGCCCATGGCCCTTCGGCTGCTCCCCTCTTGCCCCTACCTGGTGCTGCCTGAGGCGATCGCTTCACCTGGCCTCATTGATGGTGCACCCCTGCTGAATATGAACAACCCCTTTAAGCTGCTGCTTAAAGGGGTTGAAATACAGAACTGGTTGAAATGAGTTTGTATACAGCAGTCAGGAGTGGATTGGATGTCATGTCTAGTCTAGAACTAACTAGACAAGATGTCCTATCTGCCTGTATACTATGGTTTCACCAGAGTTATCATTGCAACTTGAAAGAAGGGGGCAGTTAATTAACTGTTCCAGAATGAGTCCACCGTTGTCTCCTCCTCCACAGTTCTTACCTAGATTTTACTTTTGTCTTACCAGTCTCACCCTCTCTTCTTGTGTGCAGTACACTGCAACACTGTCTATAAAAAGGATCTTCTAATACTGTAGTTTCTCAGCCCGCTGAGGCTTAGCTTCTATCTTCTGGAGCCAAACCAGGTTAGACATCACTTCCATAGTCAATGGACCAGACACAGCAAGCAGAGGGGAGGAGAGGGAGGACCTAGCCACTGCACAGTGACTAAGGGAGAAGGTGGAATGACATCTTATGACATCGGTCACATTACTGGACTCACGACATGTGATTCACATGTGAATCACATGTCGTGAGTCCAGTCATATGTAGGATGGCCAGACGTCTGGTTTTGGCCCGGACAATCCGGCTTTCAGACCCCCTGTCCTCCATCCAGCACAGGGCCTGGACGGACGCAGGGATTTCCACCTTTTCAGTAGCATTGTGCTGTCTGAGCGTGAGTTGCAGCAACTGACTGAGGCTTCTTTCACCCCCAGTCAGTCACTAGAGCCCGCAGACATGGCTCCCTGTGGCTGACTGAGGTGGAGAGAAGCACCCCGGGCTGCCCCCAGTTCACCTTCCAGTCAGAAAGTTCTTCCCTCTCCTCCCCCTGTTTTTTCTGGCCCTTGATGGGGACGTGGCTTCATGGAGCCGGGTGTGGTTTATCCGTTTGGGGACGTGGCCGGTGAGGTCCGGCACCCTAGTCATATAACTGATGGTAGGTGATGTCACCCATGATATATAGGGCCTACATTATAGCCATTAATGCAAATGCACATGTACCACCTGATGTGGAGGAGAAAAAATGCTTAACAGAGTTATCCAACAACTATAATGCCCCCCAAGTTCCCAGGCACCTCATACAGGTTATTCTTAGCCACTCCCCGGCACTCCCATCGCTCCTGATACCCACACGGCCGCCGCTGCATCATGGATGATGCTAGGGAGGCTCGCTCCCGTCGTGGCCTGCTACTGGCTGCCCCTTTTTCATCCACCCCGCACAAGTGTTGCTCGAGCACCAAAGTGCTCAAGTGCTCTGGTGCTCGAGTAAAGCACTTTAGGATGCTCGAATGCTCTACAGAGCACCAGAGCACAATGGAAGTCAATGGGAGAATCAGAGCATTTAACCAGTCACCCTGCTCTAAAGAGGGGAGGGTGTCTGGTTCACAGGAAAAGGTCAGAAATTGATGGAAGCACCACTTAAATGTTTCGGGAACAGCATGGGGTGGATGCCTGGATGCATCTTGGACTCCCAGGTCGCTGGGAACAATGTTGTCCGAGTATTACGCCACTTTTACAGACTGACAATAATAGGCACTAAACCGAAAATAAAATCGATTTTAGAGGAAAAATTGTTAGGAAACATTTTTCCTGTTTATTTACTTGTATATAAAGTGCATGGGCTGCCAAAAATTACAAGGAAGAGGCACTTTGATACAACCTGTATATCACATAAACAAGGGCCTCATTGACATTGTGGTACAATTGTTAATGTAGTGGGACTCCTACACTCTTAAAGCCTATGCACTAAGTGAAAGGGCTGCCAAAAATTACTAGGAACAGGCACTCCAATACACCCTTTATTACACATAAAGGAGGCTATCATACACACCCTTGAAAAATTATGATCGATGGCCTGCTGGTGACCCTCAAAAACATTAGGAGCAAGGTCCTGCTGGTGACCCTCTAAAACATTAGGGGGGAGGGCCTGCTGCTGATCTGACCATCTAAAATATTAGGGGTGAGGGTCTGCTGCTGAGGTGACCCTCTAAAACATTAGGAGTGAGGGCCTGCTGGTGACCCTCTAAAACATTAGGAGCGAGGGCCTGCTGGTGACCCTCTAAAACATCAGGTGCGAGGGCCTGCTGATGACCTCTAAAACATTAGGGGTGAGGGACTGCAGTTGAGCTGATCCTCTAAAACATTAGGGGTGAGGGCCTGCTGCTGAGCTGACCATCTAAAACATTAGGGGCGAAGGCCTGCTGGTGACCCTCTAAAATATTAGGGGTGAGGACCTGCTGATGACCTTCTAAAACATTAGGGGTGAGGGTCTGCTGCTGAGCTGACCCTCTAAAAAATTAGTAGTGATGGCATCTTCATAAGCATGTTGATATAGTGGAGGAGTATGAGAAAAGGAAGAAACCTTGAACCATATAACCTTTTTTGTGATGGAAGGAGGGCATGGGAATACATTGTATTCAATACACTATTAAAGCCATATTTAAAGTGCGTTTATGTTCAGCCGCTTTCCTCTGGTGGAGGAGAGAACTAAGGGGCAATCCAGGCCTTGTTCATTTTGATAAGAGTCAACCTGTCAGCATTTTCAGTTGACAGGCGGATGCGCTTATCAGTTATTATGCCCCCAGCAGCACTAAATACCCACTCTGACAAAACGCTGGCGGCAGGGCGGGCCAGCACCTCCAAGGTGTAGAGCGCCAGTTTGTGCCACATGTCCAGCTTGGACACCCAATAGTTGTAAGGCACAGAGGGATCACGGAGGACGCTGACACGGTCAACTACTCTTTCACCATCTTCCAAAACATTTCCCTTCTTGTGACACTAGGCCATGCACCAGGGTAAGGGTGCTGGCGGGGTGTCATGAAACTGTCCAAGGCCTTGGAGAGTGTTCCCCTGCCTCTGTTGGAACTGCTGTGTGTTCCACTCGTCTCCCCCCCTCGCTTGCCCAAGGAACCATGTACTCTGCCGCCAGCGTTGTCAGCTGGAAATTTTTGGACCAATTTTTCCACAAGGACCTTCTGGTATTGCACCATTTTACTAGTCCTCTCCACCACAGGAATGAGAGATGAGAAGTTCTCTTTGTAGCGGGGGGTCGAGAAGGGTGAACAACCAGTAACCGGTGTTGGCCAAAATGCGCATAACGCGAGGGTCACGGGAAAGGCAGCATACCATAAAGTCAGCCATGTGTGCCAGAGTCCCAACAGACAATAAACCTGCTATGGGTACTACCCTCTGTAGCAAACTGTCCGCCTTAATTGTGAGCAGTGAGTGTTTCAGTAGGCACAGAAGTAGGATGGTTACGCTGATAATAGCGGCATCGCCACTCACCATCTGTGTTGATTCCTCAAAGTTGCGTAAAACCTCACAGATGTCAGACATCCATGCCCACTCGTTGCTTGTGAAGAGTGGAGGCTAACTGGAAAGGTGACAGGCATGTTGCAGCTGGTATTCCACTACTGCCCTCTGCTGCTTGCAAAGCCTGGCCAACATGTGGAATGTGGAGTTCCAGCACGTGCTTGCGTTGCACAACAGTCGGTAAGCTGGCAATTGCAAACCCTGCTGCAGCTTTGCCAGACCGGCGGCAGCTGTAGATGACTTTCGGAAATGGGCACACACGCGGCTCACCTTCACCAGTAGCTCAGGCAAATTGGGGAAGATTTTGAGAAACCGCTGAACCACTAAGTTGAACACGTGGGCTAGGCATGGTATGTGTGTGAGCTTGCCAAGCTACAAAGCCGTAACCAAGTTTCGGCCATTATCAGACACAACAATGCCTGGTTGTAGGTTGAGTAGCAAGAGCCACAGCTCGGTCTGGTCCCTTATACCCTTCCACAGCTCTGTGGTGGTGTGCTGTTTGTCATCTAAGCAAATCAGTTTCAGCACAGTCTGTTGCCTCGTCCCCACTGCAGTGCTACACTGCTTCCAGCTACTGACTGATGGCAATGTGCTGCAAGATGAGAATTCAGAGGTGGAAGTGGAGGAGGAGGGGGAGAAGGTGGGGTGGTAGTCACTGATGTAGGTGGTGGTGGAAATCCTGATGGAAGTAGGGTCTGCAATCCTTGGGTCGGTAGCACAACGTTCACCCAGTGTGCCATCAGGGAAATATAGTGTCCCTGGCCAAAAGCACTTGTCCATGTGCCAGTCGTTAAGTGGACATTCCCAGTAACTGCATTGGTCAGGGCACGGGTGATGTTACAGGACACATGCTGGTGTAAGGTGGGGACGGCACACCGGGAAAAATAGTGGCGGCTGGGGACTGAGTAACAAGGGATGGCCGCCGCCATCAAACTGCGGAAAGCCTCAGTGTCCACAACCCTAAATGGCAACATTTCCAGGGGCAGCAATTTGGAAAGGTGCGCATTTAGTGCTATGGCCTGTGGGTGGGTGTCTTGGTATTTGCGCTTTCGCCAAAAAGGCCTGGGGTATGGACATCTGAATGCTGCGCTGGGAAACAGAAGTGGATGTGCTAGCAAAGGTCCAGGTGCAGGGCGGGAGGCATCCGTGCCTGCGTCTTGGACAGGGGATTGGCCAGCACGTAACACGTGGAGGCAGTGGTGTCACCCGCAGACACTGATTGTGGACCCTGGCCTTCGGCCCACCTATTAGGGTGCTTTGACGTAGAGGAGCATGCTGGGGGTATTCAGGTTGCTAGTGTTCACTCCCCTGCTCATTTTGGTACGGGACAGGTTGCAAATGACAATTCTTTTATCGTCCTCACTTTCTTCAAAAAAGCGCCATACTGAGGACCACCTATCCCTTGGCAAGGGAGATTGTTGCAAGGGGGTGAGCCAGGGAACAGTTGTGGGCCTGTCTTGTGTGGCCTGCCTTCTCCCTGTGGCCACCCCACTGCCTCTACCAGCCTGTTGCGGTGCTGCGGATCCCTCCCCCTCTGTACTGCTGTCCTCGCTCGGCTTGCCACGTTTCCAGGTTGGGTCAGTGATTTAATCGTCCACCACCTCCTCTTCCACTCAATCTGGTCCTCCTCCTGACTTGTTGACTTAACAAGAACCTCACTTATTGACAACTGTATCTTATCCTCATCATCGACCTCTTGAGAGACTAATTGCCGTTGACTTATTGGCAACTGTGTCTCATCATCATCATTATCATCATCATCATTAACCTCGTGAGACACTAATTGCCGTCCCCACCCTCATCTTCTTCTGACTATGGATGATCAAGACTTTGGGAATCAGTGCACAATATCTTCTCATGTCCCTCTTCAAGCGGGCTTGGCGAGAGGCCCAAATCAAGGAATGACGATGTAAAGAGCCCCTCGGAATATCCGAGTGTGGGATAACTTGTTTGCCAAGACTCTCCATGGTGGGAGGAAGGAGCATCAGGGTGACGATTCTGTTGACCAGACCCTTGGTTACTGAGACTGGACTTTGTGGAAGACAGGGTGGTGCTTAACAGACTGGAAGCATTATCTGCTGCAATCCAACCGAACATTTGGTCGCACTTATGTGGCTTCAAGAGTGGTGTCTAGCGCCGCCCTGCAAACTGGGACATGAAGCTAGGTATCGTGGATGAGTGTGTTTCTTGTGCTCTGGCAGCAGGAACAGTTTCACCGCGCCCAGGGCCAGGGCCTCTGCATGCACCATCAGCAGCACAGCCACTTCCCCATGCCTTACTGCTCGCCTTGCGCATATTAAATGGTATATATGCTTGCAAGTATGTCACTCGTACAGTAGCACAGGTTTTGTAATTGTATGCACAAGTAAATGACGTTTAATGTCCCTTGTTTTTAGTATACGAAAATTTGTAACACAAGGGTTTTGGGTCTCTAAATGCTCTAACACTAAACCCTGCCTAAACACACTTCTAACACTGTCCCTACACTAACACTACACTATCTCTCCCTTCTCCAGCAGCTCTCCCTGACTCACACAATGCCGAGCCTCACGTCACGGGTGCTATATAGCACCCGATGACGCGTTGCGGCCAGTCAATCACTGTAATGCCAGTAGCCAACATGGCTACGGCACTGCAGTGTATTCCAGGCCTTCCCCACATATCTATTGGCTGCCTAGCAGCCAACAAAAGTGCGGGGAGGAGACTCGAGCTTCATGCTCGAGCACATGCGGTGTTCGCCTGAACACCGCGATGTGCCGAGCATCGTGATGCTCGAGTGAACATTGTGTTCGGGCGAAAATTCTCACCCAACACTAACCCGCACCTATCAGACAATGGTGGCATATCCTACCTGTGATGGGAATACCCCTTTAACCATTTGTGACAGAAGTGACAGAACATCAATATTTTTAATAAAGGCCAATTGAAAAATAATAAGTAACATGCAATCATAAAAGAAAATTGACTCCAGAGGTGTACATAGCCTTTAACCCAGATGGCATTTGCCTGGTGAAGACTGTAGAAAATGTTCTCAGGATTTCTCTGTAGAGTCAATGGTCAATCTGCTACTGCTTCTCAAGCAAATGAGTTTCATTATTAATACAGATAGAAGAAGTACTGTATTATCCGAACTATAAGACGCAGCAGACTATTTCAAGGCTGCAGTCTTTAGTGTGTAGCCTGCAATCGAAAGAAGTGTCCCAGCCAATGAGTGCTGTCAAGCAGCCCTGTAATCCAACACCGCTTCCCCAAAGGTCCATGAGGAGAAGGGCTGTGTGGAAGACAGTTGGCTCTGGGAGGTTGAGAGTTGTGGAGCATAAACACAATACTGTTGGAATTTCTGTGCATAATCCCTATGGTGTCCTGTCTGATTTGGAAAGTGATATTGCAGCAGATACAAGCATGGATACTCAGGCACAGGATGTTGTAAGTGCCAAATGAGAAAGTGGTACCAAGCAGTCAAGGGCAGTAAGTGGAATGAAAAAGAAGAGAAGGACTCTTGTTGGTGACTCGATTGTTAGAGGTGTTGCTTTAGGTCAGAATGAGGGTGGACTGAAGGAGGTGAGATGTCTTCCTGGTGCTACTGCAAGCAGCGATAAAAGACGGATCACAAATATTGTTAAGGCTGCAACAAAGGAGACTGATGTTGATCTGGTACAAACGATTTGACCCAGAAAAATGTTGATGTGGTAAAAATGGAATTTCAAAGTCTCAGCCTGGAGCTTAGCAGAATGACAGATTTCATTACTTTTTTGGATATTTTGCCAGTCTGCTCTCAAGATATTAAGGCATGTCGTATCCTGGAGTTCAATGGTTGTCTAAGGCAGTGGTGTAAAGATGAAGGTTTTGGGTTTGTTAGTCACAATGTTAGTAGGTGGAGTAGTAAGGACATGTACAAGAGAGATGGTCTGCACCCGTCACACAAAGGTACTGAGGTACTTGGAGAAGAGTTCATGTGTTTTTTCAATACTAGATAGATAAATTAGATAGAGGGGACAGGAATTTTATTGAGGAGAATGATTTCTGTTCCCAAACAGTTTTGGTGAACCAGGGTATTGAGGGTCTTGATCAGCAATCTGTTAGTGTGGTAGATACAATTGTTGGTGCAGATGAAGTGGTCGCTGGTGCTTTAGATACTGATGTTAGTGCGGTGGATGATGTTGGTGATGTTGTCAGGGAGGTAGATGGAGTTGTTGGTGATAAATGTAATGTTCTTCATGTATTGTGTACAAATGCTCGCAGCTTAGGCAACAAGCTCTGCGAGCTAATATCAATAGTTTGTAGAGATAATTTGGACTTGGTTGTAATAACAGAGACATGGTTCAGAGATTGCAATGACTGGGAAACAGCCATTCCGGGATACACTTTGTATAGGAAAGATAGGGCGGAGAGAAGGGGGGGTGGGGTAGCCATTTATGTTAAAGATACCATAAAATCAACAGTGATCCAAAATTCATGTAAGGAGTTGGAGACTCTGTGGGTCTGCTTGCAAAACAAAAAGGGATCTGTTACCAGAGTAGGTGCTATCTATAGGCCTCCGGGGCAATCTGAAGAGCATGACATTATGCTGGTGGATGAGATTACCCAAATGGCAGTAAAGGGAGATATTGTAGTTATGGGAGACTTCAACATGCCTGATGTTGATTGAAATATCCCTTGTGCGTCCACATGCAAAAGTAGGAACATAGTGGAGGCCCTGACGGGGATGTCCCTAAAACAGTTGGTGAAAGCGCCAACTAGAGGTGAAAATATCCTAGATCTAGTATTTACAAATGGGGATCTGGTATCTAAGGTGAAGGTGGGAGAAAATCTGGATTCCAGTGACCACCAATGTTTGTGGTTCAAAATCCAAACTGACTGTGAGAAATCCCATTCTGCAACCAAAGTATTGGATTTTACGAAGACCAAGTTTGAGGTTATGGGAGAATATGTAAAGAAAGAATTAAAAGGGTGGGATAAAACAGCAAGACCGAGTGCTCAGTGGAAGGCATTTAAAGAAGTCCTCTTAAAGGCAACTAGACTATATGTTAGACAAATTAGCAAAAGGAAAAGAAAGAGAAATCCACTATGGTTTACTAGAGAGGTAAGCGCTATAGTGAATGATGAAAAGTCTGCCTATATGAGGTATAAAGAGTCTGGAAGTGTAGCGGACAGAGAAGTGTATAAAATTATACAGAAGAAGACAAAACAGATTATTAATGCTGCTAAAGCTTCAAAGGAGGAAGAAATGGCCAACTCTGTTAAGGAGGGTAATAAAACCTTCTTCAGATATATTAGTGACAGGAAGAAAAAAAACTGCGGCATTACAAAACTTAGCAATGGAAAAAATCTGTATATAGATGGGAATAAGACGGTCGCTGACCATCTGAATAACTACTTCTGCTCAGTTTTTTCAGATGGCGACTTTCATAATCAGAACATGGCTGGACATAGCATTGCCTTTAGTTATAGTTAGTTATAAGGCAATGGGTCCGGATAGCATCCACCCCAGAGTTTTTAAAGAACTCCGATCTGTGATTGTTGGCCCCCTGCTGATCTGTATAATCAGTCCCTTCTTACAGGAGATGTTCCTGATGATTGGAGAATGCCCAATGTTGTACCCATTCACAAGAAGGGTAGTAGAGAAGAAGCTAGTAACTATAGGTCAGTCAGCTTGACACCTGTAGTGGTCGAAATGATGGAGACTCTTCTAAAAAAGAAGATAATTGACCACCTAACAACAAACAACTTGATGGACCCAAACCAGCATGGCTTTACTGAGGGCCGATCATGTCAGACTAATCTCATTGATTTCTTTGACTATGTAACTAAAGTGCTGGATGAAGGTGGTGCCATGGATATCGCCTACCTGGATTTCAAAGCTTTTGATACGGTTCCCCATAAAGAGCTGATAGAGAAGTTATAAAAAATTGGACTTAACCCCTGGATAGTTCAGTGGATCTGCAGTTGGCTGAAGGACAAATACCAGAGGGTTGTTGTTAATGGAGTGTATTCTGAGGAGAGGCTGGTTACAAGTGGGGTGCCACAAGGATCTGTTCTGGGTCCTGTTCTGTTTAACATGTTTGTAAGTGACATAAGGGACGGCTTGGTATGGAAGGTTTGCTTGTTTGCTGATGACACAAAAGTGTGTAATAGAGTTGATGTTCCAGGAGGTGTCTGTAATATGGAGAATGATTTATCTTTATTAGATAAGTGGTCAAAACAATGGAAACTGCAGTTCAATGTTTCCAAATGTAAAATAATGCACTTGGGGAGAAGAAACCCTCTATCTGAGTATCGTATTGGCAGTTCTATGTTAACAAAGACCTCAGAAGAGAACGATTTGGGGGTAGTCATCTCTGACAGCCTCAAAATGAGTAACCAATGTAGCCAGGCGGTAGGGAAAGCAAATCGTATGCTTGGCTGCATAGCTAGAGGTATAACAAGCAGAAAGAGGGAGATTGTGATCCCTCTGTATAGAGCTCTAGTGAGACCACATCTGGAATACTGTGTTCAATTCTGGAGCCCTCACCTGCAAAAGGATATTGCTAAAATAGAACGGGTCCAAAGAAGAGCTACAAAAATGGTGGAAGGTCTAAAGCATAGAACTTATCAAGAAAGACTCCGAGTTCTTAATATGTATAGTCTGGAGGAAAGAAGAGAAAGGGGGGACATGATTGAAACCTTTAACTATGTTAAAGGACTGAATACAGTCAGGAGGGAAGGGTTATTAATAAGAAACAGAACACAAGAACAAGGGGGCACAATCTGAGGTTAGTTGGGGGAAAATCAAGAACAACATTAGAAAATATTATTTCACTGAAAGAGTAGTAGAAGCTTGGAACAAACTTCCAGCAGAGGTGGTTGATACATCCACAGTAACTGAATTTAAACATGCCTGGGTTAGGCTACTTTCACACTAGCGTTAGTACGGATCCGGCGGGTGAAGGGACCCGCCGGATCTGTACTGAGTAATACAACCTTGTGGATCCGTAATTCCGGATCCGGTTGTATTAGCTTTTAAACGGATCCGGAATAACCTCTATTGAAAGTCAATGGAGGACGGATCCGTTTACAAGTGTGTCCACACCAAACGGATCCGTCCCCATTGACTTGCATTGGGGGTCATTCCGGATCCGTTTAGGTGCGGATAACTAGTACGGAGAGCAAACCGCAACATGTTGCGGTTTGCTCTCCGGTCTGAAGACTGAACGGAATGCTTTCAGGAGCATTCCGTTGTCTTCAGTTCAGTTTTGTCCCCATTGACAATGAATGGGGACAAAACTGAAGCGTTTTATTCCAGTATTGAGCCCCTATGACGGAGCTCAATACCGGAATATATAAACGCTAGTGTGAAACTAGCCTTAAACATGTATCTATCCTAAGATAACAATAAAGGAATAATAAAAGGGCAGACTAGTTGGACCAGGTGGTCTTTTTCTGCGTCACTCTTCTATGTTTCTATGTTTCTTCTATAAGACACACCTAGGATTTGGAGGAGGAAAATGAGAAAAAAATATTTTCCATTAGATCTCAGAGCAGACCTCCAAATCAGATCCCCATTTTTCATCAGACCTCAGGTCAGACCCCCAATCCTCATCAGATCCCCAAATCAGACTCCCATTCTTCATCAGACCTCAGATCAGACCCCAAATGAGAGCTCCATCAGCCTAAGATCAGCCTCCTATCAGACCCTCCAGCCTCCATCAGACTCACATCAGACCCAAGCAGCCTCAGATCGGACCCCCTGCCACCATCAGCCTCAGATCACCTCCCCATCAAACCCCCCAGCAGACTCAGATCAGACCACCAATCAGCCTCAGTTCAGACCAAATCAGCCTCACATCGGACCCCCAGCCCCCATCAGCCTCCCCAGCCCCCACCAGACTAAGATCAGATCCCCAATCAGCCTCAGATCGGTCCCCTAGCCCTCCATCAGCCGCAGATCAGCTCCCTGATATGGTAATTTTTCTTATATGATTCCTAAAATTGGAATGTACCCAATTGTTGTGATGCTCCAAATTATAATGTTCCCTTCAGGGGTAAGAATGTATGACCGGTCATGAAAAGAATCACACATAGACAGGACATGTGGGATACCTCTTCTGGCTTCCCTCTAGAAACTTCTTTAATTTATAGGAAAAGCCATGGGTGTTAACTTTATGCAACAGAGGTTTTAAAGTAACCAATCTGATTATGCCAACAGCTGTAACCAGAATCTACATGTCTCCATAGTACAACATCTGGAATAAATCAAGATAGCACTTAGACGGGTAACCAGTGTCTGTATTCAGCTTATACCAGATAGATATGCTTACAAAGATTATATAATTAAGAAATGTACAAGAAAAAAAGAAGATAATAACCAATATTTGAAATTATGATTTAACTATTTCCCATATCATGCTCATTAGACACCCCAGGCCCCATCAGCCTCAGATCGGACCCCCATCAGACCTCAGAACAGACGTTACAAAAAATAAATAAACTTATAGCGCTTGCTAACCGTATCACCCACATGCTGATGTCTTTAGCATTCGGACTATATGATACACTGCCACTTTCCCCCCACTTTTGGGCGGGGGAGGTCTTATGGTCTGAAAAATACGGTTTACACTTGCACTCATTTTCACTGCTATCACATTGCCATTTTAATATTATAATAATATATAATAATTAATAATAATAATATTTCCTTTCTCTTGTTTTGTATGAGGTACCATCACCAGCATGTTGACGTCTATGGAATGTATTTAATTGAGAAGTGATACCTTACAAGCTGAACTGTGAGTAAAAATTTGCCCTGATTGACAAATGACAGCAGTTAACACGCTTAGTAAGTACATACTCTCATGCAAATAAAAACATTTATTAAAGGGTTTTTTCAAGCTACTATGTGGGAGATTTATCAAAACTAGTGTAAAGGAACACTGGATTAGTTGCCCATAGCAACCAATCAGATTCCATCTTTCATGTTCCAAATGAGCTCTGAAAAACAAGCCCTCATACGACTATGTGAAAGGAAAAATAAAAAAGTTATGGCTTCAGGAAGGCAGGGAAGAATATCGGTATCCTAATAGTTAAAAAGGGTGTTGGATCTCTTTAATGAGACCAGACTCCTGTGTAGACTTACTGTAAGTTATAGCTTTAGAGTCTTGTTAGACATACAGCGTTTTCTCGCATCAGGGAAGGGTGTAACTCACCAAGCTGCATGCACAGTTGAAGAATGTTATTGGTAACTTTGACTAACAAGACGCCGATGCTACAACTGTCGGGACTCATAAGTGAATAATGATTCCTATTTTTAAGTGCATTTGTTAACCAAAATGGGAGCACTGTTCACGGTACACTGTTCTGTATCAGGCAGAATGTATGACTCAGGTGAACAGCCTGCCAGATCCATGCTGCCGCTAGTGCACGCTTGCCGCCAGGACTCCGCTCCGGCCCCATTCACAAATATGCTGAGGGGCAGCTGGAATAAAACTACGACATGTCGTTGTTGTATTCCGGCCGCCTCTCGGCATGTTTGCCGCCAGATCTCTGGCCCGCCCTCTATATAGTGAATAGGGCTGGAGCGGAGTTCCAGCTGCACGGTGGACTAGCAGCAGCACGGAGAAGGCTATCGCTAGTGTGAAAGTAGCCTTATTATAATTGTACAGTATATACAACACCAATTAAAGGGGTTGTCTACTTTCAGGAGAAAACTGAACAACCCTCGGGATCAGCCTGCAATAAAGAACTAGTAAATACTTACCTGTCCGATCCTGTGCCACTGCTGTGGTTCCCTTAGCCAGGCACTATTTACCTGGCCGCAGTGGTGATGTCATGCTGAAAACAAATGATTTCTGTAGCCATTTACTAGCCTCAGCAGTGCGCCGAAGAAGATAGTGATTGGCTGCAGTGGTCATATACTGTATGCAACAAAATGCTATTAAAGGAGTTGTCTCACTTCAGCCAACGGCATTTCCATATTGCTTCCTTCGTTGGCTCAATTAATTTTTCTATCGCAGTATACACTGCTCATTTCCAAGGGTGTCAGCCACCGCTGCAAACTAGCAGCGGTGGCTGTGCTTGCACACTATAGGAAAGAGCACCGGCCTCTCTGGTTACAAAAAATGTGGGAGTTAACATAGGTGCAGCAACTGCGTCCCAAATGAGAAGTGTATAATGTGATGGAAAAATGAATCAAGGCAACAAAGGAGACAAAATGGACAATCACAACACATAAAAACTACAGCTTGCCTGCAGAAAATCTGCCCATCTCAGGCCTCTTTCACACTTGCGGCAGCATGGATCCGGCGAGTGAAGGGTGCCGCCGGATCCGTGCTGACGCAAGTACACGTGTGGGGCCGGAACCGCGCTCCGGCCCCACACATGTAAGAGACTGTGTTGAGGAGGGGGGGGGGTTAAACTTACCTTTCCCTGCAACTCCCGACCTGTCACAGTGACGAGGAGGAAGACGGCGCGCACAGTGGTAAGTTTCACCACAGCGCCACCTGCTGGAGGGAGGAGGGAGTTGACAGGGAAAAGGTAAAGGGGCGGATCCGTCATGAACTCCATTGAAAGTCAATGGAGGACGGATCCGTTTACTATTGTGTTACACCGAACGGATCCGTCCCCATTGACTTGCATTGGGGGACATTCGGGATCTGTCTTGGTGCGGGTGCCCACAACGGAGAGCAAACCGCAGCATGTTGCGGTTTGCTCTCTGGTCTGGAGACTGAAGAGAACTGAACGGAATGCTTTTAGGAGCATTCCATTCTCTTCGGTTCAGTTTTGTCCCCATTGACAATGAATGCGGGCAAAACTGAAGCGTTTTTTTTCCGGTATTGAGCTCCTATGACGGAACTCAATACCGGAAAAATAAAACGCTAGTATGAAAGTAGCCTAATACACCATTTAGTGTAAGCTGATACCTTTTGTTATACTGTTTGATCCTTAGTACATTCCATGAGACAGTCAGAGCAATCTGTTTGTTTATCTTTTATTAGCTCTTCCTGCTCTGGTGTTGTAGTCAGTTTGTTAATTAGACAAGGCCTGTATTACACCAACAGATTACCTGACCAATATCTGTCTGTCCAATCAGACCAATAGTTGGTGTGTATAAGAAAAGATCTGTTTGTGTAATGGCCAATTACACAAACAGATCTTTTGTTATACACACTAGTTAGGCTACTTTCACACTAGCGTTTTAAAATTCCGGTATTGAGTTCCGTCATAGGGGCTCAATACCGGAATAAAACGCTTCAGTTTTGTCCCCATTCATTGTCAATGGGGACAAAACTGAACTGAAGACAACGGAATGCTCCTGAAAGCATTCCGTTCCGTCTTCAGACCGGAGAACAAACCGCAGCATGCTGCGGTTTGCTCTCCGGTCCAGGCATCCGCACCAAGACGGATCCGGAATGACCCCCAATGCAAGTCAATGGGGGCGGATCCGTCTGGTGTGACCACAATGGTAACCGGATCCGCCCTCCATTGACTTTCAATGGAGTTCATGACGGATCCGTCACCACATACACACAATACACACATACAGACATAGACATACACATAAACATACACAGACATATATACATACAAATACACATACATACTTACATGCTCCCCGGCAGGTCTCCAGAGCGCCGGAGGGACAGGACGGCGCGCACAGATGACGATTCCACCAGGCGCCCAGCAGAGGGCGCTGTGGGGAATTGTCACCTGTGCAAGCCGTCCTGCTCCTCCGGCGCTCTGAAGACCTGCCGGGAGCATGTAAGTATGTATGTGTATTTGTCTGTGTATATGTGTGTATGTATGTACTGTGTGACATGTGTGGGGCCGGAGTGCGGTTCCGGCTCCACACATGTCGCTGCGGCAGTCCTGATCCGGCAGCACCCTTCACCTGCCGGATCAGGCCTGCCGCTAGTGTGAAAGTAGCCTTAGTTGACAGATTTTCTGACCTATGATTGGTCAGATGGCCAGTCTGACCAATCATAGGTCAGAAAAATCTGTCAACTAATCTGTTGGTGTAATAAATGAACTTGATTACCCATAGATCCAATCACACACTGCCACAGTGGCGTAGCTATAGGGGTCGCAGTTGCGACCGGGCCCCTATGCCAGCGGGGCCCCGAGGGCCCCCCTTGCCACTTGCAGGGCCGCACCGTCAATTAGCCAGGTGCGGCGCGGCCCTGCGCACAGATGGGGCCGGCGGCGGGGCAGAGGGAGATGAGCGCTTCCATTGTGGAAGCGCTCATCATCATAGTCATCTGTATCGCCGTCCTCAGGACGGCGATACAGATGCCTGTATTGTACTGCGGGGCAGGGGAGGGAGAGGCGTCTCCCCTGCCCGCTGCAGCCTATCAGAGGCCGGCTCAGGCGGCGCGATGACGTACAGCACCGCCTGAGCCGTACAGCGTGGGACACAGGCCGGAAAAGGCCTGCATCGCATCACTGTCAGCCTGATGGAGGTAAGTATTAGTGTTCATTTTTTTTATTGTAGCACGGACCGGAGCTCTATCGAGGGCACTGGGGGCATTTTTAGGGGCACATGGGGCATTTTTACTGGCACATGGGGGCACTGGGGGCATTTTACTGGCACTGGGGGCATTTTTACTGGCACATGGGGGCACTGGGGGCATTTTTACTGGCACTGGGGGCATTTTACTGGCACATGGGGGCACTGGGGGCATTTTACTGGCACTAGGGGCATTTTTACTGGCACATGGGGGCACTGGGAGCATTTTTACTGGCACATAGGTGCACTGGGGGCATTTTTACTGGCACATGGGGGCATTGGGGGCATTTTTACTGGCACATGGGGGCATTTTTACTGGCACATGGGGGCACTGGGGGCATTTTACTGGCACTGGGGGCATTTTTACTGGCACATGGGGGCATTTTTACTGGCACTGGGGGCATTTTTACTGGCACATGGGGCACTGGGAGCATTTTACTGGCACTGGGGGCATTTTTACTGGCACATGGGGACACTGGGGGCATTTTTACTGGCACTGGGGGCATTTTTACTGGCACATGGGGGCACTGGGGGCATTTTTACTGGCATGTGGGGGCACTAGGGGCATTTTTACTGGCACTGGGGGCATTTTTACTGGCACATGGGGGCACTGGGAGCATTTTACTGGCACTGGGGGCATTATTACAGGCACTGGGGCCATTTTTACTGGCACATGGGGCACTGGGGGCATTTGATACTGGCACATGGGGCACTGGGGGCATTTGTTACTGGCACATGGGGGCACTGGGGGGCATTTCTTACTGGCACTAGGCCTGCAGCCTATCAGAGGCCGGCTCAGGCGGCGAGATGACGTCATCGCGCCGCCTGAGCTGTACAGCGCGGGACACAGGCCGGAAGAGGCCTGCATCGCATCGCTGCCAGCCTGATGGAGGTACAAGGTTTGCGCATGGGTTATCTTACTCTTAAGTGTAATTTAACTGTAGTGTAACTTACTCTTAACTGTAATTGTCGAAAAGTGTCTAGCAGTTAAAGGGCATCTGTCAGCAGCTTTGTACCTATGAAACTGGCTGACCTGTTATATGTGCGCTTCGCAGCTGAATGCATCTCTCTTGGTCCCATGTTCTTATGTGCCCTCATTGCTGAGAAAAATAATGTTAATATATGCAAATGAGCCTCTAGGAGCAACGGGGGCGTTGCCGTTACACCTAGAGGCTCTGCTCTCTCTGCAACTGCCGCAACCTTTGCACTTTGATTGACAGGACCAGGCAGTGAAAACATCATTACACTTGGCAATGTCAATCAAAGTGCAGAGGATGCAGCAGTTGCAGAGAGAGCAGAGCCTCTAGGTGTAACGACAACGCCCCTGTTGCTCCTAGAGGCTAATTTGCATATACTAAATCTTCATATTTCTCAGCAATGCGGACACATATGAACATGGGACCAACACAGATGCCTTCAGCTGCCAAGTGCACATGTAACAGGTCAGCCAGTCCCACAGGGAAAAATATGTTGACAGATGCCCTTTAAACATGGCAACCCCAAAACTCAGAACCTCCAGAGACAAAGGCAACCATGGCTTGCACCTCAAACTCGTTTTCTCCAGCAATGATCCAGGATTGCCCAAGGCCTATGGAGAAAAACTCACACACCACAAGATTTCCTGCATTACAAATTTATGCTGACAACTTATAACTATGTCCTTCACCTCTCCAAACAGACCTATTTCATGACCCTGATCTCCTCACTATCTAATAATCCAAAAAAAACTGTTTGACAGTTTTCACTTCCTCCATAGTCCAAAAGTGTAAGCACCTATTACAGACCTCTCACTAAAGATCCGGTCACCTACTTCAAAGAGAAAATTTAAAATATCCAGCAGCAAATTAGCTCCCAGCCTCTAAATGTCATTGATTCCCTTCCTCCCGCATCTCTCCCCATTCACTTTCCACATTTGACCCAGTCACAGAAGAAGTCTCCAGGCTCCTCTCTTCTTCTCGCACTACCACAAGGACTGCTGACCCTATTTTCTCACACCTCCTCCAGTCTTTCTCCCCAGCTGTCAATACTCACCTCACTAAAATCTTTAACCTCTCTCTTCTGGTATCTTCCTCTCTTCTTTTAAACATTCTGTCATAAACCCAAAAAAACATCTTGAGCAACTAACCATGGAACCATGGACATGTCTCTGATCTTCCCTTCATCTCTAAACTCCTGGTCTACTCTCGCCTCACCCGACATCTCTCCTCGTTATCCTTGATACATTACAATCTGGTTTGTGCACCCTACATTCCACAGAAACTGTCCTCCTGACAGCTAAATGCAACGGTGACTACTCTCTACTAATTCTCCTTGATCTCTCTGTGGCATTTGACACTGTAGACCACCATCTCCTCCTCACTGTACTCCAATCTAGGCAGGATGCCCACTGTCTCTGTGTTATGTTTGACACAAATGTTTCCTTCACCCCCTATATTCAATCACTTACTCATGCATGTTGCCTGCAGGGCCCTCATTCCTCTTGTTTTAATTGTTGACTTGTTTGTTTCTATGTTATATATGACTTTTAGAGATTGGTGAAATTTTCAAAAATTTGATTAGGCCGATTTGTCGAACTTTGACAAAAAATGTAAAGTAATTCATCGCAAATCGCGATAAATCAGGTATACCCAGGACATTCTGCCCAATCGTGTTCATTCCACTTGGTGGCCCAATTTCAGTGTGAAGGCTTGGAACTTAAACTGCACCCACATTCATAGTTAATCCGTTCTGTAGGTACTGTGCCATCCGTATTACAGGTGTAATTTATCGCCATCTACATCACTGTGCATTGCACCAAGATTCATAGCTAATCCCTTCAGTTAAACAAAAAGAAAAGCATACAGCACCCTTCAGTAAAGCAAAAAAACTGTGCACACCCCTGCAGTGCAACGGCTCCTTAGTGGAACAAAATGATGAAATGGGTTCAGGGAGGGCCAATAAAGTAGTGTAGAAAAAATGTTCGGCGGGCGTCATGGCCGGCAAGTCTCTGCTGTTTGTAACAGCAGAGACTTGCCGCTACTTACCTCATCGGCGGCGTCTTGCTGGGCGTTTAGATGCCGTGATCACACGTGATCACGGCATCTAGTTGCGTCTGAACCCGGAAGCGTACGCTTCCGGGTGGTGTACAGACGCCCCGAGTGGCCAATCGGGGTGTCTGTACACCATATGAAAACTGTAATCCTCGCTGGTGAGGATTACAGTTTTCAAAGTGTAATTCTTATTCTGGCCACTAGATGGCAGGCCAGGATAAGAAATGAGCAATTCTTGGATTTATCTCAGTCTAGAAAATCCCTGATTGCTCATAAAGAAAAAAAAAAAGCCACAATATATGAGCTCATATTTCAGCATTAAAATAGTAAAAAAAAATAAAAAAAATGTTAAAAAATATATAAAAAATAAAAAATATATAAAAGTTCAAATCATCCCCCTTTCCGTATAATTAAAAAATAAATACCTAAATAACAATAAATATAGACATCATGGGTATCACCGTGACCGAAAACGCCTGTACTTTTAAAATATTAAAAAAAATCCAATACGGCAAATTGTGTGGCGGAAAAAAGCGTCCAAATGGCGATTCGCCGTTTTTTGTCGCTTTTTTTTCCTAAAAAAAATTAAATAAAAAG
Organism: Rhinella marina; assembly: GCA_900303285.1. Lineage (NCBI taxonomy): Eukaryota > Metazoa > Chordata > Amphibia > Anura > Bufonidae > Rhinella > Rhinella marina. The sequence goes on from ONZH01014438.1 coordinate 140,260, forward strand.
TGATCAAAAAGTCATACACACCCCAGAATGGTATCAATAAAAACTTCAGATCGCCCCGCAAAAAATGAGCCCCCACACAGCTCCATACACATAAATACCAAAAAGTTATAGGGGTCAAGATATGACAAGGAAAAAAAAAAAAAGGGCAACTTTCTATTTATCAAAACGCAGGAAAAACTATACATATTAGGTATTGCCAGATTTGTACTGACTAGTAGAATGAAAATAACGGGTCAGTTTTAATACACATCGAACGCTGTAAATAAGAAACCCGTAGAACTGTAGCGGAATAGCGTTTTTTTGCAATTTCACGTGATTTGGAATTTTTTTCCCGCTTCCCACTACACCATATGCAATATTAAATGGTGGCGTTGGAAAGTACAACTTGTTCCGCAAAAAACATGCCCTCATACAGCTATGTGAACAGAAAAATAAAAGAGTTATGGCTGTTTGAAGGCAGGGAGCGCAAAACGAAAATGCATAACCGAAAAAACCTCCGGGAGTGAAAGGGTTAATGCATCTTGTGGCAGTCCAAACACATGCTTTTTAATCCCTCCTGTTAGCTATAAATTTGTGGTGTGGCCCCATGAGTGGTGAGAGTGGCAGCAGCAGCAATGGCAGTAACAATGACAATAGTGGCCCCATAACAGAGTCGGGATGGGGGCCAACAGCAATGGCAGTAACACTGACAATAGTGGCCCCATGACAGAGTGGGGAGGGGGACAGCAGCAGTGACAGTAAGGCTGTGTTCACATGACTGTTTTAGACCCACTCCTACTTTTGGCTTGCAAATACTGATACAAATACTGGCCAAATACTGACAGTGTGAAAGTGGCCTTACAGATACTTAAAATACAGGATCCTGTTCTTCAGACGGATAAGAAGAGTGGAAAAATAAACAATGATGTCAACATGGACAAATAGGGACAATAGTGGCCCCATAACAGATTGGGGATGGGTGCCGACAGCAGTGGCAGTAACAGGGACAATAGTGGTCCCATAACAGAGTGGGGAGGAGGGGCAGCATCAGTGGCAGTGACAATAGTCGCCCCATGAGAGAGCGGGGAGGGGGGCAGCAGCAGTGGCATACAGCCCAAGATGGTGGTACATCACAGTAGTAGTAGAACCCAACAACAACAGTATGATAGCAAGGCCCAGTGGCATGTAAATCCTTGGAAAAAATTAACAAGTACATATCAGTAGGCCAAGAAACCCCATTATTGGAATGGCAGTAGTGGCAGCATCAGAATGGTGGCAGCAGCACATGGCCAGAAGTAATGGTGCATTTTGCAGAATATTCCAGTGTGGCAGCACACTACAGTATAATCATTAGTATATGGAGCTGGTGCTGTGGAAACCTCGCATTTGCATGCACAGTTTCCTGGACATTTTAACAGCTCTTGCAGTTCAGTGGAAGACTTGAGAGGAACCGAGTGACAACGAGATTGAAGACGTGCACCATGCAGGGTGCATGTGTCAACCCCCCCTAACTCCCCCACCCCCCTTCCCCCATGGTTCCTATCTCCAGTTGGTGAGGAAACAGCCAGTGTTCCATTTCTTTATTGATAATGTGGAGCTTTCCTCCCCTGTGTGGCTCCGTTAACCAAGGCTGACCAGGTGAGGAACTGCATGGCAACGCCTAGCTGTGCAAAGGTGATATGCTGGAGGACCACTGTTAACTGTGCCTAGAGGGGAGGGTGAGGGCAAGGTGGAGAATAAGGAGGACATTGGCGCAGAAATCCCAGCATTACAACACAGAGTTGGCATTGCCATCACTTGGCCAAGTTACTGGTGTGCCTGGTCCAGAACAACATTTACCCAGTGGGCTGTGAACTATATATAGTTTTTTTTTTCCTTTAATCTTTTATTTATCTTTCCAACAACATACAAATAAAGTACTTTTATCGCTCATACACATATAAATTACCCATAACCCATCCCCAACCCTATTCCTCCACCAGGAGGAGAGAGAGAGTGAAACAAACAAAACAAAACAACCAAAAAAAAACCCTTATTTCTCATAAAATTTAGCAATCCTATCCATCATTTTAATCCATGCACTTAATTCCGGTGTATTTATATTCATCCAGTTTCTTATTATTACATATCTACCTAGAAACAAGTACCTCAATACCATTTTTTTTTTCTTCTCAATTATAAGATCAGAATCGTCACCCAGAATACATAATACTGGAAAAGGAGGTATTGTAATCTTTAAATCATCCTCAATTTTTTTTAGGATCCCTTTCCAATAATACTCTAATTCTCCACAAGACCATATCATATGGATCATATCTGCCTTCTTCTGTTTGCACCTGGGGCAATCATCCTCCTGCCTATAACCAATTTTTTTTAAGAAGCAAGGAGACAGATATAACCTTTGAACTATTTTAAATTGTATCAACTGATGATTTTTATTCTCCGAACTTAGGCTTATATTTCTATAGATCACCTTCCATTGGGAGTCAGAGATTATCCCAATATCTTTTTGCCACTTCTCCTTACTCTTAAATTCCTCCTTCTCCTTCTTTAAACCCAAAAGTTCGGCATATATTCTAGACAACCGTTTTCTAACAGGGAGTTTCTTATTACGTAACACATTAATCAAACAATCCTCCGGGATTACCTCAAGTGCTTCTCTATTTTTAGTTCCAATAAGTGCATCTCTCAATTGCATATATTCAAACCAAGCTCTCGAGGTAACCCCAAACTCTCTTTGTACCATCGTCCACTCTTTAATTCCCCCCTCCTTCATAATATCCTTAATCCCCAAGATACCACATTCAGTAAGATGTTTTAACTGCTTAAGTTTATATATTTCGACCAAATTCTTATTAAACCAAAGTGGGGCAAATTCATATTGATGCCTTCGTTTCTGCAGCTTCTTCAACAATCCCCACGTTTTAATATAGGCTTCCTTAATTAAGTCCTCTTTCTCCACTTTTCCCACATTCTCACCTTCCAGTGTCATAAAGATATCTAAATGTAACCCTTTACTCCGTGCTATCCAATTTTTCATATCAATATTCTTTTCCCAATCTACTAATACTTGAATTTTTGCTGCAATATAATATAATTGTAAATCTGGTAATGCTAAACCCCCATCTTTTTTATTTTTTGTTAATAACTCATACTTCATTCTTGCACGCTTCCGTCCCCATAAAAATTTATTAAATATTACATGGATCTTTTTGAAAATTCCCTCATGCAACCAGATAGGAGCAGCGGTAATTGCATACAAAAAACTTGGCATCAATATGGATTTCACCATCATAACTCTATCAGCCATAGCCAATGGCATTAAATTCCAAAACTTAGTTTTCTTTCCCGCTTCTTTTAATAAGGGTCCTATATTCAGTTTCTCATACTGCCCAATCTTACTGGAAATATTTATACCTAGATATTCAAGAGAGTCAGTACACTGTAGAATTTTTAAGTTGCCCCAAGACCCCAAGTATGGTTTGCTTAATGGCAGAAGAACCGACTTCGTCCAATTTATTAATAAGCCTGAGTACTCCCCAAAATTCTGGATTATCTCCATTATTTTCCCCAGCTGTATATCTGGGTCTTCCACAAACATTAATATGTCATCTGCATAGAGGCTTAATTTGTCCTCTGTCCCGCCAAGGCCAAATCCCCTAATCCTCTGGTCTGATCTTAAAATAATAGCCAATGGCTCAACACCCAAGGCAAACAATAGGGGGGACAGAGGACAACCCTGTCTAGTACCTCTAGACAGTGCAAATGTAGCCGTTTCTCTACCATTCACTATCACTGATGCCGATACATCTCTATACAGTAATTTAACCATCTTTATATACTCTTCCCCTAACCCAAACTTTCTCATAACCGTCCAAAGAAATTCCCACTCCATCCTGTCAAACGCCTTCGTGGCATCAAGTGACAGAATGGAGTGGGAGCCTCCCGGCGGACAGGACTGGATATTTCTAAACACACGAGACAAGTTTATCTTAGTGTCTCGCCCAGGTATGAAGCCGCACTGGTCCGGGTGGATCAAGCCCCCTATTTTTTTCCCTAATCTGTTCGCCAGGATTTTGGCCAAAATCTTTACATCTGTACATAATAATGATATTGGACGATAGGATTCTACCTCTAACAAATCTTTTCCTACCTTTGGTAGTACAATAATTTTAGCTTTCAACATAGAGTCCGGAAGTCTGCCGTCGGCTAAGGCCGAGTGCAGAGTTCTACCCAGCATTGGCACAAGCTCCTTGGCGAATCTCTTATATATCTCCATGGTAAAGCCATCTCCACCCGGCACCGAGTTAGACCCCATACCTTTTATCGCCTCATCAATCTCTTCTACCTCTATCATACTCCCCAGCTCACGTCTATCTTCTTCTGATAGCTTCGGGAATGATATTGCCTCGAGATATCTTTCAATTTCAGCCGGAGATTTTTTCAATTCTGTTTGATATCATCTAGAATAATAAAAATAAAAGACATCCATAATCTTGTTCTCTTTATTCACTATCTGTCCGTTGTCGGTCTTTATTGCCAATATATCTTTTTTTACTTGTCTAGCTTGCAACATATTAATCAAACATTTATTTGGAGTACCTCTCTGAAAGTATCTCTGTTTATTCATAAAGAGTGAACGATATATAGTTGACATATATCCTTGACCATACGTCAGCACTGGCATGAACTTTACCAGACACCGAGAGGCCACTTTGAATGATTCGATTCACTCAACATTAATGACTTTGTTATTCATGAACCCCCTGATGGCACTGCAAACTATATTGGTGCTATATAAATAAAGATTATTATTATTATTACTTTTATTATTACAGAAATGTCCAAACTATATAAGTTTTACTGCACAGTGAATTTGAAAAGTGAAACCTTAAAACTATGACACCATTGCATTTTTTTTTCCAATTTCACCCTATTAATAATTTTTTCCAACTTCCAAGTGTTGTATGGAATGTTATATGGTGGCATTAGAAGTACAGCTTGTCCTGAAAAAACAAGTCCTTATATACTTATGCTTTGTCAGGATGGGGTTAAAGCTACATTCATCAAAATAAAATACCCAGACATAGGAAGTCACACAAAGAAATAAACAGAACAAGTGAGTCACCTAGTGGGCAAAATGTGGTAGTACACTATGCCTAAACCACAGTACGGTATATTGTGCATTCTGAACAAGAGAAAAGGGAGGCAAGTAATGAATGAACATACAATGTCAACTCAACAGTCCATAAAGCAAAGTACAGGTATAGGAGCCCCAAAATATAGCTATACTGCCATTCCGAACCCAGTAATAAAGATTGCAAATTAGTATGTATTGTTGAGCGAATTTCTGTTTTCAAGTTCGGCGTAGAAGGTTCTGGTTCTCTAAGAATTCCATTATGGATTCCGATACCTTAAACCATAACTTGGTCCGTGGTAAGGGAATCCATAACGGAATTCTTAGATAACCCGAACCTTGTACGCCGAACTTGAAAACAGAAGTTCGCTCATCCCTAATAGTATGCCCAGCAGAGGCACCCATTTCTCCCTACACATGTATTGGTGGGGAAAGCTTGGGGTGGCTGTTGCTTACCACAGACAGTGTTTCTAAACCTCTAAGTCCACCAAACAGTGATTGCCTGAATTGAATATTAGTCCAATCAAAAGAACACGGTTGGCACCACTACATGTCGGGTCGAGCAGCATAGCTGTTTGCTTTTAACTCTGGTGGTGCTCAGTGGAACAAAGGGAACATAAGCAGAATCCAATAAATAAAGAAAAATAGATAGAACATAATAGTGACCCAGAATGTCTCTCATTTGCGGGATTACAATGGATCTTGCAACCTACTAGCGGTATGGATAGACATAAATGTCTCCTCCACTGTGAAACAGAGTGGATCTTTCAGATAGGAGCACTAGGACCACGTGGTCTTAACGAGAGGAACTATCCTCGTTTTTATAATGTGTGTTTATCTGTATCATGCGTGTAGCTATTTTGCATATATATGAGCTAATTAGGTAATGAGGATTTAAGTGGGTCCACACTAAATCCCATCATGCCTTGAAAAAGTGTCCGTGGACGCGAAACGGCCGTATGCTTTTTTAAAGGGGTTGTCCAAGTTATATTTATTGATGACCTATTCTCAGCAGGTGTAATTACACCTAACTGTCCCATTCATTTCAATGAGATGGATCGCTCCTATACAATTGTATGGGAACGAGCAGTCCCATTGAAATGAATGGAAAGGTTTGGGTGTAAGTACACCTGCTCAACGCTGCGGATGTTACGGCGAGCAGGTAAACAAGGAAGAGGAGGCAGCGCTGGCACAGGGCGCGGCTCCACTTCAAACAGCCGATCGCGGGGGTGCCGGGTGTCGGACAATGCTCATGTGCCAATAGATGTAGAGGAGAAATAATGCATAAGCCAGATGGAGTGTACCTGGTACGGATTGCAGGAAATGCTCTTCATATGAGCATAACAGCACTGATCATGACTAATATTTATTCTGCACAGATGATGAGCAGTACTAATGATGCCACACAATGTACTCACATAGTATTAATTCCTATAATAAAGACTTCTGTGGGTCAAACATCACAGGTATTAGAAATGAGGATGCAAAATGCATAGCGTGCAAAGCCATCAGATCACGCCACAGCATCTCGATAATGTAAAAGGTTTTTTTTTCGTTTTGCATCAATATCCTTTAAAATAATCGTTTATGGAGGTAGCTGTAATTTTGTAATGTATTTCTGTTACTTTTATTGCTTCTATCTTCCATTCTAGGCTGTGGTCACATGACCGTGTCCATGCAGTTCTTATTTCCTGTCATTTTATGTCCATAGCCATATCAAAGTAGCAACAGGGGCAGTGTTGGAGAAGTGTCCATGTAATTCACTGGGTGGGAGCAGGTGTAAACTAGTTGGACGTTGTTAGGGATGTAGCTGTTGCTGAGACAGAAAAAGAAGTGCATCATGGGTTTGATTGGATACAGCAACAGGAATTGCTATATACAGAGGCAATCCAGAGCAAATTGTTTACATGATGAAAACAGGAGAGTCCATGTTTAAAAAGAAAAAGCAAGGGAAAGACGTCTGTTAATCCTGGAAAACCCGTTTAAGGTTATGACTGTGACTTGGCCAAAGCAGAAATCTTCTATTTCAGCAGTTTCTAAGTTGATTGTAGGCCCCCCATACACATTGGTGTATTGGTAATATACAATTCATTTGTCAACCCATTGTTCCTAGTGCTTTGTGATTGCAAAGTGCCTAGGCCGGTGATAGCTAACCTCTGGAACTCCAGCTGTGGAGAAACCACAACTCTCAGCATACTCCATTCATTTCTATGAAGTTCTGAGAACAGCCAAGCTTAGGAGTCGTAGTTTTACCACAGCTGGAATTTAAGAGGTTATTCATGACAGTTCTAGGCCCTAAAGCAACAAAGAAGCACTAAACCATGATGCTCCCTTCACCAGCCTCTCTTCCTGGTGTCCTGAACACCATTCTTGTTTAGTGTATTTTCAATAGTAAAGATATGAACATAGGTTTCTGTAGAGTCTTCTGTAGGACTTTTCTGGTTACCTTTGGGTTCTTTCTCACCTTTGTTAGGATTAGACATTATACTCTTATAGTGATCTTGCTTCTAGGGAGAGGAGAGCAGCAAGAGTCCTGAATTTTTTTCATTTGTGGATAATTTGTCTAAGGGCTCATGCATACGACCGTATGTATTTTGCGTGTCTGCAAAAAACGGATCCACAAAAAATACAGATGATGTCTGTGTGCATTCCGTATTTTGTGGAACGGAACAGCTGGCCCCTAATAGAATAGCACTATCCTTGTCCATAATGCGGACAATAATAGGACATGTTCTATTTTTTTGCAGAACAGAAATACGGACATATGGAAACGGAATGCACACGGAGTAACTTCCATTTTTTTTTTGCGGACCCTTTGAAAAGAATGGTTCTGCATACAGTCCGCAAAGAAAATAGAATGGATACGGAAAGAAAATACGCTTGTGTGCATGAGCCCTAACCATGAACTGCTGTGCACCCGGGTCTTTAGAAAGACCAATCCTATGGAACACTCCCTGTCAGTATAGAGTCCTTAAATATCAGAAATAAGGGTCTGGCTATGACATTACTTAATTCTCTTAGGATACGGGGGTGTATGCCATCCGGTCCTGGCGATTTGTCTATTTTAATCTTTTTAAGACACCGCTGTACTTTTTCCTGGGTCAGACCGGGCACTTTTAATGGGGAATTTACTTTTATATTCTGCATTTCATCTGACATTTTATTTTTCTCAGTGAATAAAGTGGAGAAAAAAATATTTAGTAGCTTTGCTTTCTCCTTATCACTCTCTGAAACTCCCCCCTCATTACTCTGTAAGGGGCCGACACCTTCAGGTTTATACTTTTTACCATTTATATAATTGAAGAACATTTTAGGGTTAGTTTACTCTCTGCTTTTATTTGTCTTTTACATGTTCTATTTTTTTCCTTATAGTTTTTCAATGCTTCCTCGCCACCCTCCTGTTTTAGTGATTTAAATGCTTCCTTTTTGTCATTTATTGCTTTCTTTACAGTTCTATTTATCCCCTTATTTTTTTCTTCTTGTTCCTTAACCTTTTATTCCCATAAGGTATGTACCTCTTAAAAATCTCCCATTTTGTGGCTGTATTTTTATTTTTGAGGACTTTGTCCCAGTTAGTTAGGCCTATGGCCTCTTTTAGTTGGCTAAGTTTTTGAAGTTATGAGATATACAGGTTTCAGTTTCCCAGTCTATATATGGGTAGTTGAAGTCCTCCATAATAATGACCTCATTATGATTTGCCGCCTTGTCTGTTTCGTTTAGAAGTAGATTTTCTGTGGACTCTGGTATAATAGGTGGTTTATAATAAACTCCTATTAGTATTTTATTATTGGTTTTTCCTCCATGTATTTCTACCCACAGTGACTCCACATGTTCATGTCCCTCACTTATATCTTCCCGGAGTGTGGGCTTTACAAAGGACTTTACATAAAGGCAAACCCCTCCCCCTCTCCGGTTTTGGCGATCATTGATATTTTTAATGATACTATCTTGCGTATCTACTGATGAATGATTATTAGTGTTAAGCAAAGCATTTGAAGCAGAATTCAGTCCAAACTTTAGGAAAACTTTTGATTCCAAACAAATCCGAATTTCCTTGTTCTTCAAGGTAACAAATCAGTTTTTCCAAAAATGGTGGCTGCACATGTTACAAAGTGAAAGTAAGAATCCGAGGAATGCGAGATCACCCATAATGCTGTGCAGTCAATCTGCAGATCCCCTGTGATGTCACAGCCCTATAAAACCATCATCCTGCACGGTCTCTGCTACTGTCCTGTGAGCTTAGCATAGGGAGAGACGTGGAAAGCACTCATGCTCTAGGGACGGTGTTAATTCTTTCAAATCATGCTTCAATGTCTCCTTGTCCTAGAAAGGTCAGCAAGATGCAGAGAAGGAAAAGCAGATGGCAGAAGACGGGCTCCCACCTGTGGGGCAGGAGAGCACTGGGGTTGGAGAAGTGGGTATGCCAGAGCTGATTAATATTCAGTGTTTACTGTCAAATAACCTGCAGGAGATTGCAAGCAAGGACAGCAATAAGGCCTTGTTCACACATCAGTTATTTGATCAGTTATTTCCATCAGTTAGGCTTCATTCACACGACCGTATTTTGTTTCCGTGTCCGTTCCGTTTTTTTTGCGGAACCATTCATTTCAATGGGTCCGCAAGAAAAACGGAAGGTACTCCGTGTGTATTTCGTTTCCGTATGTCCGTATTTCCGTTCCGCAAAAAAGATAGAACATGTCCTATTCTTGTCCGTTTTGCTGACAAGGATAGGCATTGTTACAATGGATCCGCAAAAAAACGGAAACACGGATGCCATACGGAACGTCATCCGTTTTTTTTGCGGATCCGCAATTTGCGGACCGCAAAACACATACGGTCGTGTGAATGAAGCCTTATTGTGAGCCAAAACCAGGAGTAGAGGCTACACAGTGATAAAGTATAATGAAAAGATCTGCAACTGTTCTGTGTTTTTGAACCGCACCTGGTTTTGGCTCACAATAACTGATGGAAATAAGTGATCAAATTACTGAGGTGTGAACAAGGCCTAATATGTATATTGTCACCTACCAAGCAAACCCCATACCAGCAACATCCCCTGTTTATAGGAGAACCTTTAATACAGTGCGGTCTTCATTAATACATGAACGCCAGCTGCAGGCTAATTGGCCACACAATTGTTCACCACAGCATGGCCGCAACCAGCCTGCAGCACGGCCGCTCCGTGTGGCCATATGCTAATGGCTCTTTCACATGAGCGGATGTCATGTGTGGAATCCGATGCGTGAAAGAGAACCAATCCCTGTTCAGGACAGCAGAGACACAGAGCATTAACATGATTAATAATGCTCCGTGCCTCTGTGATCTTTTTACTACTAAATCACAGTGAGATAAAGTTGTCACTGTGATTTTGTAATAAAAAGGTCACAGAGTGGCACAGAGCATTATCAATCATATTAATGCTCAGTGTTTCTACTGTTCGGAATGGTGCTGGACACTCTTTCACGCAGCAGATTCCATGCACGCATCCGCTCTTGTGAAAAAGGCCTTATGTAGCCAACCCCTATCCATCAATTGATGGCACCTGTGAGGGGGAATGGTTATACAAGATATGCATAAAACATGGCAAAAAATCCAGAAAAAAAACAAGAGTAAAGAAAACCAAAAAACAAGTAACATAACATTAATTGTATTGCAGAATAAGATTATGTTTTTTATTAAGGCCAGTAGGAGTACAGCTGCCCAGCCGAAACGTCCAAAACGAGTCCCGGCTGAGCAGTTTCTTCCTATGGCCCCTCCTCTGATAAGACTCGCTCAACTTCCTGAACTACCGAGGCGGAAATATTGTCTTTATGTACAGTATATTTGCAAAATATAAAGTGGCTGCTGAAACCTTTCTAGTTTGGCTATAAGGAATATCTGATATGTTTCCTGATCCTCGATTTAATATCCACCGTAGTGCAGCCGACATATAGCACACTGCAGCTCTTGCGGGTAATCACATAAATTGCATAGCTAGTATTGCGGTTTATATATTGTCTAATAGCAAATGAGTTACCATTGGCAGTGGAAGTTACAGATTTTGTATTTTGCATATATTTGCAACAAATGCGATTTTATGTGGCGTAACCATGTGAGTTGGGAGGATGTGGTGTCTTGAAATAGACTGGGGCTGACACTTTGTGACAGGATTGGCACTCTTTTTGCTACACATTTAATCCACTTATCTACCACATTCCGCCAGTCCTCATCATACTGTGATAGTGACCAATATTTTTTGATGATTGCACACATTTTTCCATATTCCATACTATACTGTGTAGTAAACATAATATCACCAATTATTGAGATCCTTTTTAGCAGGGAACAACATGTCTCATCTGGATTTTTTTAAAGCTATCTTTGTTTTATCTTTTTTTATTAATTTTTTATTATACCTCCGTGAGTTGAGCCGTCGGCCAACGACTTCTGCTTCTTAGAAAGGAACAATCATCAGAAACAATTTATGTATGTATAACATGTGGTGGATGACATGAGGTTGTTAAAAGAGTAGTGTTGCCAGATATGTCCTTTCTGTATGTAGTAGTCTGAACAGAGGCCAGACTTGTATCCCCATCGGTAAATACACCAGTCGGCACTTCGCTCCGGTGCACGCTGCACGTGGGAAAGGAGCAGTCTCCACACATATAATAACAAGAAGATCCCCAGCAGTCGTGACTTCACTTTGCAATCTGCGTCTATTTATTGGATCATATCATACAGGATATACCAGGACGCGTTTTGGCGAGTAGCCTTTATCAACAGGTAAGTATTATAGGTATCACAGGCTATTTATGTCGCAAGTGACATCCTCTATGGATTTCCTCACCATCCCAACAAGTGAGTATAAGAAGAGAAGTTGGGAGCGGGAGCTGCGGAGATTCACCTCCTATGGTTTACACAGCGCTACTCTGGCTGAGTATTGTAAATTGAATAGGATTCCAAGGGGCTTGCGAATCCATCTGCGCCCCACGTTTTTTCCAGATGATGTAGAGTACTGCCGGGACTTTGAGAAGATTATTAATAAGTGCTCACATGATCTTATGCTGCTGACCGTGGATCGCCTGCAAAAAGCCATATGCGAAATTGGCGAACAAGTATCAGTAACGGAACAACAGCTACGGGATTCCCTTAATACGGAAGACTTTGAATAGTTGAAGGAAAAAGTCGATGCCACTATTGCCACATATAAAAAGGATATCGAAGAAAAGAAACGTTCAAAATTTCTGAGAGATAACGAGGACTATTTATTAAATAGGGTGTATAAATGGCAGGACACTTCCTTCCGTTTAAGACCACCATACAGAAGATCTACAAAACAAGGATATTACACTTCCAGCTTGGGAAGCGAGACTACTGGTTCGCAGGATCAACGTCCTTTTTTCCGGAGAGGAGGCGACAGGCGCCCACCGAGAGGAGGCGACGGGCGGGCCGCAAACACCGGAGATCCACTAGCGTCAGGTCCAGCACAGAACACACGGACACGCACCCAGGTAGGACACCATCCCTGGTGATTAATCTTTCTTCTAAGAATTTGAATAATGATCAGTTATTGGCACTCCAGAGAGGCCTCACATTTAGTCCCACTACTTATTTTGACACATTTCAAATGGATATAGACTTGCAACTGCTTTTCCGTAAAATAAGACTCAAGGTGAATTTCTCCAGTTGAAACTTATGTCTAGCTGGTAACAAAAGAGATACAGGGACTGATGGATTCTATAAAGAAGGGACAGTTACGTTTTTCTCAGTATGTGACCACTCAAGAAAGACTAGCCATTGAGGCACTTATGCATGATAAAAGTATTATCTTGAAACCTGCGGACAAGGGGGGTTCAATTGTCCTTATGGACAGGGTAAAATATATTCAGGAGGTTATGCGCCAATTGTCGGATACAGAAACCTATGTGGTTTTACCCAATGATCCAGTGTTCAGGATAAAAAGAAAAATAATGCAGTTAGTACAGGAATTCCATAGTTAAGGTGTGATTGATGACGATATGTGCAGCTATATGGTAAACAACTCACCAGTAACTCCGGTTTTATATATCTCTCCAAAGGTCCATAAAACCTTGGTGGACCCTCCAGGACGCCCGATAGTGGCTTCTGTGGACTCCATATTGTCCCCTTTGTCGATTATTCTAGAAAAAACATTAACTCCTCTAGTGCGGAATACGCGTTCCTTTTTGTTGGACACGACACAATTTTTGAAAAACATTAGTGACCTACATGTAGTGCCAGTGGAGAGCTGGCTAGTCACCATAGACGTAGTTACTCTCTATGCCAGCATTGAACACGATAAGGGTATACAAACAGTTGCGGATCTATTACATACTAGTGAATACACCACCGCCCAGCAAACACTATTTTTAAAAATGTTGCATTTGGTGTTATATGAGAACTACTTTCTCTTTGAAGACAATTATTATTTACAGCGACGGGGAACCGCGATGGGCTTGAATGTGGCCCCGCCCTACGCTAACGCGTTTATGTCGTCTTTTGAGGATACTTTTGTATACCCTACTGAATGGTTTCAAAACAATGTTTTGATGTGGAAAAGATTTATAGACGACATTTTTTGCGTATGGGCGGGGCCACTCGAGCCCCTCCAGGAATTCTTTGAATACCTCAACACGGTTTATGATGGCCTCCGTTTTACTATGACATATAACAAGAAAACAGGCAGCTTTCTTGACACGTTAGTGATAAAAGATGATGGAGGCATGCTTTCCACTGACCTGTTCAGAAAGGAGACGGACAGGAATTCCCTTCTACATTATACCAGTGCACATCCCCCCTCTCTTAAACGTGCTATACCCAAAGCGCAATACCAAAGAGTGAGACGGATAGTGACAGATCCCCAGAAACAGGAGGAGAGATTGGGCGAGATGACAGTGAGATTCAAGGAAAGGGGCTACCCTAATGATATATTACAGAAAGCAATCAGTGACTCGACTTCACTAAGACCTATTATTGACAAAGAACCCAGGATAACTTTCATTCACAAATTCCATCCGTTTAATAAGGGATTTGATAACATTGTCCGCAAGCATTGGCATTTGTTAGCCAAAACATATCCCAATGTGAGGGAATTTAGAAACCCTCCTCTAGTCTGTAATAAAAGAAACCCCAGCTATAGGTATAAAATAATACAGGCGGACATTGGGAGTCCCAGGGGGGCCAAGAAACAGATGACATTGACTACCCGGAGAAAAGGTACGTTTCCTTGTCTCCACTGTCTTCAATGCCCCCACATAATAAAAGGGGCTACTTTTACCCATCCACATACAGGTAAAACATTTCAGATCAGAGATTATTTTACGTGTGAATCCTCCAATGTTGTGTATTTGATAAAGTGCCCTTGCGTTTTACTTTACGTTGGAGAGAAAATGCAGGCGATCCGTGATCGTATCTGCAAACATAAATCGACAATAAGAACTAAAAATCTGTTACTTCCATTACCCGCCCACTTTGAGAAATGCAAACACTCCATTGCTCAGTTACGTGTTCAGGTTATAGAGCAAATCAGAAGACCCAGGAGAGGAGGTGATATTAAAAAACTATTACTACGGAGAGAAGCATACTGGATTCATGCCCTGGATACATTACACCCTAGAGGCCTGAACCGTCAATATGAGGTCATGCACTTATGATTGTGTATATTGATATTTGGTTTATGTTTTTTCTGCAGATTCCCACACACCATTGATATGTTTTTCTCAGATCAGGACCATGGTATAGTGTGAGATTTCCGTGCAGTTATATTTGTTCTTTGTTTTGTTTTTGATCTCCATTGCAAGTTGACACACCTGCACTAATTAGTCTAGGTGTTTGCATGTTAACTGCTGTTTGCTACTGATACCGCCCTTGTGGGCGTGTGATGTCATGATCATGTGGCTTTACCTGTCTGTTATAAATAGCCTGTGATACCTATAATACTTACCTGTTGATAAAGGCTACTCGCCGAAACGTGTCCTGGTATATCCTGTATGATATGATCCAATAAATAGACGCAGATTGCAAAGTGAAGTCACGACTGCTGGGGATCTTCTTGTTATTAGACTTGTATCCCCAAACAGGGACAAATGTAGGAATGCAATTTTGTGTGGATCATAGTTGACAGTGAACCTTAAATTGCATTCATTATTATTGAGATTATCTCCAAAAAGGGGCATGGTCACCACATCTCCACGCCAAATAAATAGCAAATTGTCTATATAGTGACCATATCATCTTAGATTGTCCCAAAATGGGTTTTCCATAGTGAAAGACACTGGATTTCCCATCATGCTATGTAGATGTTTGCAATAGAAGGGGAGAATTATGCCCCCATAGATAATTGTATATAATAATGGTATCTTAATATATAAAGCTGATTGTATGTATGTATGTATGTATGTCCGCTAAAGGAATCCGCACCGTCGCAGCTACAATCACGAACTTTGGCACACAGGTACATCAGGAAGGTTTTAGAACGGGTCTTAGCTCTCCAGGACGTACCGTTCCTGAGATATTCCCAAAAAATGCATTAGCCAATAGAAGCCTGATCACATGACCCTTATCAGCCAATAGAAGCTCGCAGGCAGTTAGTCTCCACACACACTGTTTCATACCAGGTGGGTTAAACTGACAGGTTCTCCTTTGGTTGTTTTGTTGCTGGCATTCACTACACCCTTTCCCTTCAGGTGTAGGTGTTTTATCAATTATCTTTGTCTATTTAGTGTTGCTTCTCCCACCATGCTGTGCGGTTTATACTTTCTGTGGTGTCTGTGGTCTGCTGGTGTGTGTTTCTCTGTGGACATGCTATTTCTGCAATTATCTTCAGGAAAGTTAAGTGTCTCCTTTCCCTTTCATTTATTTGTGTATATCTTCCCTGTGTTTTGGTGTTTGGGCCTGAAGGGAGACTACTGTTCATCCAAGTTGGTGGAGGAACAGTTTGTCTCATTCCAGTCACTGGCTTCAGGGTCCTTCAGGGACAGTTAGGTCCCCAGGTTTCCAGCGTATGAACTCGCCTACCTTCTAGGCCTGTTCATACTGTTAGTAGGCCAGGACTGGAGTCAGGGTTTCAATAGGAGGTGACCATCTGCCTTCACTAGTTCCAGGCCTATTCCCATTTCCTTTCCCCCCTCTTCCTCCTGCGCTTGGTGTGGAATATTCCCCCCACACCAGAGCGTGACACTAATATAATGTAAATTTCACATATTTACCATTTAGTACTAACAAAAGAAGTTTTCTTCCACTGATATCCACTGTGTTTCCTCATAAATTACCATGGCATCAACCTGTAGTTCAGGCCACCCTCAAAAGAAGGACT
The DNA here is from genome assembly GCA_900303285.1 of Rhinella marina. Classification (NCBI taxonomy): domain Eukaryota; kingdom Metazoa; phylum Chordata; class Amphibia; order Anura; family Bufonidae; genus Rhinella; species Rhinella marina. The sequence continues at coordinate 156,687 of ONZH01014438.1, forward strand.
TAAAAGCCTCACCCCCCAGGTCCCTCTAAGCCACCCCCCGACTCGGTCAGGCAAAGCCCCCTTCCACTCCGCAGCTGTCAGGGATTGAAAAAATGAAGGTAAAAATCAACTTCTGTCAGCTGCAGGGGTGGGAGGGAGGGTGACTTTCTCCCTGCAGCTCATGCTCAGACTGCACAGTGCTGCTGAGAGTGAGCTGTTCAAAAGGACATCCCTGTGTCCGTCCAGGCCCTGCACCTGACGGAGGACAGGGAGTCTGAAAGCCGGACTGTCCAGCCTTTTTTGGCGGGACAATCTTTACTTTTCATTGATACCATTTTGGGGTATGTATGACTTGTTGATCACTTTTTATGAAATTTTTTGTGAGAGGTGATGCTACCAAAGAAAACAATGAATTGGCCATTTTAACTTTTCTTCCGTTTCACTGTTTGCCGTATGGCATATTCTTATATATTAACTACATGGGCGTTTTCATATGCGGCGATTCCCATGTGCAGTTTTTTAGGAAAAGGGATTTTTTTTTTTTAAAATATGGAACTATAACAAGCAATCAAGTATGGACATACGGAAATGGAATGCACACGAAGTAACCGTTTTTTTGTGAACCTATAGAAATGAATGGCTCTGCATACAGACAGAAAAAATAAACTGAATGGACACGGAAAGAAAATATGTTGGTGTGCATGAGCCCTTATACTATGTTCTTATGAAGCCCTGCCTAGCATTATACTCTCACACAGGAGGACAGGGGCTGCTGCATACACACTCTCGCACCCCTGATTCTCATGGGGGGGAGCCGGAGCATACCCGAAAGCATGCACTTCCAGGTTTTAGTGTGTCCAGATGCTGTTCTCACATTTGACCACAGCATATAAAGGGTTAAAAGTCCACGACCACCATTACTGCCGGTCACGGACATTAGCTGCAGGTGTCTGCTGCATGAAAGTGGCTCTTTCACCAGGATCAACCATATTAAACCAGACATACTGCCTGGTAAAGCTCATCATGCTGATTAACCCTTTCAGTACCGAGCCACTTTTCACCTTAAATCCACGTGTCACTTTATGTGGTAACTTTAGAACGCTTTTACTTATCCAGGCCATTCTGAGATTATTTTCTCGTGACACATTGTACTTCATGACAGTCATAAATTTGAGTCAATATATTTCACCTTTATTTATGAAAAAATCCCAAATTTACCAAAAATTTTGAAAAATTTTCAATTTTCAAAATTTCAATTTCTCTGCTTTTAAAACAGAAAGTGAGCAAGGGTTAACAGCAAACTAAACCTCAATATACATTACTCTGATTCTGAAATTTACAGAAATACCCCGTATGTGGTGGTAAACTGCTCTATGGGCACGTGGCAGTGGTCAGAAGGAAAGGAGCGCCATATGGATTTTGGAGGCAGATTTTGCTAGAATGGTTTTTAGGCACCATTTTGTATTTTAAGAGACCCTGACGTACCCCTAGAGTGAAAACCCTCAAAAAGTGACCCCATTTTGGAAACTACACCCTTCAAAGAATATATTAAGGGGAGTACTGACCACTTTGACCCCCTAAGCATTTTACGGAATTTGGAAACACTTGGATGTGAAAATGAAAAGTTTCATTTCTTCCAATAAAATGTTGCTTTAGCCCCAAATTTTTCATTTTCACAAAGGGTAACAGGAGAAAAGCACCACATAATTTCTTACGCATTTTCTCCTGAATACAGCAACACCCCATATGTGGTGGTAAACTGCCGGGGACACATGGCAGGACTCAGAACAGAAGGAGCGCCATATGGGTTTTGCAGCACCGATTTTGATGGATTGGCTTGTGGGAGCCATTGATTTTTATTTTTTTGAGTTATTGTCTTATCTGGGGTCTTATTTTTTTCAGGATGAGGTGACGTTTTCATTGGTACCATTTTGGGGTATATAAGACTTTTTGATCGCTTGGTATTACACTTTGGTAAAGGTGAAAAAAATTGCTGTTTTGACATAGTTTAAAAAAAAAAATTTACAGCATTCACCCAAAGGGGCAAATATTGATATATTTGATATTTTTATAGAGCAGGTTGTTACGGATGCGGCAATACCCAATATGTCTATTATTTTCATTTTTGTTAAGTTTTACACAGTAAATTAATTTCTGAACAGAATTAAATCTTGTTTTTGTGTTGCCATTTTCTAACTGTCCTATTTTTTTATTTTTCTGGCGACTGTCTTTGGTAGGGTCTCATTTTTTTGCGGGACGAGATGACGGTTTGATTGGTACCATTTTGGGGTAAATACGCCTTTTTGATCGCCTGCTATTGTACTTTTTGTGAGGCAAGAGGGAAAAAAATGGCTGTTTTGGCATAGTTGTTTTTAAAAAAAAAGTTTACAGCATTCACCTGGGAGGCCATCTCATGTAATATTTTTATAGAGCAGGTTGTTACGGACGCGGCGATACCCAATATGTCTAACATTTTTATTTCTGTTTATTTCTGTGTTGCCATTTTCTGAGAGCCATATTTTTTTATTTTTCAGGCGATTGTCTTAGGTAGGGTCTGATTTTTTGCGGGATGAGATGATGGTTTGATTGGTACCATTTTGGGATTAATACGTCTTTTTGATCGCTTGGTATTACACTTTTTGTGAGGCAAGGTGACCAGAAAATGGCTTTTTTTACACTGTTTTTATTTTTTATTTTTTACGGCGTTCACCTAGTGGGGTGGGTCATGTGATATTTTTATAGAGCCGGTCGATACGGACGCGGCAATACCTAATATGCCTACTTTACTTTTTTCCCTATTTTTTACAATTTTTTTTAAACTTTATTTTGGGAAAAGGACACTTTTTTATTTTTGTTTACTTGAAACTTTAATTTTTTTGTAAAACTTTCTTTTTTTAACTTCTTTTATCACTTCATTTTTTGTCCCAGTCTGGGACTTCAACTTTTGGGGGTCTGATCCCCTGCACAATGCATTACAATACTTCTGTATTGTAATGCATTGGCTGTAAGTGTATTACCGGTCTAATACACTTAAATATATGACAAAAAATCAGGTGTAATGAATAACCGCCTAAATTACCATTCAATCCTATGCCATGTGTCTCTGGATGGCTAATAGCAAGCCTGATGACAAACTTCCTGTGAGACTCCCACATAATATCACATGACTTAAGATAGTAAAAAAGAACACTGCCAAAATGGCACTATTCATAAGACTCCAAGAAGATGGACGTCGTAATCCTGATCAGTATACAAATCATTTAATCACATGAAAATCCCAGAGGAAATGCCTCGACAAAACCCAATGACAAACTTCCCGTGTGACTCCCACGTGGCCACAACAGCCAAAATGGTGCTGTTCATAGGTCTCCCAGAAAATGGATGTCATAATCTCGCGAGATCAGCATTAAAGTCATGTGATCACATGGAGGTCCCACAGGAGATGCATAAGGTCATGTGAACCAGCCTAAGGTCATGTGAACCAAGTCACATGATTGCATAAATAAAAATAAGGAAGCGAGATGCTACAAATTGAAACTAAAACCAGTGATCATTGTAAAATGTGTACAGATACGTATAATATATATATATAATATAATTTTTAATAATTTATGTGAACTGCCCATCAAAAATACATACAAAAGAGTGCAAGTGCAAAAAAAACAATATAATAAACTAAAAAGTATATGAACGAACAAGTGCCCAGTTCATTTTATTGTTTCAATATAGCAAAGCGCCGCCTCAGTTAGTCCATCCATGAGATCACAGCATCGGTAAACATCAACCTGAAAAAAAATAAATAAATAAAGACCAAGAACGAAAGGATAAATAGTAATAAAATCAATAAAATAAAATAGGACCCTCCATATCCATATATTGAAAGGAAAGAAGGATAAGGCTACATTCACACGACCGTATGTGTTTTGCGGTCCGCAAATTGCGGATCCGCAAAACACGGATACCGGCTGTGTGAATGTAGCCGGCCCTATGATAGAACTGCCTATTCTTGTCCGCGATTGCGGACAAGAATAGGACATGCTCTATATTTTTTGCGGGGCCGCGGATCGGACCTACGGATGCGGACAGCACATTGTGTGCCGTCCACATCTTTTGCGGCTCCATTGAAATGAATGGGTCCGCACCCGTTCCGCAAAATTGCGGAACGGATGCGGACCCAAAACTACGGTCGTGTGAATGCACCCTAATTCTATTTTTATTCTATTCTTTTATTCTATCAAAAAAAAGGAAGAAAGAGAGGGAGGAGCCTAGGGGATAGGGGATAAAGTGCATTACATCGCATGAATGGGGGGAATGCAAATTGCTCACCAAATCCACTCATACTTTAAAGAAACGGCACATAACTGTTATGCTCATTCAAACCTTGTGGAGATAGCATACCCATTTTAAAGATCCAGCTTGTTTCCTTCTGGGCAAGTCGTTTCTTCCATTCGCCACCCCGAATAGATTGATAAATCCTGTCAATACCTTTGACTCTAAGGAGACTCGCATCACATTGATGTAAAAGTTTAAAGTGCTTGGGTAAAGGATTCAGACCTGTGATAAATTCACTATCAGCAGCTGATGTTATATCTTTAACATGTTCTCGCACTCTTCTTTTTAATTCGCGAGTGGTCATACCTATATAAATCTTCCCGCACGGACAAGTGGCATGATATATAACGCCTACAGTAGTACAGTCAATCTTGTGTGTGATTTTATACTCTTTTTTAGCAGTAGCATCCAAAAATGATTCACTTCTTTCAATATTACAACAAGCTACGCATTTGCCGCACGGTGTACAACCCCATCTTGGGCCTTTAGTTCCAAATATAGCACCAGATTTCTCGCCTTGATAGTCGCTTTGGACCAAAATATCTCTCAAATTCTCAGATCTTCGATATGTTAGAGCCGGAGAGTTGGGTAAATGAGGTATAAGATCTGGATCACTTTTCAGAACAGGCCAAAATTTCAACAGGGTCTGTCTCACCAGATCAATCCTGGAATTGTACTGAGTTATAAAGCGTATAGTATTCAGAGGATCACTCTTCTTTTCTTTTTCTCGTAAAAGTGATTCCCGATCAGTGTTTAGTGCTCGTCTCATAGCCCGTTTAATCGATCTGTGACTATAACCTCGTTCCCGAAATCTGGCTGTCATTTCACGTGCTCGTGTCTGGAACGTTGTTTCATTGGAACAAATCCGCCTTAGACGTAAGAATTGTCCCACCAGTATATTTTTAATCAAATGGTTAGGATGTGCTGATGTGGCATGTAGAACTGAATTCGTGGACATAGATTTCCGATATAAGTCCGTCTGGATGTAGCCATTCGGACCAACATTGAGTTCCAAGTCAAGAAAGTCTAGTTTCTGCTTACTATACTTGTAAGTAAGTTTAATATTGTAGCTATTATCGTTCAAGTTATCCATAAAAGCCTCAAGTTCTTTCGGGGAGCCCTGCCAAAAAAATAAAACATCATCAATAAATCTGGCCCAAAATTGGACCCTATCTATAGACATAATCGGATTAGACATGAAGATCTCTCGTTCTCACTGGTCTAAGAATAAATTTGCATAGGACGGCGCATAGGCCGCCCCCATGGCCATCCCTTGCTGCTGGAGATAAAAATTCCCCTTGAACACAAAAAAATGTGTGTCAAGGAGAATTTTAGGATAGTACAAAGAAACTCACCCAGTTTCTCATCCATGTTATTCATTAGTATGGCCCATGACACTGCCTCAATCCCATTGTGATGGCGAATCGATGTATATAACGACTCCACATCACAGGTGACGAGTAATACATCTTCTTGGATATGAATGCCATTAATTTTCCTTAAAAGATCAGAACTATCCTTAATGTATGACGACAACAACTCAACCATGGGTTTTAGAGAAAAGTCAGTTGTCCGATTGGCTGTAAAAAGCTATTTGTTCCCGCCACAATGGGCCTACCTGGTGGGGTTACCAAATCCTTATGTAATTTAGGTAACAGGTAGAAAGTGGGTATGGTAGGCTCGGTAATCTTTAAACCAGTGATCTGTTTATCATCCAAGATTCCTTCCTCTTTGGCAGCTGAAAGGATGACATCCAATTCTGTCTGAAATTTCACAAGAGGATTGAAGGTAAGTTTTTTTATAACAAATTTCATTCCTAAGCTGTCGATAAGTCTCCCTCTCATACATCTTAATTGGCCATAAAACAATATTACCTTCTTTATCCGAGGGTTTAAATACTATCCCCTTCATTTTCCGTAATTGTTTTAATGCCACTCTCTGAGTTTTACTGAGATTATCAGAATCCACCCATTCTGGAATTTTCCTGAATTCTTCAGTTACTAATCTAGTAAATAGATCTATCTCAGGAAATGTTGAAAACTGTGGAAACTGGGTTGATTTTGGTAGAAGATAAGAGGGATACCCACCTATAGGACATGTTTCCTGTGTTTGTTGTTCCTCCATTAATTCTTCCAATATACCCAATGCCTCTTGTTCTTCTTCAGATACTAATAATGTAGATTCAGATTCATCTTTTTTGGCAAAGATCTTCCTGTATGCCAATTTTTGTGCAAATAGCTGTAGGTCTTTTACTTTAGGCCGGATTTTTTGGCAGGGCTCCCTGAAAGAACTTGAGGCTTTTATGGATAACTTGAACGATAATAGCTACAATATTAAACTTACTTACAAGTATAGTAAGCAGAAACTTGACTTTCTTAACTTGGAACTCAATGTTGGTCCGAATGGCTACATCCAGACGGACTTATATCGGAAATCTACGGCCACAAATTCAGTTCTACATGCCACATCAGCACATCCTAACCATTTGATTAAAAATATACCGGTTGGACAATTCTTACGTCTAAGGCGGATTTGTTCCAATGAAACAACGTTCCAGACACGAGCACGTGAAATGACAGCCAGATTTCGGGAACGAGGTTATAGTCACAGATCGATTAAACGGGCTATGAGACGAGCACTAAACAGTGATCGGGAATCACTTTTACGAGAAAAAGAAAAGAAGAGTGATCCTCTGAATACTATACGCTTTATAACTCAGTACAATTCCAGGATTGATCTGGTGAGACAGGCCCTGTTGAAATTTTGGCCTGTTCTGAAAAGTGATCCAGATCTTAGACCTCATTTACCCAACTCTCCGGCTCTAACATATCGAAGATCTGAGAATTTGAGAGATATTTTGGTCCAAAGCCACTATCAAGGCGAGAAATCTGGTGCTATATTTGGAACTAAAGGCCCAAGATGGGGTTGTACACCGTGCGGCAAATGCGTAGCTTGTTGTAATATTGAAAGAAGTGAATCATTTTTGGATGCTACTGGTAAAAAAAAGAGTATAAAATCACACACAAGATTGACTGTACTACAGTCATGGCCAAAAGTTTTGAGAATGATACAAATATTAATTTTTACAAAGTCTACTGCTTCAGTTTTTATAATGGCAATTTGCATATACTCCAGAATGTTATAAAGAGTGATCAGCTTAACAGCAATTACTTGCAAAGTCAATATTTGCCTAGAAAATGAACTTTATCCCCCAAAACACATTTCAACATCATTGCAGCCCTGCCTTAAAAGGACCAGCTAACATCGTTTCAGTGATTGCTCCATTAACACAGGTGTGGGTGTTGATGAGGACAGGGCTGGAGATCAATCTGTCATGATTAAGTAAGAATGACACTACTGGACACTTTAAAAGGAGGCTGGTGCTTGGCATCATTGTTTCTCTTCTGTTAACCATGGTTATCTCTAAAGAAACACGTGCAGTCATCATTGCACTGCACAAAAATGGCCTAAAAGGGAAGAGTATCGCAGCTAGAAAGATTGCACCTCAGTCAACAATCTATCGCATCATCAAGAACTTCAAGGAGAGAGGTTCCATTGTTGCCAAAAAGGCTCCAGGGCGCCCAAGAAAGACCAGCAAGCGACAGACAGAACCGTCTCTTAAAAGTGTTTCAGCTGCGGGATCGGGCTACCAGCAGTGCAGTGTAAGGCGCGGGCACCGACGCCGTGCACGCGCGCGCTTGTAGTCTAATTACGACACTGTCGCTTTAAGACACTTTGGTTTTGGTTCAGACACAGGAAGTGGTCATAAGCTCCGACCTTGACCCTGCCTGTGATGTCACTTCCGCCAGGAGGTGATCATGTGCCCATACTTCGAGGCTACAGATGATGTCACATCCGCCAGTCCTGCACAGGAAGCACCGCCCTGTTAATTGGTTGCTTCACTATAAAAACCCCTCAGTATTGGCAGCAGGCGCCGGTGCCTTGTTGTTGCTTTGCTAAGCTAGAGACCCGGTTGCTCTGCTTTGTGACTAGGACCTTGGTTGCACACTAGGTGTAGTCTGTGGTCTAGGCAGGAGTTGTTGTGTGTTGGGCTGCAACCTCCTTCGGGAGGCGCGGAACCCTAGTGTGCGCCAGTGTGTGTGTTTGGAGGCCACATTGTGTGTTGGGCTGCAACCTCCTCCGGGAGGCGCGGAACTCGGCACACGTGGTCCGATTGAGAGCTGGGTACCCTGTGCTGGTCCCAGACTTGAGCCCACTGAGTATTTGTGCGCATTTGCCTACCGGGCATTGGGGCTCATCCCCTATCCTCCTTCGGGAGCTCAGTATTGTGTGCTTGTGCACACGTGCCTTCGGGCATTGGGGCTCATCCCCTGTCCTCCTTCGAGAGCTTGCCTCTCCGGCTGCTTGGTTCCTGGGTTGCCCTGCTCGGGTGACTCAGGATCTGAGTCCAGTGATCCCCGGTGACTCTGTCTCAGGGCAGAGTCACTTTATTATTTAAAAAGGGCTCCTTGGCCTAACAGTAGGCACCGGCCAGGGATCCGCCGGTGCTATGTCTCTAACTCCCTCCATGCAGGCATACGTTAAATTATGGGAACAACGCATGCAGGAGATGGAGCAACGTGCTGCCGCCATCTCGGCGTCTAGCACGGAATTGCTGTCCACCTTAGACGGTCGGTTGCAGGCCGTGGAGCAGCAGGCTGCCGCGATTTCCCACTCCGCTGCTGCTCCGGTATGTCCGCAAGTTCCCGTGGCGATTCACCGACCGCCTAAGTTACCTCTGCCCGTACGTTTCAGTGGGGAACAACAGGAGTGTCGGGGATTCTTAAGTCAGTGCCTGATCCACTTTCAATTGAACCCGGACAGTTTTTTGGATGACCACACCAAAGTGGCATTCATAATATCCCTCTTATCCGGGCAGGCACTGGCTTGGGCTACCCCTCTATGGGAGAGAAGTGATCCTTGTGTGTCCTCCCTACCTCTCTTTTTGTCCTGCTTTAGAGAGGTGTTTCAGGGACCTGATCCCCTGGTTACCGCCAGCTCCTGTCTGCTGGAACTACGCCAGGGAGCGGACTCGGTTTCACAATACGCCATCCGTTTCCGAACCCTGGCATCCGAGTTGGCATGGCAAGATGCTCCCTTGCTAGCGATTTTCTCCGCCGGCTTAAGTCCGTCCATCAAGGACGAGCTGGCAGGTAGAGAGAGACCAGGTACTCTCCGGGGTCTCATTGATCTGGCCATAAGGATTGACCGCCGTCTGTCCGAACGCCGTCTCGAGCAAGCTACTGAGCAGAGACGGGGTCGGCTGGCTCCGGTATTTTCCAGGCCTGCGGTTCCACCTGAAGAACCTATGGAGATAGACAGACTCGGTCCCCGCAGGTCTGGGGTGGTTTGCTATTTTTGTAAGAAACCAGGCCACATTGCTCCCCATTGTCCTCAGAAGTCGGGAAAACGGGCGCACCTAGGGTCAGTGGGAGGTATTCCCCTAGGTGAGATCGTACAAACCTCCACAAAATGCACACTTCCCGTCTCGATCAGGGTAAATGGTAAGACCATGCCCACCAGAGCCTTTATTGATTCCGGTGCTTCTGGTAATTTTATTTCACGTAAGTGGACCCAGAGGCTCGGAATTCCTATCAAACCTCTGGCCACCAGTATAAACATCACTGTGGTGGACGGTTCTAAATTAGGCAGGTGCATCACACACCGCACAGTTCCTGTCGAGATCCAGATAGGAGCCTTACATAAGGAGATCATTTCACTCCTAGTATTACCTCAGTCTTTGGACCCAATCCTCTTGGGCCTTCCATGGCTGAGACTACACGCTCCCACACTGGATTGGACCACCGGTGAGGTCAAACAGTGGGGTCCTCACTGTCAGGACAAGTGCATGACGAGGGTGATCTCTGTAGAGACACCTCCCATTCTAGCTGAACTCCAGGGGTTACCTGCGCAATACGCGGCTTTTGCTGACGTCTTCTGTAAGAAGGGGGCAGACACTCTACCCAAACATCGTCCCTACGACTGTGCCATCGAGTTGGTACCGGGGTCTACTCCGCCCCATGGTAGAGTGTACCCTCTGTCTTTACCGGAGACCGAAGCTATGTCAGCTTATATCAAAGAGAACCTTGAGAAGGGGTTCATACGAAAATCCAGTTCCCCTGCTGGGGCTGGTTTCTTTTTCGTTTCTAAAAAAGATGGGTCCTTGCGACCGTGTATTGACTATAGGGGTCTTAACGACATCACCGTAAAAAATAAATACCCGCTTCCTCTCATCTCCGAATTATTTGATCGGTTTCAGGGCGCAACGGTCTTTTCCAAACTAGACCTGCGCGGGGCATATAACCTGATCCGTATTCGGGAGGGTGATGAGTGGAAAACCGCATTTAACACCAGAGACGGTCATTATGAATACCTGGTTATGCCCTTTGGCCTCTGTAATGCTCCAGCGGTGTTTCAGGACTTCCTGAACGACGACATTTTGGTGTTTTCTCGCGACTTATCTACCCACAGGCGCATGGTGAAGGAGGTGTTGCACCGCCTTCGGATTAACCATTTGTACGCCAAATTAGAGAAGTGCGAGTTCGAGAAGACCCAGTTGGCCTTTCTTGGCTACATAGTTTCCGCACAGGGGCTTCAAATGGACCCCGATAAATTCAGGTCCATCATGGCTTGGCCCAAACCGCAGTCTTTAAAGGCGGTCCAGAGGTTTCTGGGGTTCGCCAATTATTATAGGAAGTTCATTCCCCATTTCTCTTCCCTGGTGGCCCCTCTCACTGCATTGACTCGCAAAGGGGCTAATCCTAGTAAATGGTCGTCGGAGGCGGAGCACGCCTTCATTGCGTTGAAGGAGGCCTTCCTATCGGCCACAGTGATTCATCGCCCAGACCCCCAACGCCCCTTCTTCGTGGAGGTGGATGCGTCATCGGTAGGGGCTGGAGCTTTTCTCTACCAAAAGGATGGCAAAGGCACTAAATTGTCCTGTGGCTTTTTCCCCAAGGCCTTTAATCCTGCTGAGCGGAATTATTGCATAGGTGATCGGGAGCTACTGGCCATCAAACTGGCTTTAGAGGAGTGGAGACATCTCCTGGAGGGGGCCAGGTTTCCCGTTGTGATCTTCACCGATCACAAGAATCTTTTGTATCTCCAATCTGCTCAGAGGCTTAACGCTCGTCAGGCGAGATGGGCTCTTTTCTTTTCTCGTTTCAATTTTGTTTTACACTTTGTGAACGGGGACAAGAATGTCAGAGCGGATGCGTTGTCCCGCTCTTTTGATGCCCATGGTACTGAGCCTGAGGTTCGTCCCATCATTCCTGCAGAAAAGCTTCTACCTGTGAACCCTGTTGGTCTGCGCCAGCTGCCTCCGGGTAAGACGTATGTGCCACCCGCTCGCAGAGAGGAGATCCTCTCTTGGGGTCATAACTCTCGTCTGGCTGGACACCCGGGTCCCAAGAGAACGATGGAATTAATTTCTCGGCACTATTGGTGGCCAGGCCTCAGTCGGGATGTTCGGGCTTTTACCCAGGGGTGCACCACCTGTGCCCGTAATAAGCCGGTCCGCCAGAGACCTTCGGGCTTGTTGATGCCGCTGCAAGTCCCTGAGAGTCCCTGGCAGGACATCGCCATGGACTTCGTGACGGGGCTCCCTTCCTCGGAAGGAAATACCGTGGTCTGGATCGTTATTGATCTATTCTCCCACGTATGCCACTTTGTTGCGCTGCCAGGGTTGCCTTCTGCGCCTCACTTGGCGGAATTATTTTTTCGCCACATCTTTCGGTTGCATGGGTTACCGAGGCGAATTATTTCCGACAGAGGTCCTCAGTTTTCAGCTAGGTTTTGGAGGGAGCTGTGCCATCTACTGGGGGTTGATGTGGATCTTTCTTCGGCTTTTCACCCTCAAACTAATGGCTTGGCAGAAAGACTCAACCAATCCCTCCAAATTTACTTGCGACATTTTATTTCCGCAAGGCACGACAACTGGTCTGAGCTGTTGGCCTGGGCAGAATTTGCGGTAAATAATTCTGTGTCCGATGCTGTGGGGAAAACCCCCTTCTTTGTCCAGAATGGACAACACCCCCGCCTTCCTCTTCCTTTGCCCGTCACGGCAGAGATGCCCGCTGTTGCAGATTTCGCCGCACATCTGCGAGATGTCTGGCAACAGACCCAGTCCTCCTTGGCTGCTTCCAAGACCAAAATGAAGTATCATGCTGATCGCAGACGTTCCAGCGGCCCGGAGTTCGCGCCTGGAGATCTGGTCTGGCTTTCCTCAAAATACATTCGGCTCCGAGTGGCGTCTTTGAAATTTGCGCCCCGTTTTCTCGGTCCTTTTCGGGTACTGTCCCGAATTAACCCAGTCACCTATCGTATTAAACTGCCTCTGTCATGGAGAGTCGTAAATTCCTTTCATGTCTCTCTTCTCAAACCTGTACGGCTGAATAGGTTCTCTCCTCCTTTACAAGAGGAGCCTGAAACCGTTGTGGCCGAGTACGAGGTACGGGAGATCCTTGACTCTAGGACTATACGAGGTGTCACATCCTATCTGGTGGACTGGGTGGGATTCGGCCCTGAAGAGCGGACCTGGGAGCCAGAGGATAATTTGAATGCCCCAGATCTGATTGCGGCCTTCTGGAGGAGGAGGGGGGGCCCTGAAGCGGGGGTACTGTAAGGCGCGGGCACCGACGCCGTGCACGCGCGCACTTGTAGTATAATTACGACACGGTCGCTTTAAGACACTTTGGTTTTGGTTCAGAGACAGGAAGTGGTCATAAGCTCCGACCTTGACCCTGCCTGTGATGTCACTTCCGCCAGGAGGTGATCATGTGCCCATACTTCGAGGCTACAGATGATGTCACATCCGCCAGTCCTGCACAGGAAGCACCGCCCTGTTAATTGGTTGCTTCACTATAAAAACCCCTCAGTATTGGCAGCAGGCGCCGGTGCCTTGTTGTTGCTTTGCTAAGCTTAGAGACCCGGTCGCTCTGCTTTGTGACTAGGACCTTGGTTGCACACTAGTCTGTGTAGTCTGTGGTCTAGGCAGGAGTTGTTGTGTGTTGGGCTGCAACCTCCTTCGGGAGGCGCGGAACCCTAGTGTGCGCCAGTGTGTGTGTTTGGAGGCCACATTGTGTGTTGGGCTGCAACCTCCTCCGGGAGGCGCGGAACTCGGCACACGTGGTCCGATTGAGAGCTGGGTACCCTGTGCTGGTCCCAGACTTGAGCCCACTGAGTGTTTGTGCGCATTTGCCTACCGGGCATTGGGGCTCATCCCCTATCCTCCTTCGGGAGCTCAGTATTGTGTGCTTGTGCACACGTGCCTTCGGGCATTGGGGCTCATCCCCTGTCCTCCTTCGGGAGCTTGCCTCTCCGGCTGCTTGGTTCCTGGGTTGCCCTGCTCGGGTGACTCAGGATCTGATTCCAGTGATCCCCGGTGACTCTGTCTCAGGGCAGAGTCACTTTATTATTTAAAAAGGGCTCCTTGGCCTAACATGCAGAGCTTGCTCAGGAATGGCAGCAGGCAGGTGTGAGTGCATCTGCACGCACTGTGAGGCGGAGACTCTTGGAGCAAGGCCTGGTCTCAAGGAGGGCAGCAAAGAAGCCACTTCTCTCCAGAAAAAACATCAGGGACAGACTGATATTCTGCAAAAGGTACAGGGAGTGGACTGCTGAGGACTGGGGTAAAGTCATTTTCTCTGATGAATCCCCTTTTCGATTGTTTGGGACATCTGGAAAACAGCTTATTCGGAGAAGACGAGGTGAGCGCTACCACCAGTCTTGTCTCATGCCAACTGTAAAGCATCCTGAAACCATTCATGTGTGGGGTTGCTTCTCAGCCAAGGGAATCGGCTCTCTCACAGTCTTGCCTAAAAACACAGCCATGAATAAAGAATGGTACCAGAATGTCCTTCGAGAGCAACTACTCCCAACCGTCCAAGAGCAGTTTGGCGATCAACAATGCCTTTTCCAGCATAATGGAGCACCTTGCCATAAAGCAAAGGTGATAACTAAATGGCTCAGGGAACAAAACATAGAGATTTTGGGTCCATGGCCTGGAAACTCCCCAGATTTTAATCCCATTGAGAACTTGTGGTCAATCATCAAGAGACGGGTGGACAAACAAAAACCTACAAATTCTGACAAAATGCAAGCATTGATTGTGAAGAATGGACTGCTATCAGTCAGGATTTGGTCCAGAAGTTGATTGAGAGCATGCCAAGGAGAATTGCAGAGGTCCTGAAGAAGAAGGGTCAACACTGCAAATATTGACTTGCTGCATTAACTCATTCTGTCAATATATGCTTTTGTTACTCATAATATGATTGCAATTATATTTATGTATGTGATAAAAACATCTGACAAACACACATAAAAACCAGAGGGCAGCAGATCATGTGAAAATATAATATTTGTGTCATTCTCAAAACTTTTGGCCATGACTGTACTGTAGGCGTTATATATCACGCCACTTGTCCGTGCGGGAAGATTTATATAGGTATCACCACTCGTGAATTAAAAAGAAGAGTGCGAGAACATGTTAAAGATATAACATCAGCTGCTGATAGTGAATTTATCACAGGTCTGAATCCTTTACCCAAGCACTTTAAACTTTTACATCAATGTGATGCGAGTCTCCTTAGAGTCAAAGGTATTGACAGGATTTATCAATCTATTCGGGGTGGCGAATGGAAGAAACGACTTGCCCAGAAGGAAACAAGCTGGATCTTTAAAATGGGTACGCTATCTCCACAAGGTTTGAATGAGCATAACAGTTATGTGCCATTTCTTTAAAGTATGAGTGGATTTGGTGAGCAATTTGCGTTCCCCCCATTCATGCGATGTAATGCACTTTATCCCCTTAATCTTTATGAGCAATTGTGGCTAATGGATAACTACCATTTTGGCTCCTCCCTCTCTTTCTTCCTTTTTTTGATAGAATAAAAGAATAGAATAAAAATAGAATTTCTTGATGTTGGTATACCTTGGGTGTTTGATGTACTGTTTATTTCCTGCCCTGTACCATTGTTTATGGTAGACTGTTTAGTCACTTGTGGTATTCACTATTGGTAGTTGTGGTTAGGTCATTCTATATTTATATATACCCTGGTATTTACGTATGTCCTTCATTACAGTATAATTATTAGTGCATGTGCATGTTCCCCACACCTGGGGTTGTATGTTTTTTTTACTAGCTACCTCCCCTTACTGTGGATTCCTCCATTTTTATGTATTTTATATCAATAAAGTTTTTGTAATTTGCTATAGATTGGTGGTATTATTATTATTAGGGCACCACATAGTCTTTTTGTAGGTTTTGCACCATCTTCTCTGGCGGCGTCTAACTGGTCTGCTCACGGTAAGGCATGAGGGGAGAGGTTGGGAGTTGCAGGTTCCTTGCCTGTGCATTTGAATGATGCCTTGTGTTTGCATGTAACATTGTCTTATTTGCAGGTACTTCGGACACAGGGTTTTTCTGGTGCCATGGCTCAGCGGTATGGATTTCTTTTTCCATTTGTTGAGGTGGCCCGAAATATTTCTTCATTTGCCAGGTTATCAGGGTCTGGAAGAAGGAATCATTTCCATGGGACACTTGTTGCTGTCCTCCGTTTATCTGTTGGGATTTGAGATTTCTCTTTTTTCGCAGTTTTTTCACTTGCCTTTTTTGAGGCCCTCCATATTTCGGAGTTGGCTCCTCCTAGCACCTCACACGGTGGAGGGCTGTTGGCAGGGGAGGTAGTGGTGTGGCTGGTGGGCATGCATTCAGCGATCCTAAACTGATGTGTTTGACTGTGGCATTTGTTTTATATTGCAACCTATAGGCTGGCCCGTTTGCCCGTTTGAGGCGGTTCAACTTTTTGTTCGGATGTGGCCTAAAGGTATCAGTTTCCTTGTACATGCAGACGGTTCTTCTTTTATTTGTTATCAGTTTGATGCAGTGTTTTGACGGGCCCTTACAACATTGGGTCTTCAAGCTCGTGAGTTTGGCACTCACTCTTTCCGTATTGGGGCTGCTACCATAACTAGCGAGCTTGGTTTTTGAGCATTTGTAGAAGTTGGGCCATTGGCGTTCGTCTTGCTTTAGATTTTATATTCGTCCTGATTTACTGCTGGATTAACTTTTGTTTTCTTTATTTGTTTGGCTGCTGGTGTGGATCATTGATCACTCATATGTCTTCTGGGCAGAGAAACAAGTATTGGTGAGTCCTGGTGGAACCAACTTGAGTTTTTCAGGAGCAGATGTCTTCTGAAGAGGTATCTGGGGGTCTATAGTGGCTGCAAGTTTTGCCCATTGCGGTGGAGGCTAGTCGTCAGTCTTGGGCGCCTGTGGTTCTGATGATCCACACTAGTGCAAATTACTTGTGTCATGTGCGTCTTGCGGAGTAGATTGCTCCTCTGAAGTCGGTTTTGGAGAGGTTTTCTGGGTTTTCTCCACTGCAGTTTTGATTTGGTCAGAGGTGGTTCCCCAGGTGGTTAGGCAAGCGGCCAGGGATGGCACTGCTGTAGCGAGAGTGAGGCACCTTTTCAACACCAGAGTGTTGCAATTTGTTTGTTCTAGGGGTGACATGGTAGTTCGGCACAGACAGCTGGGAGGCGATAATTAGAACCTGCTTTTGCCTGACGGGGTACATTTGACAGATATTGGGATGGAGATTTTTCTGTCAGGCTTCAGGATGGCATTGAAAGAGAATAGTTTTTGCTTGGTGGAGGTAGAAACATTACATAGGGTTGTGCATGCTTCTGGTGGCGGGTTGGTAGCTCTTAAAGGGAACCTGTCAGCTCCGAAACACCCCTTGAACTAGAATAAGAGATGTATAGTATAAGTGATGCTGAATCCGATTATGTAATTTGTATCTTCATACTCACTTCCATTCCGACGCTGTGCTCCCACAACCCAGCACTAAAATGCATTGACAGGACTCTTCTTTGAGTCCTCTCCATTATGTGAGTGAGCACAGGAGTCCTCTCAATGCATTTTACTGCTGGTTTGTCAGAGCACAATGTCAGAATGCAGGTGGGTATGAAGATAAAAATTACATAACCGGATTCAGCTCCACTTACACTACAGATCGCTTACTCTAGTTTGGAGGGTGTTTCAGAGCTGACAGATTCCCTTTAAAGGGCAATAGAGAGCATGGTACCATAGCGAGAGTTGGCATAAGGCATTTTTGGGATAACACAGTGGATAATTCTCTGCTGTTTTTTGCAATTTGAAGTTTGTTCTTATACTTTAATTAAATAAAGTTGAAACAATGTTTTATACAATTTTGTTTAATAAAGCTGGGGCCAATACACACGTCACCCCAATGTTTGTGGTAGTCTTTTTATTCCATGTTTCTTTCAGTGTTGGTTTGGATTCATCCACTTTCAGGAACAATG
Source organism: Rhinella marina (assembly GCA_900303285.1). Taxonomy (NCBI): domain Eukaryota; kingdom Metazoa; phylum Chordata; class Amphibia; order Anura; family Bufonidae; genus Rhinella; species Rhinella marina. The sequence goes on from ONZH01014438.1 coordinate 174,324, forward strand.
AGAGAATGGTTATTATGTAGGCAGTCTTGAAAATAGGTGACAACAGCTTTGCAGAATTAATTTTAGAATGCGGATTTTTTTTCTTTTGTTTGAAAATACATTGTTTATAGAGCTTTTAGTTTTATAAAATAGGGGATTTCTTTAAAATGTTTGAAAAGCAATTTCAGCATGGTCTCACACAAAATTAAATGTCATTGTTTTAACACCTTAAAATTGGGTCATATGCAGTCATGTTGTGGCCACGGTGAAAAAAACATTGAGACGCACTGTTTGTTCATTACGCAATGAATGTTTAAATCCAAGTCAACCATGTACTGAAAGGATACAACTGTATATTGATTTTGAAGGTATATAGATTACAGTTGTTTTCCTTTTCACTGAAGTGTTTTTGAGTCAAGGGTGAAATTAAGATTTTTTTTTTCTTCAAATTAATCCACATGTGCACACACACAGGCAGATCATTCCCATGCATTTAGCTCTATCTGCCTTTGACGTCCATGATAAAAAAAAAATATTAAGGTATACAGTTTTTGTGCATAGTATAAAGTTGTCAATCAGAGGATGGGGGGCACAGGGAATACACATTTCATGCATGCAGTTTGACAGTGCACTACAGCAAATAAAATGTACGTAACTTTAGCCAGAATACACACCCTATTTGCTGAAAAACATAGACGGCAATTAGCATTCCTGACACTTCTCAGATAGGGCAACATAAACGTCCTGACAGGTTCCCTTTAAAGGGTTTGTTCATCTTCAGGGGGGCTTTCTGCCAGAACCTCCCATGTGGCTGGACCTGTGGAGGGAAGTAAACCTACCTTCTCCCTACTGCAGGGTTCCAACTTCTTTGGTCCCCCACCACTATTTCCTTCTACGATCTTCGCCTGTCAACTTCCATGTTGAAATTGGTCACGTGGTTGCTGCAGCAAATGACTGGCCTCAGTGGTGAAGTCCCCCATGTGTCACAGGATCCAGTGATGAGCCACATGGTGGACACGTCACTACTGGAGCCAGTCATTTTCTGCAGTGGCCACATTGGAGGCAGAGGTGGCTCGGGGCTGAAGGAGCCAGGACCCAGCCACGGAAAGCAGATGAGTATGCTTCTCTCCACAGGTGTAACCCATTGGAGGGGGGGGCAGGTCTGACAGAAAGGCTGCATATAGTTGAGTAACCCTTTGCAGTACTTTTTAGTAGTTGTAACTATTTGATTCGTGAGCATATTTCATTTCAAAGCTGTATGTGTCTTATTAACAACAATGGAGACGTAAAGGGGTTGTATCATCTCGCTGTTAATAAGGCGAGATGAGACACAGTCTTGACCACCTCCGGGAATTAAGAAAATAAAAATACGTAAATATTACTTTATTATAACTATATTACCTAATACCTTTCATTAGTTATAATGCCTCGTTTTGTCTAGGGAGCAATCATCAGAAGAAATGGCCGCTGTCCCAATAGTTCACACAAAACCTGTCCTGATCACACAGGAGGACAAGTTACTTCACAACACTGAGGTAAAGATCTGCCTCATCCTCCTCTCCTACTTGTCAGGGATTATGGTCCTGAACACAGTTTAATATGATATTTAGCTGAACCATTGTGGGAATGGAGTTCATAAGGAGAAAAAAAGTACAGAGAGGACAGACAGGACAGACTGTGGTGATGTGGGGCTGTGGTAATGGAGACTGCATACAAGTGCTGCTGCTCATTATCCACATCTGCTCATGAACTCCATTCCTACAGAGATTCAGCTGAACATCTTATCTGTATTCAGGATCATAATCCATGACAAGCAGAGAGGAGGATAAGGCGGCTCTTTATCAGTGTTGTGAAGTAACTTGTCCTGCTGTGTGATTAGGACAGGTTTTGTGTGTACAAATAGGACAGCGACCATTTTGTTTCTCCTAATCATTGCCCCCCAGACAAAACGAGCCATTATAACTAATCAAAGGTATTTGGGAATATATTTATCATGAAGTAATATTTAAGTATTTTAATTTTCTTAATTCCCGGAGAACCCCTTTAAGGTGCAGAAGACTTGTAAATGTTAGGTCTCCTGTTATTTTATACCTTTTTCCGTGTTATTTTGTACCTTTTTGTATTAAAAAGAATCTGTCACCAATTTTATGGTGTCCTAACTAAAGGCAACTTAAACTAGCAAAATGCTGGGTCACTTTCTTTAATTGACTGATGTCCTCCACCCCCTGCTGCTAGTTGGGAAAAAAAAACATGTCAATTAGTGGCAGGGGGGTGGATATAGCAAAAAGCTCAAGAATGTCAGGACTTGTTAGTATGCACTGGAACTGCTAGAACCAGGGGCGTTGCTAGGCTAAAACATTCGGGGCCTAAGCCCCTGATGTTTTCTCCCAGGCCCCGAATGTCCTGCCTGTTAGACAAATACAATTATATTGCCGTCCTCAGGACGGCAGTACAATTGAATCTAACAGACTGCAAGATATGTAGGACCTGTGATGACATCACAGGTCATGTGATCAGTGCCGTCCAATCCTGCACTGGTCACATGACATCATCACAGGTCCTTTACCCTGTCTTCTAAACTGAAGAGGAGAATTGTGGGGAAGAAGCTGCAGTGAGCACTGCTTCATCAGAAGAGGTAAATGAAGGGAGAAGCAGAGGGATGCTGGGAGTTGTGGTTATTTAACTAGGACTGTATGTTAGGGCAGAAGGGAGGGATGTTATCATGGGACTGTGTGTTGGAGGTGTCTTGGGCAGGGTTCTGTTAGGGTACTTTCACACCTGCGGCATGGGACTCTGGCAGGCTGTTAGGATCCGTGCTGCCGCCGCTGCTGCACGTCTAGGGCCAGGACTACGCTCCTGCTCCATTCACTGTAATGGGGGCGGGCCATGGATATGGCTGCAGCATGGCAATTCCTGCCGCAAGGCATATTGTACTTTTGTTGTGGCCGCCTCTCAGCAGGGTTTGCCATGCTGCGGCTGGATCCGTGGCCCGCCCCCATTACAGTGACTGGGGCCAAAGCGTAGTTCCGGCCCAATACGTGCACCTGCTGCAGCACGGATCTGGCGGGATGTTCACCCACCGGAACAGCCTGCCGTAGTCCACTGCCACAGGTGTGAAACTAGCCTTAGGCTACATTTACACTTGCATTGTAAGGATCTGTTTGTGAGATCCATCACAGGCTCTCATAAACGGTCCAAAACTGATCAGTTTTGTCCTAATGCATTCTGAATGGAAAAGGATCCGTTCAGAATGCATCAGTTTTGCTTCAGATCAGTCTCCATTCCGTTTTGGAGGAGGACACTAAAACCCTGCTTGCTGCGTTTTGGTGTCCACATGAAGAAACTGATCCAAACTGGCTATTTAAAATATAACACAGCCGGATCCGTTCAGAACTGATGCAGACGGTTGTATTATCATGATGGAGCATTTTTGCTGATCCATGACGGATCGAGCAAAAACGCTGGTGTGAAAGTAGCCTTATTTACATTGGACTGTGGTGTGGAGTGATGTTATTTACATGGGACTGCATGTTGGAGGTGGCTGGGGGCAGGTTTATGTTATTTACATGGGACAGTGGGGTGGAGTGATGTTATTTACACGGGACTGCATGTTGGGGGTGGATGTGGGAAGGAAGTGATGTTATTTACATGGGACAGTATGTTGAAGGCGGCTGTCGGAGGGAGGGATATTTACATAGGACTGTATGTTGATGACGGCTATGGGAATTATGTTATTTATATGGGACTGTATTTGGAGGGGGCTGTAGATAGAGAGGGATGTTATTTACATGGGACTGTGTATTGGAGGGGGCTGGAGAGATAGTGTGATGTTATTTATACAGGAGGGAAATAGCTTTATTTACATGGGACTGTATGGCGGAGGGGCTGAGGAATTATAATTTCTGAGGACACTAAAGGGAGGAATATAACTACAGCGGGCAATATAAATACTGGGGGCACTTTAGGGTGAGCATTATAACAGTAGGGGGAGCGATATAAATACTTTGGGCACTGTAGGGGTATTATAAATCCAGCCGACATTATAGGTGTTCTTATTACTATGGAGGGCTCTATAGGAGTGTCTTATAGATCTGCCTTATTTCTACTAAGAGCACAATGGGGGGCCTTATTACTACTGAGGGGTCTGTAGAGAGCTTTATTACCAATGGGGGAACAATAGGGGGCCTTATTACTACTGGAGGCTCTGTGAGGGCATTATTAATACTGTAGGGCTCCTCTACTAATGGAGGCACTCTTGGGGAGCATTATCAGTGCTGGGGTCACTGTTGGGTGCAGTGTTACTAGTGATGGAATTACTACTGGTAGGACTATTACTATGGGGGTACTATTATTTCTTCTGGATAGTATTTGGGGGTATTGGGGGGCACAGCGAGCAGCAGGATAAGACTGTGGGGACTCCAGGTTGGGGGATGATGATAGAAATGTGAGGAAGCTAAGATGTCCATGTGTCACACTCTGCAGAGACGAGGAGCAGCTGAGAGAAGTTGTCTGGACCAAGTGGAGAAGATGTTGACAGAGAAGATCTACATCAGAGGAGAAGTCACCTGGAGGCCCTGAATGTGAGAGGTATGTGCTGCTGTATAGCAGGGTTGGGGCGGGGGTCGACATAGAGAATTGGGCCATATTCATTGGGGCTTGGGCCCCGTATCTTTTCAGACCCTAGCAAAGCCCCTGTCTAGAACCTAGCAACATATAACTGGTGATAGATTTCCTATAAAGCTTTAACTCCTATGGATCCTATGGACCATCAAACTGTAAATCATCAACTGTAAAGATTGGTGGTGGCAGGGTGACATATGACATGCTGAGTCATTCATACATGACACAAACTTAGCATTCTTACATTCTGCTCTGGACATCAAGATTCAAAACACCTCTTGGCATAAAAATGGCTAATGACAAGGTTTTTCTGGAGAACTATCAATTGAAATCAATAAATGCACTGCAATATATGAGTATGTGGGAAATCCAGTACTTGTTAATGCTTCATTTCTGACAATTATCTGCTCATCAGTGGAGGTGAAGCACTGTATTTACATGAAGCAATTACCGTCACTGCATGAGGATGAGTGGTGTCAAGTTTTATTTGTTAAACCTTTTTTAGAATTTTTGTTGATTTTTTTTTTAGATTAAAAAAAAATATCCTAAAACCCTGCAGTTTTCATACTGGCTACTAAACCTAAAATATGTTAAGACTTCCTTTTCTTTGAGAGTAGCCATAGAGAAAGTGGACAAACACATAAGTAACTTCTATGTGAGAGTTTTCTAGGCATGCTCTGTGACCTGTGCAGAGTAGGTAAACTCTGACATCGCATATTGTGAATGGAGGAACCACTGTATGTATAGGTGATATCTATCATTGTAATCCTGCCTGAAATGATAATGAGATGGCTACTAAAAAGTTTCCTGTACAGGACAGTAAATCTTTACATATTATTAAGCTTAGTAGCAGTGTGAAGACTACACACTTTTAGGATTTTTTTTTAAGAAAAGTGACCTGGAAAATTTAGAAAAATTTTAAAATAACTTTGCTTAATTAAAAAAAACATGATTTAAAGAATAGATTTAAATCTTCATTTTCTGATTACAGATTCTTCTTAAGGTCAAACTGGTTGCGCAAGGGGTTAAAATCAATAAAGCTGTTAATAAAAACATTTCTTTTTCTCATTTTGAGGTATACCTGAGTGTGAAGAGACTGCTATAGGTATAGCCAGACAAATTATATTTATTTCATGCCATAAAGAAAAGCTAGAGACCTCTGACCATGGTGCCGTTTAGGGCTTTTTCACATCTGCCTTAGATATTTCCGTTATGCTCTCCCATTACACGAGAAAAACAATGAAAATAATGGAAATGCCAGATTCAACACATACAGATGCAGCCGAGCTAAACTGTTTAACAAAAAGTTAACTAACTCAATCTATTTCAATGGCTTTTGTCACAAGAAAGCACGAGATAACACTGTGGCATGTTATCAGAGTGAATGTTAGCTTGGCTACATCTGTAACTGAAGGAAATGGAGCCAAACAAACCCCACTGACTAAATTGAGATTTATCCAGTTTCCGTTAGAGAGAACGAACATACTCTAATTCAAATGCTGTGAGTGCAAGAAGAAAGCAGAGTCTAAGACAGCCAACCATGCTTACATGCAATTCTCTCCATTAATTCTATGACAGTTAGGGCCCTTTCACACGACCGTATGCCCTCCGAGATTCATAAAATCATATGAGTGCGGGACAATAGTCTCGCAGGCGGCCCGACGTGCAAAGCATCATTGTAATCAATGATGCTGTGCGCTCCCGTGAGCACGATCGATGCCGCTCTGGGACATGTGGCCCGCTCACGGACCGTATGTCTCGGAGGGCATACGGTCGTGTGAAAGGGCCCTTATAGTAATAGCTATGTTATCGGTCAGCAAAGTCTTTGCGGTTTCTCCTCCCTCTTTCGAATACAGTAGTCTAACCTTGCAATGGGGGTTAAAGACCAGTGACTGTGAATGTAATTTAATGGATTTATCCTTTAAAGTTCTTACAAATAAAAAAATAAAAAATAAAGAATACATGTGCCCCATAGATGTGGTGGGACCTTTTGTTTGGTGGAAAAGAAATTAAGGGCCCAAATCACAAAAGGGTTAAGGAATAAAGGATAACATGATATAAAATATTCTGCAATAAATACATATTTATTATAATAATCCATGGTTTACAAATTGTCAATTTACCATAGAGCAATAAAAATAAATAAGAAATAACATTTCATTTAAACATTGTACTGTTTTTCAGCTGGTAAAACTTTCCTATAGAATAAATAACATATAAATATATAACATTTTAATAAATAAATTAAAAATAATTAAATACAAAAAATTAAATAAATAAATATTTGTCAAGTATGTTTTTGTCATCACAACAGCATCAAATAACATTTCTATAAAAATAATATGATATATAAAAATATAACAGCTGTAAATAAACATAAAAGTGGTAAATCTGTCATTCATAGTTTGGTATTCAATAGTATAGTAAATGTATGATTGAATTTGTTTTATACATGCTGGATAAAAAAAATACTGTGCCTTCCTTTATCATGAAATAAAGGATCAACTTAGTTCACATCAGTCAATCTGATATTGATTATGTATCCTGAGGATAGGTCATGAATAGCTTTGCACCGCACAACAACTTTAATTTCACAAATAATCTAGTCAACTATTCTTACACATAATGTCTACTACATTATCTATATCAGAATAATTGGGGGACCCTCTCTTCCTCTATTAGCAAGTGGAGCTGCTTACAAAGAAAAGCTATCGCCCCACCAAACCCAGCCCATATACGGTTTGCCTTTGGAAAGGCTTACATGAAATACTATATTTTCTGAAGTTGTTCATATGGTGATTGACTATTAAGTGATCACCAGGCTGATCTTAATTAAAAAAGGATCTATTTTCATGAGAAACCTATTAAAACAATTCTGAAAGCTGTAAACTGAGTACAAATATAATGACACAAATGTTTCACTATGAAACAAAACAATTTCCAAAAGATTTTTCTACAAAAATCTAATTATAATATCAAGTTTCAGCCAGGTAAAGAGGAATATGATAAAAGTACAATAAATGAGGTATTATTTCATCATACAGTATAGTATTTAAACTAAACATGTGTTCTACCATTCATGAAATTTAACAGACTGTAGGTGCCCTTTATTATCTTGAACTTCTGAAACATTTTCTTACTTTGACTTTGTTGAAGAAATCATGTATTTTTTTTTGTATGCTCACGGGATCCATGCATATAAATGTGCATTCCTCCTAGGTTGATAAATAGAAAATAAAAATTAATCAAGAAGAGTAAAAAAACCAAAACATAAAAATTTATTATAAAAATTATCTTTTGGTCATTATTTAGTTACAATTTAAGGATTCTTATAAAATTGAATTTACAAGAATAGTATTTAAAATCAAATAAGCATAGATGCATTGGCATGTGGTCTTTATGAGAGAAACATTTCATATCCTTATTAGTCTGGTGCCATCCTTTTTTTGTATGTGTTTTTGAGGGGCTTTGCACTTTGTGGTGTTTTTTTTTTTTTTGGGCTGGCATTTTTTGCAGCATTTTCTAGGCAACAAACACCAGTTCCGGATGTTGAATTAAAGTCTTTGGGAAATATTAAATACAGGGAAAATTAATGTTTTGTAGTGATGTTTTTTCACCCTAAGGGTCCATTCACACGAACGTATATTTGTGGGCCCACATTACCGCGGACCCGCAAATATACGGGGGCCGCCCGGCGTGTGTTCCGCTGCGCTCGGAACACACACCGTGTGGCCCCATTGAAAATGCCTATATATGTCCATGCGCACGGACAAGTATAGGACATGCTTTAAAAGAGCCACGGCACGGAGCTAGCTCCGTGCCGCGGCTCCCAGCCCCATAGAGGTGAATGGGGCCGCATCTATTCCCGCAATTTTGCGGATAGATAGGGCCCTATTCACACGGTGGTGTGAATGGGGCCTTAATGTGTATTTGTTTTGGACAACATTCACCGGGTCTGGCATTTCTTCTCTTATTGCCTGGCATCTTTATGCCATAGACATTCATTGTTTTTATTTTTTTGTCCCTGTCTGAAAAAAAACACTAGTGGCAGTATATTTTGAATTTTTAATGCCATTTTGCATGGTGTTTTTTGTACCAAAGAATTTTCCCATACTGCTCTACAGAGAAAGTGACATTGCAGGGGGCACATACTCTCTCTATAGAAAAAAGCTACATATATTAAGAAATGCAATAAAAAATGCTGGGTGGTAAATTACACTATATCTGGAAAAACACCTCAGAAATACCTAATAAAATGATGCAAAAAAACATTAAGGCTACATGCATGAAAAACAGATATGTGATAGACATTTTTTAACAGCTATCACACATCCTTTTTAAAACCAATGGTAGTCTATGGGGTTATTCACACGGCAGTTTTTTTGATGGTCAGTGAAAAACGTCAGAGAATAGAACATATTCTATCTTGTCTGTTTTTCGCTGACTGACTGCATCTATACAATTGAATGGGTCAGTTTTTAACGTCCGTTTCTCAGAAAGGCATCAGGGAAAAAACGTCCATTAAAAATGCACAGTTTATCAGTTTTTAATGGACGCTTTTGCGTGTGCATATAGCCTAAAACACTAAACGAGTCAGGAGTTTTTAGGCTTTTCTTGCCCAAAAAAACGAATAACCAAAAAGTTTGTGTAAAGAATTAAATAACTAAGATCTTTATTATCTTCCTCATCTTAACACATATTGAAGCATTAGCTGGCAGATTTTCAACACTAACATTCCACATCTGTTGACATTAGCAGAAGTGTGTACTATTGCAGGGAGACTTCCTGGTTATAATCTAATGCTAACTTGTAGTCTTGATGTTTATTCAAGAAATTCCCTAAGATGAATTGCTTAACCACCTGAGGACCAGGATCTTTTCTTTACTTTTAGTTTGTGTTTGACAGCTATAAACTTTGATTTTGTTAGTTTATCTACTATTTTATGCATTTTATGGGGCCTTTATTTTGTTTCATCTTTTATGTTATTATTATATACTTGTTTGGTGTTATTATGGAAAATAATAAAAAAACCTAAACCCTTAAAACTGTGTATTATGATTATATGAATAGAATAATAAACATAAAGCTTAACATGGCTCTACAGTCAGGTACTCTGCCTTTTCTATGGTGAGTCTGTCTCTGACAGTCAGCTTTCCTCTCCTACAGCTTTAAACTCTGCACTCCAGTTTATAAATTGCGGGGTCATTTGTGGACCAATCTTTTAAAGTTGCTATCAGGTGAAAAAGTAGTTAAAATGTCTGCTTCTCCTAATATCTATGTTAACAAAACCGCATAGCGAGGCTCAGTATCGCATAGCGAGGCTCAGTGTAAACATTTTTAAGAAAATGCAATAATTTATATCTATTAAAACACAAATATGGAAGCTCATTTTCATTATGTCAACTGTTCAAAGTAAATATCATTTTTTATTGTAGTGATAATTAATGCTTAACAGTAAGTTCTAATCACAGGGGTTTTCTGACTAGACACTATGTTTATACAGTATCATAAAACCTTTGGATGTGTATATCTGGTACATTCAAAATTAAGAATTCTGTATGTTTTAGATGTGTTGATGTCTACCATTCAAACAGTAACAAAAGATTCATTCTGTCTTTGAGAGGCCTTTACGCTCTTCCATTCACTATTACATCACTGCATGATGTCCCTGCAATCCCTTTAGTATATATCATTTAAATTATAAAAACGCAAGCATTGATATCATCTCTATTAAATTTTTATATGGCCAACTCTGAATTAACTAACGTTGAACTAATTTATCTACAACCTCATGTAACAGAAGAAATGGCCAGTAATTTTCTAAATTGCATTACTAAAGGTTACTGTCTATTTAATTGCTATGGGAAAGACGGAAACTTTCTCATATAGTTTTTATACGTAAGGTCAACTTTGTGATGTTATGTGTGACAGACCTTCCTAATCATTCAGTACCGTTCTTAATATATAACGAATATATATCATACATGGTTGTCTTATTCATTCATGGACGGTGTACAAGTGAGTTAAATTTTACATTAAATATTATAAACAAAGGAGAATATGTTAAACAATATTGACTGATATAGTAAGTTAATTTAAAATTACATTGATGTCATCTTGACAAATGTCATCAACTGATCTATACACTGTTTATATATTTAAAATATGGAAGATCATTTTTGCTTTTGCCAACATAAAACCTACCACTTTGGTTTGATCTTTGGATTCTCCTGATTTCCTGAGTTGATCTATCAGTGCTTGGAGATTCTTGTTCATCATCACAACTTCAATAGAATTCAGGTTCCGAAAGCCTTCTTTTATCTTCTGTAGTTGTTCAGTGGCACATGGGCACTGGTCGAAATAAACCAAAAATTGGTTTCAATAAAAGTAGTTTTTTTATACTGTACTATGCATGTCAAAAATTCTAATATCCTAGAGAGTAGTAGTCATATCCACATTACTAACAGAGAACTGTTGTAACTGCTGTTTGACAGACTTTTGTTTCCTCAGCGCTGGTGTGACAGATAACATCAGCATTTCCTCTTTGGCAGCAGCTCTGATTTGGTAATTTTGCTATGACAAACATACAACACATATTTTAATCCTAGCACGACCACTGTGCTGCACTGTACTGTTACTTCTTGTCCCTGGATATACAATACCTTACAAAAGCAGTATTGAACAATAATAATAATAACACATTATTTTACATATAACAATATTACACTGCTTTTAAATGTCTAAACAAAAATGTAAATTTAATAGCCTCTATGTCTTAAAGTTAAAATAGACTTACCACATTATTTAGACTCTTTAAAACATTAAAGCAGGTCTAAAACAGAAAAAAAATTAAAAACAATCAAGATGATATAAATATAATGTAACATTCTGGGCTATGGAATATAAATCTAGAATATTGAAATTAAATTTTTCAAAAGTAATTCTAATATAAAACATTGCATAAGTATTATAAAAGCCAGATTATTGTACTTACCAAGTTAGAAGACTTCTGGCTCACAAATTCTTTGAAGTACTTTTCAAATTCATTTATTATAATTCTAACATTCCCTCTGACCTCATAGACAGAGACATAAAAAAAGCAGCCCAAGAAAAGCAAATGACTGATCTTCATTTTGGTTAATGTGGAGGGTTTAACCATGGATACAATATTTCTGCCAACATTTGTGTTTATATATACACACATAAATATGCTGTTACACTTATGTGGGTGGTGGAAAGGATTGATCACACAAAGGCATCATTACAGGAGGAGCTAGTGGAAAGGCAATGAACTTATCTTTTTCAAAAAGAAATAGAAAGTAAATTCAAAATTCCACACTTAAGACATTACATATTTTTTCAAAAAAACACAAAGATTGAGCTCATCATTCTAAGTGACCTAGATCTGTTTTTTCATAGGCATCCATTTCAGATTAAACAACATTACTTAAGACAGTAAGATTCAACCATACACAGATCATTTACCACAAAAAACTGTGATCTTATCTTCAGGTTTACTGACCCACTTTTTAGATTTACTGGGGCAAGTACATAATTTTGTCAAAATCAGAAATATATTTCTCTTTCACCATAATATCTTTGACCTAGTGCCACACTGTCTAATATACTATACAAACTTATCTTGCTTGCTTATCTTAACAATGTGCAGTTCATGTCCCCACAATATACGAGTTTCATAGGAAGTTAATCAATCTGGCAACATGCTTTTGGAATTCATCCCATGACTAAGGACTAGACTTTCGGAAACATTTTGGCTATTATTTGCTGTTGTACACAATGTTTTTAATTGTAACTGTATAAAGATTTTATGAAAGTGCTGGAGAAGTGGATGTATTTTTCTGCAAGTTCCCTTGAAATCTGTTTCTGGTCCAGGATTGTCTCCCTGCACTCAGGTTTCCTATTTGAGGACAAACAGACTGAGGTGAACTGACCATCAATGTTTCCTTTGGCTAGGGCTGGGCGATTAATCGAATTAATTCGATTAATTCGCCAATTGAAAGCCTCACGATTTTATTTTTTAGGAAAATCATGAACTCGATTTTCCTAAAATGGCGCCCGCCAGATAAAATTAAAAAAATCTCTCACCTGTCCTGCGTCGCGGCTCCGCTCCGGGTCTGGCACTCCTCTTCTTCTCCGGGGCCGCGCTGCACTGTCCTGACCGTGTACAGTGTCAGGACGTAGTGCGCGCACTCTGACCTGACGCTGCATGCAGTCAGGTGACAGTGCAGCGCCAGGAGAAGAAGACTGAGGAGCGCTGGACCTGGAGCGGAGCCGCGGCGCAGGACAGGTAAGGGATTTTTTTATTTTATTCTTATGGTGGCCTAGTGGGCTGTTCTGAGGGCTAAAGGGGGCACTACTGTGGGCTAATCTGAGGTTTCAAGGGGGCACTACTGTGGGCTGTTCTGAGGTCTCAAGGGGGCACTACTGTGGGCTAATCTGAGGTCTGAAGGGGGCACCACTGTGGGCTGATCTGAGGTCTGATGGGGGCACTGTGGGCTGATCTGAGGTCTGATGGGGGCACACTGGGCTGATGTGGGGTCTGATGGGGCACAATGGGCTGATGTGGGGTCTGATGGGGCACAATGGGCTGATGTGGGGTCTGATGGGGCACAATGGGCTGATGTGGGGTCTGATGGGGCATAATGGGCTGATCTGAGGTCTGATGGTGGCACAATGGGCTGATCTGAGGTCTGATGGGGCACAATGGGCTGATCTGAGGTCTGATGGGGCACAATGGGCTAATGCGAGGTCTGATGGGGCACAATGGGCTGATGCGGGGTCTGATGGGGCACAATGGGCTGATGTGGGGTCTGATGGGGCATAATGGGCTGATCTGAGGTCTGATGGGCACAATGGGCTGATGTGGGGTCTGATGGGGCATAATGGCTTTTTTTATTTATTTTTTTATATTTTAATAACATAAGAAAATCGAGATTTAAATCGTGAATCATCCAAAATTTTTAAAAAATCGAGATTTTTTTTTTTTGCCATATCACCCAGCTCTACCTTTGGCTTTGAATTTTGTCGCCTGATTATTTTGTTCTCCTAGGATATTAGCCACAGGTGATATCTTTCCCCATTGAAAACACAAACATTTGGACAAAATGAGTGTAGATGTTATGGGGGAGATGATAGCTGTCAGCCAAGCAAGCATTCAGTCAACAACTATTAGATGTGTATGGGAAACTTAAGTTATCTTAATATATATATATATATATATATATATATATATCATATATATCCTTATGCTATGCTCATTTCATGTTTGTATTTTACGTTTAGCATTTTACTGGGAAATTTATCGATGTGCAATGGAACATTTGGCAAGTCTTCAGACCCTTTCACTTTTTTCACACTTTTTCATATAGCTGCCTGTCACTTTGATTGGCATCCACCTGTGGAAATTCAATTGACTGGACATGATTTGGAAAAACACAACCCTGTCTATATAAGGTCTCACAGTTAATAATGTATATCAAAGCAAAATCCAAGCCACAAGGAGGAAAGAACTGCCCATAGAGCTCAGAGACAAGATTCTGCAGAGGCACATATCTGGAAAAGTGTTCTGCTGCACTGAAAACACCCAAGAACACAGTGGCTTCCATAATCTTTAAGTGGAAGAAGTTTGGAACAACCAAGACTCTTCCTAGGGATTCTGGCCCACCAAACAAAGTTATTGGTTGAGAAGGGACTTGGTAAGAGAGGTGACCAAGAAACCAACAGTCACACTGGCTAAGCTCTGAAGATCCTGTGGGCAAATGGGAGAAATTTACAGAAGGTCAACTATCACTGCAGCAGTCTGCGAATCGGGGATTTATGGCAGAATGGCCAGAAAGAAGTTTCTGCTCTGTAAAAGATACATGAAAGTTTGTCTGGAGTCTGTAAAAAAAAAAAAAAAAAGCACCTAAAGGACTCTCAGATTGTGAGAAAAAAGACTCTCTGGTTTGGTGAAATCAAGATTAAACTTTTTGGTCTTAATTCTAAGAGTCATGTCTGGAGGAAATCAGGCACTGCTCATTACCTGCTCAATACCATCCCCACAGTTAAGCATGCTGGTGGCAGCATCATGCTGTGGGGGTGGTTTTCAGCGGGTGGGAAAAGAAGACTGGTCAGGGTTGAAGGAAAGCTGAATGGAGCAAAGGACAGATATATTGTCAATGAAAACCTGTTCCTGAGTGCCCTGGGCCTCAGACTGGGCCAAAGGTTCACCTTCCAACAAGACAATGACCATAAGCACACAACCAAGACAACAAAGGAGTGGATTACAGTCAACTCTGTGAATGTCATTGAGTGGCCCAGCCAGAGCCCTGGCTTGAACCCAATCGAACACCTCTGGAAAGACCTGAAAATGTCTGTCTACCAAAGGTCCCCATCCAACCTGACAGAGAATGAGAGGATCTGTGGATAACAATGGCAGAAATCGGCAAATCCAATTCCGTAAACCTTGTGGCATCATACCCAAGAAGACTGGAGGCTGTAATCGCTGCCAAAGGTGCTTCAATTAAGTACTGAGTACAGGGTCTGAATACTTATGTCAATGCAAGATTTTAGTTTTTCCTTTTCAATAAATTAGCATTCTGTTTTTACCTTATTATGGGGTACTGAGTGCAGAATGATGGGGAAAAACTTGATTTTGTTTTAATTTTAGGACAAGGCTACAACAAAGCAAAATACGAAAAAGTTAAAAGGATTTGAAGATTTTCCAAATGCAGTGTATATGCTAAATTTGTCCATATTATTACATTAGCCTATGGCCTCCATCTGGCTGATTATTAAAAAAAAGACCTCCATCTGGCAATTATAAATAAAAAAAGTGCAAAATAGCATAGTAAGCTATGCTATTCTCTACAATAGTATACATTAAAAACATATACCCTGCAGTATACATTATTTAAAATGAAGTCTATAGGTGACAGATTCCACCATGTGACATTCATCACAGGCATCCTTTTTAGATGATGTAACCAGGGTCTTAACAATTTCATCTTTAAGGTATATACATAAATTGACCACAGTTTTGACAACTTTTGTTCATAAATGAGATCCTCCACATAACATAAATTCTTAATTTATTAACAGGTTTTGTGATCTGTTCACATTATGCAGTGCTACATGGTGGCTGTTGCTGCTGCGCAGTGCCAAAGGGGATTGGCCTGATAGCCAGGGTGTTGGGCTGCTGGGTCGACACCTGCAGGTGCTGTGTGCTAAGGCAGATTAGAGGCCACCTTGTCGTGGTGAGTGGGCCAATGCATTTTGATCAAAGCGTATACTAAGTCCCTCAACAGAGATGTTAACAAATTATGACAGTTAATAAATCCAATATATGGCATGTGGATATGCAATCCATGTCTTTTTTTTGTTTCTCTACAGTTAAACACACTTATACCTACTATCAACTGGGTTGCAGGACCTTCTTGGAATGATTTTAATGTATGCGTTAATGCAGACTTTATAGATGGTAGAAACATTCATGCCAACGTGGTGTTGGCAAACATAGTACCCGAGGATAAGGCAGAATAATGACTGATCAGGAACACAAATTAACAGATAACTGTAACAGAGATCTGTATAGATTTTCATCCATCGCATTATTTTATCATGTACCTAAAATGCATCTATATATATGCTCCATATATGTTTGTACCTTGTATATATTTGTTCCATCTATGTCTGTACCTTCAAGTCAAAACACACTAGTAGCTAAAAAGAATAATCAAATACTTTCAATGGTGTTGAGCGCTGTATCTGGGTGTAAGAATAACTGTGAATCCACAAATCCAACAAGTATGAGCTCAAAACCGGAAACTCTCATGCACTCCAGTATGGAACACATCATGGCAGACAGAGACTGGAAATCTTCTCGGCGTTCCACATTGGAACGCATGAAGCACGGCGCTCCCAGAAATAACTTAACCGAATGAAAGTGAGGTTAAAGAGGACCTTTCACCACTCCTGACATGCCTGTTTTAAAGGGGTTGTTCAAGTTATGTAAAAAAAAAATATAGCACTGTAAATCTGATGGGTAGCAATATATAACTAAGTTCAGCAAGTTTTAGGCAACAAAAATCTATATTTGCTCATTTCCCTGGTTCTCTTCTGGCCTTTGTTTACATGCAGTAATAACAATCTCTGCCCCCCCCCCCCGCCCTTCTCTGCAAAGGCAGTGAATATAAGTGCTGTGAGTACATGTCTGCCTGCTGGAATACTCAGCAGCATGTTGTTTGTGTAGGACTAGTCCCAGCTGTACAATGACACTGCTGATACACACAGGAAATTCTCCCTACCTGTTCTTGTACAATTCCTCTATAGCTCCTTGCCCAGCATTTGTCTCCTCTAACTGCTGCAGCTACTATTTGTTGTAAAGCCTTGAGCCCTCAGTGTGTTCTGGCTGAAGGGGTTAATGTTTTCTGAAGGAATCCAGGGAGAGAGCAGATAGCAGCCCGGCAAAGAAAGGGGGCGTGGCCAGTGACGTCTGTACAGACTGTTATCTGAACTCTGAGGCTTGTACACGAAACATCACAGACCAGGGAGATAAGGTGACATCACAGGTCATGTGACCCTCAGTCAACTCTGAGAAACCAACAGCTTTAGAAACACAAAGTATATGGGAAAGTTGTTATACCTGATAAGTTAGAAACATATAAAGAACAAAAAAATAACTCGGACAACCCCTTTAATAGCTTCATGCATTCCCCATGTAACAACAATTCTGGATCATCTATTCTTATGGCTCTATGTTGTACCATTCCTTTATTATTTGCACTAGAAGTTATGAATGAATTGCTATTTGCCTTCTGTAAGGGAACAGAAGGGAGGTGACCAGTTGGGGGGGTGTCCCTGCACAGACTGACTCTAGCCAATCAGTGCTGCCATGTTCAGACTGTGCAGGTACACACCCCCAACTTGTTACCTCCCCTCTGTTCATTTACTGAAGGCAAATAGCAATTCACATATAACTTCTAGTGCAAATAATAAAGTAATGGCACAACATACAGGCATAAGAATAGATGTTGCGGAATTGTTATTACATGGGGAATGCATGAAGCTATTAAAACAGGAATGTCAGGATGTCAGGAACGGTGAAGTAAGTAGCTACCATCTCCACATCTGTCCAGAGACCGAATGGCGGGAAAAGCTCTATCTTCCTCCCACTACGATATATATATATATATATATATATATATATATATATATATACACTTTTTGAGTTTTTTTGTTTGTTTTTACTTTTTATTTTTTCCTGATGAAGGAGATTATTGTCCATCTCCAAAAATGCGTTGAGCTGTTACCCTGATTAAAAAGTCATTGATGTGAAACACCCTGTGAGATCCTTTGTGTGGTGGATCATTATCCACTGGCAACACTGTGTGAGGAACTTCATCTTTACTTTATATCTACAGGCGACCTTGGCGGAGGAGTGTTGGGTCCACAAGTGTCTTGAGCTGATCTTGCGAACCCCCTCCCCAGTGGAGTGAGTATTTCATATTTTAACATGCACGTTTATGTGAGCATATCCTGAAACTCTTTTAACTAACCAAACATTGTGTCTAATAGTACAGGGAATTTGGCACCTGCTAATATTTGCTAATATACATCAAGAACATAAAACATACAAGTACAATCTAAATTTTCAAAACCGTACAGTGGTAGCTTGAATACATAACAGACATACATTATACAATAATAGAGAATAGAGGATGAAAGGCTTTCAGGTTTTTTTCTACAACAATCTAGTTTTTATCAGATGGAACAAATTGATTTTATAAGTGAATGAATTCTATTTGTTTTAAATAAAAATTATTTTATGTAAGGGAAGGGGGAATTTTTTACTCCAAACATGAGGGACCTGATGAAGACCAGGTTTGCACCAGATTTTGCTAATCTGTATGCCATCTTCCCATCTGTTGAGCTATGTGCGAAGCTGGTCCTCTGGTATTGTTTCATAATTTTTATTTGGAATGGAGGGAGAGAATCTCTTTTTTTTGTTGTATAAATAGAAATTAATTTTATTTAGTATTCCTACAGTAAGAAAAGGTCCTAAAAGGCTAATTTGAAATTGAAGATAATTTCTTGAATGAAAAGAAAATTGTAGTAGGATAGATGAATAGAACGTTATAATTGGAGGATAAAGATACAATTAAAAGGGGTGGAATGGATGAGAATGAGGGGAATATGCCAGCTATAATTTCTGAGTACAACAGTCAATCTGGCATGTTGAAAAACATAGTAAAAAAAGAGCATTAGGATGCCCTTCACCAGGGTAAAAGTATAGGGAAATGCATTCCTGAAAAAAAAACAGATTTATTTACAAAAATGTAGCAAGGAAAGAGTGGGCTTCTTTCTATGTAGACGGTTTAAAGAGTTGTTGTAAATCAGGGTCTGTAAAACCGATATATAAAATTAGTAGTACTGATGGAAGCTACAAACAAGATGTTACCTGCTTGATTAAAGGAGCAATATATTCAATAATTTGCCCATGTGGAAAAATATATGTGGGAAGGACAAAAAGGTCATTATAGGAAAGAATTTGTGAACACATTTACAATATAGAAAGGAAATATGATGGCCATCCATTATCTCGACACTATGCAACTTAACACGGTGGAAAATGGATAGGTTCATGTGTATGTGGCATAGAGAAAGTGAAAACTGGCAGAAAAGGAGGGGATTTGATTAAATGTCTATCACAAAAGAAATGAGGTGTATTTAATTTGAATAGTCTGGCGCCAGTGGGATTTGGAATTTGTAATGCAGTCAGAAAGGCATTTAATTTACACACCCAACAGTCCCGAAAAAGGCTATAAAGTTGGAGGAGTGCAGGGGATGTGTATACCTGTTGAAGGAAAATGAAAAATTTCCAAAAAGTATTGGACTTTTTTGGTCCCTGTGGGCTCCTGTAGCTCTTGCGATGTTCTAGAGTGCTCCCAACAGGGTGCAAGCTCAGTGAAGGGAGAGGTGCAACCAGCTGGGGCATGCTCCCTGTATAATCTGCATCTGATTTCCAGGACTTCAGAGATTGGGTTTATATCAGAATATACTCTACTCGTGGAGCCATCAAGCTAATGTTGACTGCACTGCTTTGACAACAATCGGTACGTTGCTTTATAGCACAGTTTTTTTTCTTTTGTGGTATATTGAATTATTGCAGCAGTGTTTTAAGTAGTGGTAGTACCTGGCCTGGAGTCTAACAGTGTTGTCAGATTTGCATTGGATAGTTGGCCCAGATACTGTCTTTTTATACATGGTTTCTTTATCAGTCAGGTGAAGTAATTCGTTTTCCTGCAGCACTATCCACATTAACCTTACAGGAGCTCCAGTGTTTTGTTATTGTGCAGTTTTTATCTATATATCACTACCAGTTGTTTGCTCTGTTTCTAATTTCTCTGTCCACCCCACTTAGGTGCTGGCTCGGACTGGCCCACAAGGGCACAGGTGAATCCCCTGGTGGATTTGCAGCAGCAGAGCTGGGCACTTGGGAGCTGTTTTCCTGCAGAATAAGGGCTCATGCACACGAATGTATTTTCTTTCCGCGTCCGTTCCGTTTTTTTTGCGGACCGTATGCGGAACCATTCACTTCAGTGGGTCCGCAATAAAAACGGAAGGTACTCCGTGTGCATTCCGTTTCCGTATGTCCGTATTTCCGTTCCGCAAAAAAGTAGAACATGTCCTATTATTGTCCGCATTACGGACAAGGATAGTAATGTTCTATTACTGGACAGCTGTTCCGTTCCGCAAAATACGGAATGCACACGGATGTCATCCGTTTTTTTTGCGGATCCGTTTTTGCGGACCGCAAAATACATACGGTCGTGTGCATGAGCCCTAAGGCTCCATTCACACGTCCGTATTTTTCTTTTCCAGATTTTCAGTCAATTTTTGCGGATCCGTGTTTCCTCAAAAACCTTCCGTTTTTACCAATTGTACATCCGCATCCGTTCTGTTTTTCCGCAAAAAAAAAAGGAAGGAGGAATATATGTTGGTAGGGTATTTCCTTCTATTTCCTGGAAATGGATTCGCAATTGCGGATGATATGCGGATGACATATTGATGCATTCCGCATATCATCCGCATTTTTTGCGGACCTATTGACTATAATGGGACCACGGACCGCATATGCGGACAAAAGTAGGACAAGCTGTATCTTATTTGCGGATCCGCATAACGGAACGGAACAACAAATGCGGACAGTATACGGAGTGCTGTCCACATTTTTTCCGGACCCATCGAAATGAATGGATCCGCATCCTATGCGCATGATTTGCGGATCGGATCAGGAAAGAAAAACAGGACGTGTGAATGGACCCTAAAAGTGCTTTTCCTGGACATGGAATACAGACGCAAAGTGCACACAGGTATGTCTGGGATGTGTCTGCAATCTTCTGTGGGGCAGAAACAGGTGAAAGACTCCGTTTAAATATATTAAGACCTGCTTCTCGTGTCCTAGTCCTATGCCTCCAGAAGGGCACTATGGATTAAACAATGGTCAGGTGACCTATTATCCAATTACCATTTTTGTAACCTTCCCTTCCAGTCTATTTCATAGTTTGGACCCCAACTTGATAAAATCTTGGAATCATTGAACAATGGGAAAACAACCAAGTTTCCTGAAATAAAGAAAAAATGTTTAAACCCTTTTCGTAAGCAAAGGAGAAGGTCATCAAGATTTCGGAATAAGCAACAGTTTGAAAGGCAGAAAAGATTTCACGGTAAACAAGAAAGATCTGACTTCAGGAAGAAGAATAGAAAATCATCAGAACAATGACACCAGGCCTCAGCCCCAAGTGGGAGCAAGATTAAAGAACTTTGCTTCAACTTGGGCATGTACCTCAACTGACCTTGGGTGACATCCAAAATTCAAAGATTCTAATTTCGTTTGAAAAATACTCTCCCGATTGTTTTTTATGAAATTAAGACATCAACCCAGTCATTCACCAGTTCATGGAAAAAGCAGCTCTGGAACCAGTACTCTGCAACTGGCATGTGCTTAGCTGCCCAAGAACCATTTTTACTACTCTATTTTTGCTGCCCAAAAGAGAAAGGCTAGAAAATCAGTTGTAAAAATAGATTATCTACTTGAAAGATACAAACACACATACACACACATTTTATTCAATGTTAGAATCAGGCCTCCTGCAGACAGGAAACGCGGACCCATTCATTCAATGCAGACAGCACACTAATCTTGTATGTTTAAGGGACAAGAATACACATTTTTACAATAGTGCGGGATGGGAAAGTCTGCATCCACATGCCCGTTCCATGGCCCCACAAAAAAGATAGAAAATGACCTATTCTTGTCCGTTTTACGGACAAGGATAGGATATTTCTAGAGGAATGTGAAATGTGCTGATCAACGATATGCAGACCGCCACAAAATGGATACAGTCGTGTGCATGAGCCCAAACAGTATGAAAACCCTTCACACCCAGAACATGCTGCCAAAGAACCAATAATGTCAGAAAACTGCCTTTTTTGGTCTTTTCTTGGCCTGCTTGGGGTGCAGTTTTTAGGTCACACAATTTGCCTTCATTTTTTTTCCCTTATAGAAGTCAAACAGCAAAGACACCAGGAAACTGCTTAGCCTACATGTAAAATCTGGTCATGAAGATTTTTGCTCCCTAACCCCCCCCCCAAAAAAAAAGACAAAAATGCAGACAAAAAGGTAGGAGGGTATGTGTTTAGAACTGCAATTCAGCCTCATTCAAGTAATAAGGGCTCATGTACACAAACGTTATTTTTCCCCGTGTTTGTTCCATTTTTTGCCACCCATATGTGTAACCTTTCACTTCAATGAGGCTGTATAAAAAACAAGAAATGAGTCCATGTGCATTCCGTGTCCATATGTCTGCATGGCCATTCTGCAAAAAACAGAAATTGTCCTATTATTGTGTGCATTTACCCTCACACTGCCGCGGTCATCACTGACCGCAGAATGTGCGGTATCTCAACGGGTCCGGCATGTCCATCGGGTCCCCACACTGCTGTGACGTGATGGCTTGGACGACAGCCCGATGCCTAATGCCCCTTTCACACGAGCGGGAGACTCGCATGTCTCCCGCAACGCATCTACAGGGCTGGACTGGGCACGGACAGGGATCACATATAATGCTATGCGATCCCTGTCAGTGCCGAGTCCAGCCCTGTAGATGCGTTGCGGGAGACATGCGAGTCTCCCGCTCGTGTGAAAGGGGCATAACAGTGCCAAAACAGCCAACAAGGCATATTTAGCCCAAAATGGTAACAATCAAACCGTCATCTCATCCCGCAAAAAATGAGACCCTACCTCAGACAATCGCCCAAAAAATTTAAAAAAAGGCAACACAAAAACAAGATTTTATTCTGTTCAAAAAGGCTTTTACTGTGTAAAACTTAACAAAAATAAAAATGATCGACATATTAGGTATCGCTGCATCCGTAACAACCTGCCCTATAAAAATATCACATGAGATGGCCCCTCAGATGAATGCTGTAAAAAAAAAACTATGCCAAAACAGCCATTTTTTTACCTCACAAAAAGTGTAAAACCAAGCAATAAAAAGTCTTATGTACCCCAAAATGGTACCAATGAAAACCTCACCTCATCCCGCAAAAAATTGAGCCCCCACATAAGACTCACTCAATCAAAAAAATAAAAACAAATGGCAGTCATAAACCAATCCATTAAAATCTGCACTGAAAAAGCCATATGGCACTCCCGAGTCCTGCCATGTGCTCCCTTAGCAGCTTACCACCACATATGGGGTGTTGCCGTAATCAGGAGAAAATGGGTAACACATTATGGGGTGATTTTTCTCCTGTTACTCATTGTGAAAATGAAAAATTTGGGGCTAAAGCAACATTTTATTGAAAGAAATGAAACTTTTCATTTTCACAGCCAAGTGTTTCCAATTTCCGCAAAACGCTTAGGGGCTCAAAGTGGTCAGTACCCCCTTAATATATTCTTTAAGGGGTGTAGTTTCCAAAATGGGGGTCACTCTTTGGGGTTTTTCACTGTATGGGTACGTCAGGGTCTCTTCAAATACAAAATGGTGCCTAAAAACCATTCTAGCAGACATTCGCATCACGCTGTCCCCAATGGGGCTCACAATCTAAGTTCCCTCTCAGTATGTCTTTGGAGTGTGGGAGGAAGCCCACTTAAACTCCATGCAGTGCTAACCACTAAGCCACTGTGCTGCCCCGAAATCTGTCTCCAAAATCCATATGGCGCTCCTTTCCTTCTGACAACTGCCACATGCCCATAGAGAAGTTTGACACCACATATGGGGTATTTCTGTAAACTGCAGAATCAGATATATTGAGGTTTATTTTGCTGTTAACCCTTGCTGTGTTGCAAGAAAAAAAAATTGATTAACATAAAAAAAATCGACCAAAAAAGTGAAATATTGAAATTTTACCTCCATATTCCTTTAATTCTTGGGGAACACCTCAAGGGTTAACAAAGTTTGTAAAATCAGTTTTGAATAATTTGAAGGGTGCAGTTTCTAAAATGGGGTCATTTATGGGTTGTTTCCATTACGCAAGCCCCTCAAAATCACTTTATAACTGAATTGGTGCTCAAAAAAATGGTTTTGGAAATTTTGTTGAAAATTTGAAAAACTGCTTCTAAACCTCTAAGCCTTCTCACAGCCTAAAAAAATAAAATGACATTTACAAAATAATGCCAACATAAAGTAGACATATGGGGAATGTTAAGTAATAAATATTTTATGAGGTATCACTTTGTTTTAAAAGCAAAGAAATTTAAATTTTTGGTAAATTTTGGATTTTTTATAAATGAAAGGTGAAATGTATTGACTCAAATGTATGACTATCAAGTACAATGTGTCATGAGAAAGCAATCTCAGAAAGGCTTGGATAAGTAAAAGCGTTCAAAGTTATTACCACATAAAGTAACACATGTCAGATCTGCAAAAATCGATTTATTGTGAAAAGTGGCTTGGTACTGAAAGGGTTAATCCTAGGCCTCATTCACATGTAAGTGTTTTGGTCAGTGATTTCCATCAGTGATTGTGAGACAAAACCAGGTGTGGCTCTAAACACAGAACAGGTACAGATCTCACCCTTAAGCCTCATTCACACGTCCGTGTCCGTGCTCAAATCCGTGAGCAGGTGGTCAGTGAGGCATCCGTGAAGCTGTCCGTGAAGGATCCGTGTTGGGTCCGTGGGTCTGTTTTTTGCTGTCCGTGCTGCATCCGTGTTTCACTGACACTGAACAGCTGAAAAATAATTTTCAAAGCATCTCTTCTTAAAGGGGTTCTCCAGGAATAAAGAAAATGAAAATACTTAAAGATTACTTCATTATAAATATATTCCCAAATACCTTTCATTAGTTATAATGGCTCGTTTTGTCTAGGGAGCGATCATTAGGAGAAACAAAATGGCCGCTGTCCCATTAGTTCACACAAAACCTGTCCTAATCACACAGCAGACTTCACAATACTGAGCTAAAGATCTGCCTCATCCTCTTCTCTGCTCTACTTGTCAGGAATTATGATCCTGAATACAGATTATAAGACATTCAGCTGAATCTCTGGGGAATTTAGTTTTTGAAGAGACATGAAGTACAGAGAGGACGGACAGGACAGACTGTGGTAATGGAGACTGCATACAGGTGCTGCTGCTCATAAGCCACACCCCCAACATCCTCTCATGTCTCCTCATCTTCTCCATTCCTACAGAGATTCACCTGTATTCAGGAACATAATCCCTGACAAGCAGAGCAGAGAGCAGGATGAAGCAGCTCCATAGCACAGTGTTGTGAAGTAACTTGTCTTCCTGTGTGATTAGGACAGATTTTGTGTGTACTAATGGGACAGCGGCCATTTTATTTCTTCTAATGATTGCTCCCTAGACAAAACGAGCCATTATAACTAATGAAAGGTATTTTTCAATATATTTATTATAAAATAATATTTAAGTATTTTCATTTTTTTTTATTCCCGGAGAACCCCTTTAATGATCCGTGGTTTTCACGGACCCATAGACTATAATGGGCATGAGGGATCCGGGAACACGGATCAAGATAGGACATGCATCCCTGCTAAAAAACGGAACCACGGACCGTGATGAAACACTGATGTCTGAACACACACATTAAAATGAATGGGGATGTGTGCTGTCCGTGGAGAACACGTACAGCACACGTCCGTGAAACACGGACGTGTGAATGAGGCTTTAGGCTACTTTCACACGAACGTTGTGTTTTGCGGTCCGCAAATTGCAGATCCGCAAAAAAAACGGATGGCATCTGCGTGCATTCTGGATTTTGCGGAACGGAACAGCTGGCCCCTAATAGAACAGTACTATTCTTGTCCGTAATACGGACAAGAATAGGACATGTTCTATTTTTTTTGCGGGGCTACGGAACGGGCATACGGATACGGACAGCACACAGTATGCTCTCAGTATTTTTTGCGGACCCATAGAAATGAATGGGTCCACATTTTTCATGTGAAAAATGCGGATCGGAGCCCGTAAAAAATACGTGTGAAAGTAGCCTTATACCTTATGTCTGTGTAGGATCCACTCCTGGCTCACAATCACTGATGGAAATCACCGACCAAAGGCTTTAGGGCTCATGCACACAAACATGGGCCACCTGTGCCATGCATTGGGGACCGCTAATTTGTGTGTATGCGTGTTTGTATCTTTCAAGTAGGTAATCTATTTTTATAACTGATTTTCTAGCCTTTCACTTTTGGGCAGCAATAATAGAGTAGTAAAAATGGTTCTTGGGCAGTTAAGCACTGCTTTAAAGGGCATCTGTCAGCAGATTTGTACCTATGAAACTGACTGACCTGTTACATGTGCACTTGGCAGCTGAAGGCATCTGTGTTGGTCCCATGTTCATATGTGCCCGCATTGCTGAGAAAAATTATGTTTTAATAGATGCAAATTAGCCTAGCTCTCTCTGTAAGGCTTCTTTCACACGACAGTAGTTTATGCGGGATCCGAGCCACATATTTTGCGGCTCAGATCCAGACCCATTCATTTCTGTGGGGCCTTAAAAAATGCGTACAGCACACGGCCGTGCCACGGCCCCGTAAAAAGAATAGAACATGTCCTATTCTTGTCCGCAATTGCAGACAAGAATAGGCATTTTTATGATATCCCCCGCTACGGAAACTACAGAAAGCACATGGGCCGGTATCAGTGTTTTGCGGATCCGCAATATGCAGATCCGCAAAACACAACGTTCGTGTGAAAGAAGCCTAACACACAGACAAAATGCGGATCTTTCAGAGACATTTTCACAGATGAAACACATATGGATTTTCCACTAACATCAGACACAGAAATGTCAACGATACCTAAGGCCTTAGCCTTGACTCGGAGGTCTCCCGCATCATAAATCAGTATAATGCTATGTAACCCCGTTCAGTGCCGGGAGGTCAGTACACAGCACACGTTGCGGGAGACGTCCGAGTCTCCCGCTCGTGTGAAAGGGGCCTTAGGGTAGGTCCACATGGCTTTTATCTTCTCAATATAAAAGGGTGTACAGGCTGCCACTGTCCAGTGTTATAGATTTGTCACATGAAAACCTTGCTTTAGCCCCGAATTTTTCATTTTCCCAATGGGTAACGGGAGTTAAAGCACCCCATAATTTATTCCCCATTTTCTCCTAAATACGGCAACACCTCACATGTGATGGTAATCTTCTGTGGGGGCAGATGGCAGGATTCAGAACAGAAGGCGCGCCATATGGATTTTGCAGCGCAGATTTTGATGGATTGGTTTGCGGGTGCCATTGGTTTTTATTTTTTGAGTTATTGTCTTCTGTGGGGTTTAATTTTTTTTTTTTACAGTATTCACTTGAGGGGGCATATCATGTGATATTTTTATGGAGCCGGTTTTTACGGACGCGGTGATACCCAATGTGTCTATTATTTTTATTTTTGTTAGGTTTTACACATTAGATGCATTTTTGAACAAAAGACAATATCTTGTTTTTGTGTTGCCTATTTTCTGAGAGCCATAGTTTTTTTTAATTTTTCTGGCAATTGTCTTATGTAGGGTCTCATTTTTTGGGGATGAGATGACGGTTTGATTGGTACCATTTTGGGGTACATACGCCTTTTTGATCGCTTGGTATTACACTTTTTGTGAGGGAAGATTACCAAAAATGGCTGTTTTGGCACTGTTTTTTTTTTTTTTTTTACTGCGTTCACCTGGCGAGGTGGATCATGTGATATTTTTATAGAGGCGGTCGATACGGACGCGGCGATACCTAATATGTTTAGTTTTCTTTTTTTTTTCTTAATTACTTTTATTTTTTTTTTATGCAAAACTTGTTTTAACCTTTTTTTTTTACTTTTTTTTTTACTTTTTTTTTCTTTTCCACATTTTTTGGGGGTCTGATCCCCTTTACAATGCATTACAATACTTCTGTAGTGTAATGCATTGGCTGTAAGTGTATTACACAGTATGATACACTTAGGCCTCTTTCACACGAGCGTGACGGATTAGGCGTTCAGGGTGCGTTCAGGAAAACTCGCACCATTTTGCAAGCAAGTTCAGTCAGTTTTGTCTGTGATTACGTTCAGTTGTTCTTTTTTTTCCGCGCGGGAGCAATGCGTTTTGATGCGTTTTTCACGCGCGTGATAAAAAACTGAAGGATTACAAACAACATCTCTTAGCAACCATCAGTGAAAAACGCATCGCACCTGCTTCAGGATACAATGCGTTTTTCACTGAAGCCCCATTCACTTCTATGGGATCAGGGCTGCGTGAAAAACGCAGAATATAGAACATGCTGCATTTTTCACGCAACGCAGAACTGATGCGTAAAAAAAAACGCTCATGTACACAGACCCATGGAAATGAATGGGTCAGGATTCAGTGCGGGTGCTATGCGTTCACATCACGCATTGCACCCGTGCGGAAAACTCGCTCGTGTGAAAGAGGCCTTACAGCTTCCTGCCTGTGAGATCCAGGGGGCTGGATCTCACAGGCTAAGGGCTCATGCACATGAACGTTGCCGTATTGCGGCCCGCATACGACGGGTCCGCAGTACACGGGCACCGGCCGTGTGCACCCTGCATCAGGGATCGCGGACCCATTTACTTGAATGAGTCCGCAATCTTGGACATGCGGAACGGAGGCACAAATTGGAACCCCACAGAAGCACTACGGAGTGCTTCTGCTGTGTTTCTGTCCGTGCCTCCGCACCGCAAAAAAGTAGTGCATGCACTACTTTTTTTGCGGTGCGGACCGTGGGATGCGGATCACGAACCCCATTCAAGTGAACGGTGGCCCCACGGTCAGTGCCCGTGCATTGCGGATCGCAGGGCTCATGGCGTTCGTGTGCATGAGCCCTAACAGGAAGACAGCCACGATGCATCGGCTAACGGGAACAGCTGTTCCCCTCAACTGATCGGGTGGGAGCAGCTCCTGCACCCGCCTGATCAGTGCTGGTCAGGAAGTCACTTCCCGCAGTGCCGTACTATTACGGCGCTGGTCGGGAAGGGGGTTAAGCAGGATAACACCAGTTCCAGAGCATGCTGCAATTTTAAAAAAATGCCATTGGCCAAAATAAAGCACCTCATGGATCAAAAAACACCATTACAAAAAAACTTTTTTTCCTGCTTTTACTATATCTCATAGACTTCTGGAACTGGCTTTTTTGCTGTGTGTGACATCAGGCATAGTTGTTTTCTCAGATCTCTGTGTTTTTTACAGATTTAGGCCTCATGCACACGAACGTGTGCCGGCCATGCCCATGCTGCGGGCCGCAAACTGCGGTCCGCAATGCACGGGCACTGACCGTGAGGCCACCGCATGCGGATCGCGGACCCATTCACTTGAATGGGGTCCGCGATCCGCATCCGAGGGTCCGCACCGCAAAAAAGTAGTGCTTGCACACCGTAGTGCTTCCGTGGTGTTCCGATCCGTGCCTCCGCTCCGCATCTCCCGGATCGCGGACCCATTGAAGTGAATGGGTCCGCGATCCGTGATGCGGGCTGCACACGGCCGGTGCTCGTTTATTGTGGACCCGCCGTATGCGGCCCGCAGCACGGGCACGGCCAGTGAAACTTTAAAGTCTATAGTAAATTATGAAATTTACTACAAACGAACAGTACTCATGATATGGCTTTTTTTTTTCAGGCACAAAAGTGCCGGGCACCAGCCGTGTGCAGCCCGCATCACAGACCCATTCACTTCAATGGGTCCGCAATCACGGAGATGCGGAGCGGAGGCACGGATCGGAACACCACGGAAGCACTAGGGTGTGCTTCCGTGGTGTTTCTGGCCGTGCCTCCGCACCGCAAAAAAGTAGTGCATGCACTACTTTTTTGCGGTGCGGACCGTCGGATACGGATCGCGGACCCCATTCAAGTGAATGGGTCCGCGATCCGAATGTGGAGGCACCATAGTCAGGGCCCGTGCATTGTGGACCGTAAATTACGGTCCACACGTTTGTGTGCATGAGCCCTAAAGTGTATAGCAAGTAGTGTTTTTTACCACCCAAAAAAAACGTGTGAAGGAAGTCTAAAGGAAGTAAAGTTAAAAACGATGTGGTTGTCATAGTAGTCACATGAGAACTCCGCTCAGATGATTTATTGAGTTTACAAGCATACTCATACACATATCTTCATTTTGTCACTTTGCATAAAAATCCCATTTCATAATTTGTAATTTTCGTAAGTTTCTGTCATTACATAAATATTACATAGCACAACTGAAGTAAGACACATGTCTATCAAGTCAAGCGAAAGAAAAAGTTTTTTAGTAATGCTTTAAAAAAACACAGGATTACATTTTGCTACTGTGTGACAATCACGCTTGTTTAGTTGGCAGGCTTAATGCCATGTGGCAATATTGTCAAATTCAAAAATAATAATAATAATTTTACCACTGCATCAAATAGAATTTTTACTTTTTCACTAGTGTACAGTGCACTATGCTGTTTAACCCATTAGATAACACAATCAATACAAATACTATAGAATGTGAGAAAGTTATGGGTTACCATTTGTCACCCCATAAACCATGGAAATGTGATCACCAGAGTTCATCACTTTACACAGGCTGCCTAGAGTCTGAGCTATATTTGGCCATGCAGTTGACAGCATATGTCTAAATAAAAAGAAAATTGTATCTATAAACATACAGTACATATTAGGCCTAGGAGCCTCTATGCTGAACATGATACTGTATCTGAGCAGGCTTAGTATGCTGGTGATCGGTAGACCACTTTACTTCAGCTTAAAGGCTATGTACACTTTAGGGGGAAATTTTTATATTATTGTGTTGTACTCATTTTCAGCTAAAAATAATTTTATTATTGTACAGAGCTGATATGCACTAGTAGCACCCTTTGAATTTTCTCTCTTTTCCATCAGACCAGGAGCAGAGGGGCTTCTTATCTCTGCTCTCTGACATTATAAACACTCATTATAGCTCAGTCCTTATCTCACTGATTATGGCTTAAATAAGTGTTTATGACCTCCCAGTAGTTTAGAGATAAGGTTTATTAGATGACCAGCACAAAATGAAAGTGAAAGTACCGGTCATAGGGCTGAAAAAAACAGTTAACCCTTTGTTCAATATTTTTAATTGAAGAATTGAAGAAAGATTTTTAGCCAAAAATGAGTAACATGCAATCATAAAAATAAATTGCCACCGAAGATGTACATAGCCTTCAAGAAGAATCTGGCACCCCGAAATGCAGTACAATCTGCAGGTGGCATGTTATAGGGTCTGAACAGATTGCTATATAGTTATATATTGATATATAGCTATGTGGGAGAGGATTCAGCAAAACCTCAAATCATTTAAATCTATGTTTTTTATTAGTTCAGTTGTACACAGGGGCCATCCTACACATTCTCTGTGTATGAGTGTATACTTAGATAGCTGTCAGTCACTGATAAGATGGCCATATACAACTGAACTAAGAGCACAGATTTAAATGTATAAATTACACATTTTGCTGAATCTTTTCCCACAAAACGATATAACATTATATGGTGACTGGTTCTATTTAACAAAAAGTAGCCTGCATACTACAAACATCTGTCCTTACTGAGTTTCCCATATTGTACATTTTTAGCATGTTGCTCTGACCAGTGTGCAGTCTTCAGAATGGAATATTTTAACATTCATTTTTAATAAACATACAAAATAAATACAAACACATTGGTCCAGATTTACTAATCCTATGAATGGTGTAAACTTAGAACTTAGGGCTCAAACACACATATGGACACAGAATGCACACAGAGTAATTTTCCGTTTTTTTTGCGGCCCGTATGTGGAACCATTCACTTCAAATGGGCTGCAAAAATACAGAAATGACTCAGTGTGCATAGAACATGTCCTACTTGTCTACAGACAAGAATAGGACATTTCTATAGAGTGTAGGACGTTCTGTTCCACAAAATGCGGAAAACACAAGGCCGATATGCGTGTTTTGTGGATCCGCAATTTGCAGACCGCAAAAACAGCAATGGCTCTGTGCATGAGCCCTCAGGCTTTCTAGACCTTCACCAGATTTTTTAAATGGCTCAATGGCTGGATAATAAATGTGGTGCAGGGATAGGAACTTTTCTGTGACTCAACTTTTGGCTGGCTTATTTTGATACAGAATTTCACACCAGAATGGTGCATTTTTGGCACAAAGTGGTGTATTGTAATGCATACCCTTTCCCACTAAGCCCTA
Source organism: Rhinella marina (assembly GCA_900303285.1). Classification (NCBI taxonomy): domain Eukaryota; kingdom Metazoa; phylum Chordata; class Amphibia; order Anura; family Bufonidae; genus Rhinella; species Rhinella marina. Next base: position 206,605 of record ONZH01014438.1, read on the forward strand.
CTCCCTTGTCATAAAATTCATAAAAAAATTGTGGAACGTAGAAACCATAGTTGCGCACCTTTTTATACAGATTTTAGGCTAAACACCACAGATACATATTGATGGCCTAAACCATAAAAAATGTATGTGTCAAGCAAAAGTACAAACACATAACAGATTTTAGACGTAGACACATTAGTAATTCTGGTCCAGTATCTATACTTTAAAGGGTAACCAACCTTTTAAATCAGCTTTACAAAAACTATTTTAAACGTCCCATATTTAATTTTAGTAATATATTTTATTTATTCTTTTTATCATATTAATGACAAAATAGACACCTGAAGTTTGAGTGTCTATAAGCAGAGTCCATATACCAGTACACAATTGAGATGCATGTCATATAGGAGTGTATGGATTCAACTGCACTGGAGGCATAGGGGCTTTTGTGTGTACTGTACTGGCAGAAACATACATCGCTGCTCCTGCCTGTGCCTATTCCTCTCAGCTGAAGCCTGGCATAGCATTGACTGTGCTACCTACTCTCTGTTAAAGGCTCTGCATAGCACATTGGTGGAAGGTTTTGTATACTACAAAAATTAATTATAATATATAAACAGCAATTATAGGGCATTTAGAATAGGTTTTAATAAATAGAGTTGATCGAAAGGTTAGTTACCATTTAATTATAATTGCAGTATTTTTCACTTTCCCACGAGCTGAATAGATTAGAAAAAGGTCATCCTACTATGCAGTCTTGAGGCATACCAGGGCTAAGCCTAACATTCCCTGCAATTTGAAATTCAAATTTTGGGAGATATTTAATAACTCCCAAAACACGTACATTAATAATTGATTTCATGTTTTAATTTAAGGGGGTTATTCGAGTGTTTAAGGCTACATGCACACGACCGTATGTGTTTTGCGGTCCGCAAATTGCGGATCCGCAAAAAAAACGAATGACATCCGTATGGCATCCGTGTTTCCGTTTTTTTTTGCAGATCCATTGTAACAATGCCTATCCTTGTTCACAAAACGGACAAGAATAGGACATGTTCTATTTTTTTTGCGGAACTACGGAACGGACATACTGATGCGGATAACACACAGTGTGCTGTCCGCATTTTTTGCTGACCCATTGAAATGAATGGGTCCACATCCTATCCGCAAAAAAAAACGGAACGGACGCGGAAACAAAATACGTTCGTGTGTATGAGGCTTAACTCTGATGACCTATCCTCAGAATAGGTCATCAGCATCTGATCGGTGGGGGTCTAATTCCTGGCACCTGTTCCTATCAGCTGAGGCTTGGACTGGCCCACGGGAGAACAGGTGGACCCCTGAGCAAGGTGAGCGCCTAGTCCCCCATCTTACACAAGTCGCACATGATAAAGCAGACTGTCTGCTCTACATATAGACAGGCAGCATACAGCATCTCAACCAGCCTATGTTCATGTAAAAAACTAGTTAAATTATTTAGTAAGTTACTCAGCTTATTATTATCGATGCATCAGGTGGCTGAGAGGACTTCTAGCTTCTAACTTCTCGAGCTGACAAAGCAATTCTGGGAAGTTAGAGAGGGCAGTCTTAGCCTCAGGTAAAGGGCATAAGCGGCCATCTTGAAATAATGCCTAAATTGTAGGCTTGTGAGGAGCAGTTGCTAGGGAAGGAGTATGATGAAAACAGTGGTATGTCGAGAAAATAATCATTGATTATGGCTTATCAACACAGCAGCAACGATATTTGTGAAAATTGATTTTTTTTAATGTGAAAACGTGGTAGTTACATTTTAATTCTTCGACCTTGCTAAAGTTACACTGCCTACATTTCAGAAATTACCAAGAATTGCAAAGTGACAGGTAAAAAATGTATGTAGCAATAAGTGTAATTCAGAGAGGAATTTCACAAAAGAATATGGGTCATGATGAGACCCAGATGTTGAAATGACTCATCTTGGAAATAGGCAAGCACTTGTTGAACTATGTTCTGATTTTAAAAACTACACCAACATACAGTATTAAGAATTTTTGTTTCCAGCATTTAGCTCAACGCAAATCGGAAAATATATAAAATATTTCCATGGCGGCTTAAAGGGGTTTTCCAAGAGTAGAAATAGGGATAACTAGTTATTTTTTAGAAACTGTTCCACTCTCGTTCAGTGGCTGCATCATGTATTGCACAGCCAATGGAGAGAATTTTCCTGATCCCGGACAACTCATTTAACACACTAATGGTCCCTACACAGAAAGTTTGGTCCAGCATTCTTCTACCACTAAAAAAGCCATAGAAAATGCTTTTATATATATATATATATATATATATTAAGAAAGGCATGGTTTGGGAGAACACATATCTGCCACTGAAATGGTTAAATGCTGTGTGGTAAGCCTTGGGTGTGTCTCTGGGAACCAAAAGGTTAACTCAGACACAGCATAAGCAGGATTGATAGCCTGTGTTGTCTGTGTTAGCCATAGCTAACACAGTCAGATTGTAAAGTAAGTACTGGGCCTGCTTATACTGGAGTGAGTGAGGTTGGCAGTGGGACGCTCACTCCACCCGGGGCTCCGGTCCTGGGCTTCTAATAGCCCCACAGCTGAGGATCACATGGGCTCATTAGGGCCTAATAAAAAGCCCAGAGTAGTGCTAAGCAGGGTGGCCATATACCTGGAGAAGCTGACTACTGAAGATATTGTTTGTGCCACCCAGTATCTGTGTTTTGTGCCCGTGGGGCTGGTAGCCAGTTCCACGTATAGTTAGGGGATTGTGTGTGTATTATGTATTGGCTCAGCCGAGCAGGGTTTTGTTTATTTTGTGCCTAGGAGTTAAAGGGGTTGTCTGAGTTATATTTACTTTATCTAATGGGGCTTGTAACTCAGATATGAACACTTTTCTAATGTACAGTCTTCTTTTATTCTGCCGTGTTTCCACACAGCCGATGCCGGTCACGTGACTGCTGACGTCATCCACCCGGCTCCTGTGGTGACGTTTCGTGTACAGGCTTCTCCCTGCTTGAGGGAGTGGCCAGGTTCTGTACACGAAACGTCAGAGCCTGGCCGTAACGGGGGTAGTGGTGAGTAGGTGTAATTACACCTAACCACCCCATTCATTCCAATAGGAAGGATCGCTCCCATACAAGTCTATGGAAGCGATTCTTCCCTTTGAAATGAATGGGGCGGTGAGGTGTAATTACACCTACTCACCACTACCCCCGTGTCGGCCAGCATGTAAACAGTGAAGAGGAGGCAGCGCTGATACGGCGCGCGCCTCCTCTTCAAACAGCTGATCGGCGGGGGTGCCGGGTGTCGGACCCCTGCCGATCTGATATTGATGACCTATCCTGAGGATAGGTCATCAATATTTATAACTCGGAGAACCCCTTTAAGGCTACGTTTGTGTTTTTTGAAAGTGTGAAATAAAACACTGTATTTGGACTGTCACCTGTCTGTGTCCCTGCTTCCTGCACAGCTACCTAGTGTCGACCAGAGCAAACCTCCCACATATGGTGGAGGATGCGGGCATAGGTGCAGTGAAGCATACACTGGTTGCATGTCCTGGCTGACAACAGCGCTGAAACAACAGGCCACAGCCATGGAGGAGCTCATCAAACAAATGGTGCAGAGCACTCTGCAGCAGCGACAGGCATTGGAGCATCAGCAAAGGGCTCATGCAGAGGCCCAGGCCCAGCAGCAAGAAACAAACCAACTGCTGGTGCAGCAAATGGCAGCACTGGCGGCTGCACAACAGAGGGCTGGTCCAGCAATGCCTGAGCGGGATGCCCAGAGCGAAGTACAGAAAGCTATGACCAAGATGACGTCAGATGATGACATAGAGGCTTTCCTGACAGGGTTTGAAAGGGTTGCCACCGTGAAAGACTACCACAGCAACAGTGGGCAGAGGTGTTGGCACCTTTTCTTGTTGCCAAGCCCCAGCAGGCTTACTTTGACTTAAGCGAGCAGGATGCCCGGGACTATCCTACGGTAAAGGTGGAGATCCTGGCCCGCTTGGGAGTCGACATCCATCTACGCGCTCAGAGAGTCCATAGCTGGAGGTACCAAGAGGCTTTACCACCAAGGGCCCAGATACACCACCTCATCCAACTGGTCCGCAAGTGGCTACAGCCGGAGACATCAACCCCAGCCCAGATGGTGGAGAAGATTGTCCTGGACCGCTATCTGAGGGCCTTGCCGGGTGAGATACAGCAGTGGGTAGGACATGGGGACCCAGCTGATGCTAATGCTTTGGTGGGGATGGTGGAGAGGTACTGGGCTACCAATCCCTTGGGAAGAAAGCCCCTCATTCCCTGGCCCACTCCAAGGCCCGAAGGCCTATGGTTCCCGCAAGTTCCCAGGCCAATATCACCCCCCATGTTCGGGCGATACCCCAGGGGAGGAGGAGGGGGAGGCTCCCATCTGTTGGGCCTGCCAAGAGCCCGGCCATATTGTGGCCAATTGTCCCCACAAACCAGAGCCTATGGACTGCAGCTTTGCCCGGAGGGTGTCCCTTCATGTGGCCCCGGTATACATAGCTGCCACCCCTGACTAGGACGAGGAGCGCCACCTCTGCCAGGTAACTGTGGCGGGGCACCAGGTCGCGGCCCTGTTGGACTCTGGAAGTCGGGTGACCCTAGTTAATGGGTCGCACATCGACCCCAGGACTGTCACAGACCGCACTGTCGGGGTCCTGTGTATTCATGGAGACTTAAGAGTATTCTACTGCCATTGTTTCCTTCCAGACCCCCTGTGGAGAGAGACAACATGAGGTAGGGGTCGTCATGAACTTGCCCCATGACCTCATTTTGGGGTGGGACTTCCCCATGTTCTGGACTCTGTGGCGGGGAAATCAAAGTTTGGGTAGCCCACCCACAAGAGTACATCCCACACAGAAGGGTCAGGACTTAGACCCCGAGCCCAATGACCCGGACTCTGGGGCTCCTGCTGTAGGGGTGACCAGGGAAGAAACTAATGTATTTCCCCCTAGGTGTAATGGCTGGTGAATCTGAAGAGTTAGTGACTGGGCCGCAGTTGTCAGATTTGGAGGTATCGCGTGACAACTTTGGCACAACACAACTCCAGGACCCTACGCTGGTCCGTGCTAGGGAAAATGTTGTGGTGATAAATGGGGTGCCGCAGCATGACGGCACTGATCAGGTATATCCCCACTTCATGGTCGACCAAGAACTGTTATACCGGGGTGAGACCTGGGAGCAATTACTGGTACCCCAGCCTTATCGTCAAACGGTGCTGGGATTGGCACATAAACATATACTCGGGGGGCACCTAGGTGCCACAAAAACACTGGACCGCATCCTGCAGCAGTTTTATTGGCCAGGGGTATACAGTGCGGTTAAATGGTATTGTGAGTCATGCCCTGAATGCCAATTGCATGCTCCTATGGCACATTTACGAAGTCCACTGGTACCTCTACCCATCATCGAGGTGCCATTTGAAAGGATTGCCATGGACTTGGTAGGTCCATTGGTTAAGTCCGCTCGGGGGCATCAGCATATACTGGTAGTGATGGACTATGCTACCCGTTATCCTGAAGCCATCCCACTATGGCACACGTCGGCGAAGCTCATAGCTAAGGAACTATTTGCCATGTTTTGCCGTGTGGGTCTACGGATCAGGGTACCCCTTTCATGTCCAAAGTTACCAGAGAACTGTGTAAGCTGTTCAGCATAAAACAATTACGCACCTCAGTATACCATCCCCAGACCGACGGGTTAGTAGAACGGTTTAATAAAACCTTAAAGAGCATGTTGAAAAAAGTGGTGAACAAGGATGGTAAGGACCGGGACGTTATGTTGCCATATTTAATGTTTGCAATCCGTGAGGTACCATAGGCTTCTACTGGATTTTCTCCCTTTGAGTTGGTCTATGGCAGACATCCCAGGGGCCTGCTAGACATCGCAAAAGAGACATGGGAACAGGAACCCACCCCCCACAAAAGTGTTATAGACCACATTGCCAGTATGCAGGACAGGGTAGCGGCCGTTATGCCCATCGTCAAGGAGCATATGGAGGCTGCGCAAAAGTCTCAAAGTCGAGTCTATAATAGGTCAGCAACAGTAAGGACCTTTAAACCCGGTGACCGAGTTTTGGTTCTAGTCACTACGGTAGAGAGAAAATTTCTAGCCAAGTGGCAAGGACCGTATGAGGTACTAGAAAAGGTGGGGGAAGTAAACTACAGGGTACGTCAGACTGGTAGGAGGAAACCCGAGCAAACGTACCATGTCAATTTGCTGAAGGCATGGAAGGACAGAGTCTGATTGTAGAGAGGTCGCCGGCTAATCTCCCTTCTGTACTATCTCCTCGGGCAACAGAAAAGCCTGCGGCAGTGGACTCGGAGGTGACAATTGCAGATACCCTTACAAAGGGACAACAACAAGAGGTTAGGAAATTTGTAGCTAGGAATACAGACGTGTTCTTGGAGTTACCTGGATACATGTCTGCGATTAAGCATGACATTGTTACCGAGCCAGGGGTGAAAGTTCGGTTAAGACCATACCGAGTCCCTGAGGCTCGACGGCAAGCCATTGCAGAGGAGGTACAGAAAATGCTAAAGTTAGGAGTCATAGAAGAGTCCAAAAGTGAGTGGGTAGTCCCATTGTTCTGATTCCTTAACCAGATGGGACGTTGCGATTCTGCAACGATTTTAGGAAGCTGAATGAGGTGTCCAAATTTGATGCCTATCCCATGCCACGTGTAGACGAGCTTATTGAGAGACTGGGAGGAGCCCGGTATTTCACTACACTCGATCTCACCAAAGGATACTGGCAAGTACCCCTGACAGACCGTGCTAAAGAGAAGACAGCCTTCATCACTCCTGAGGGTCTATTTCACTATGTGGTATTACTGTTCGGGCTTCACGGGGCCCCCGCAACATTCCAGCGGCTCATGGACATAGTGCTAAAGCCTCACAGGAGGTACGCCTCAGCATATCTGGATGATATCATCATCTACAGCTATGACTGCGAGAGTCACTTGGCCAAAGTACAGGCCGTAGTGAACTCTCTAAGGGCAGCCGGTCTGACCGCAAACCCCAAGAAGTGTGCTGTCAGGATGGAGGAGACACGCTACTTGGTGTCAAGATCAGTGGATGTGGATCCACTGTGTCACGAGAATGTCTTCCCCTAAGGGCGTTGTCTAAGTGTACCTCCCGTTCTTCACAGTACCCCTGATGGTGGGGATAGGCTTTCCCGAGGAGGTACACCAGGTCGCTACCTCTTGGGGTGAGACAATACTCGTGACAGCTGGCCAGACGGACAGAGTACTAAGGTGCAAAACACCAGAGAGACAGATACGCAGGACAGACACGCACCAAGGCAGGAGATGTGGAAGGATGACTGGGGCCAGCAATGCACTGGAAGCAGACCGGAGAGGATCAGCCAGGGGCGGGAATCAGGAACAGGAACCACGAACAGGAGCCAGGTACTGGATAGTAGTGTTCAAACAACAGCAGGACTAGAGCGGTGTTCACACTTCTGCTGGACTAGAGCGGTGTTCACACTTCAGCAGGCCAAGACAGTGTTCACTTTATAGCAGGACTAGAGCGGTGTTCACACTACAGCAGGACTAAGGCAATACAGGAACCTTCGCAAGTCAGGATGACTTATAACGCTCAGGCAAGGAGTAAGTGTCCAAGGAGGACTTATATAGTTACAGACAGGAGGAAATGGGAGGAACCAATTAAGGAGCTGACCTAATAAAATGCAGCACCTGGAGCCCAGGGCAAGAGAACAAGACTTCACACTGACCAAGCAACAAACATCACGGCAGCAAAGAGGGAGAACGCCGGCCGCAGTGGTAAGTACGCGTGCGCCGCCTGGGACCCCCGGGAGGCGTTACACTTGGGGTATGTGATCAGGCGAGGTGTAATTAAACCCCAGGTCAACAAGGTCGACACTATCCAGGGATGGCCTCAACCTGTGAGCATCAAACAGGTCAAAGCATTCCTGGGCATTGTTGGGTATTACAGGCGGTTTATACCCAACTTTGCCACAGTATCTGCTCCCCTGACTGACCTTTTGAAAGGAAAAGGGTCCGTCATGGTGCGGTGGAATGCACAAGCAGAAGATGCTTTTCAGGCCTTGAAGTTGGCGTTGTGTGGATCCCCCATCCTCATTACTCTAAACTTCAAGAAAGAGTTTATTGTGCAGACAGACGCGTCAGGCGTGGAGCTGGGAGCTATCCTGTCTCAGGAGGTAAACAGAGAGGAGCACCCAGTTTACCTACCTGAGCAGGAAACTCATGCCAGCAGAGAAAAATTACAGTATCGTAGAGAAGGAATGTCTGGCGATAAAGTGGGCCTTAGAGACGCTAAGGTACTACTTACTGGGGCGACACTTCCAGCTGATCACAGACCACTCACCTCTAACTTGGATGAGTAGATCCAAAGAGAGGAATGCCAGAGTAACGAGGTGGTTCTTGTCACTGCAAAATTTTAGTTTTTCAGTGGAACACCGAGCTGGGAGACTGCAAGGCAACGCAGATGCCTTATCCCGGACCCATTGTTTGATGGCAGGAGTTCGCCCTGATGGGTCTGAACTGAGGGGGGAGGGTATGTAAGAAAGGCATGATTTGGGAGAACACATATCTGCCACTGAAATGGTTAAATGCTGTGTGGTAAGCCTTGGGTGTGTCTCTGGGAACCAAAAGGTTAACTCAGACACAGCATAAGCAGGATTGATAGCCTGTGTTGTCTGTGTTAGCCATAGCTAACACAGTCAGATTGTAAAGTAAGTACTGGGCCTGCTTATACTGGAGTGAGTGAGGTTGGCAGTGGGACGCTCACTCCACCCGGGGCTCCGGTCCTGGGCTTCTAATAGCCCCACAGCTGAGGATCACATGGGCTCATTAGGGCCTAATAAAAAGCCCAGAGTAGTGCTAAGCAGGGTGGCCATATACCTGGAGAAGCTGACTACTGAAGATATTGTTTGTGCCACCCAGTATCTGTGTTTTGTGCCCGTGGGGCTGGTAGCCAGTCCCACGTATAGTTAGGGGATTGTGTGTGTATTATGTATTGGCTCAGCCGAGCAGGGTTTTGTTTATTTTGTGCCTAGGAGTTAAGGCTACGTTTGTGTTTTTTGAAAGTGTGAAATAAAACACTGTATTTGGACTGTCACCTGTCTGTGTCCCTGCTTCCTGCACAGCTACCTACTGTCGACCAGAGCAAACCTCCCACAATATATATATAGTACAGACCAAAAGTTTGGACACACCTTCTCATTCAAAGAGTTTTCTGTATTTTCATGACTATGAAAATTGTAGATTCACACTGAAGGCATCAAAACTATGAATTAACACATGTAGAATTATTTACTTAACAAAAAAGTGTGAAACAACTGAAAATATGTCTTATATTCTAGGTTCTTCAAAGTAGCCACCTTTTGCTTTGAATACTGCTTTGCACACTCTTGGCATTCTCTTGATGAGCTTCAAGAGGTAGTCACCTGAAATGGTTTTCACTTCACAGGTGTGCCCTGTCAGGTTTAATAAGTGGGATTTCTTGCCTTATAAATGGGGTTGGGACCATGAGTTGTGTTGGGCAGAAGTCAGGTGGATACACAGCTGATAGTCCTACTGAATAGACTGTTAGAATTTGTATTATGGCAAGAAAAAAACAGCTAAGTAAAGAAAAACGAGTGGCCATCATTACTTTAAGAAATGAAGGTCAGTCAGTCCAAAAAATTGGGAAAACTTTGAAAGTGTCCCCAAGTGCAGTCGCAAAAACCATCAAGCGCTACAAAGAAACTGGCTCACAAGACCCAAAATACCCCATCAAATAAAAAAACGGCAGCAGTAAAAAATGCATGTGTGAAAACACAGGTATAAAGAACACCACTAAGGGCTCATGCACACGAACGTGTGCTGTCAGTGCCCGTGCTGTGGACCGCAATTTGTGGGGCCGCCGTATTCGGATCGCGGACCCATTCACTTGAATGAGATCCGCATTACAAAAAAGTAGTGCATGCGCTACTTTTTTGCGGTGCTGAGGCACGGCCAGAAACATCACGGAAGCACACCGTAGTGCTTCCGTGGTGTTCCGATCCGTGCCTCCGCTCCGCATCTTCGCGATAAATGCCCGTGTATTGCGGACCCAGTGTATGTGGGCCGCAATACGGCCATGGGCTGGCACCGGTCATGTGCATGAGCCCTAAAACTGTGAAAGTGCCACTAAAACCTACGTATAAGCCCATTTTAGACCACTTATGTTTTGAACCTTAACTTCTTCCTGCAATTTTCTGTGTTTTTGTGTTTTACTCCCTGCTTTCCCAGAGCCATAACTTTTTTATTTTTCCATTCACATAGACATATCAGGGTCTTGTTTTTGAAGGGTGGTGTGTTGTACTTTCCAATGGCACCATTTACTATTGCATACAATGCAGTGGGAAGCTGGAAAAAAATACTAAATGGGTGGAATTGGGGAAAAAATGCAATTCCGACATTATTTTATGGCCTTTGTTTTTACAGTGTTCCCTATGTTGTAAAATGATGCATTATCTAGATTCTGCAGGTCCTTACAATTACAGCAATACCAGATTTCTATAGTTTTTCTTGTGTTTTAATACTTAAAAAACAAAAACGTTGAAAAAATATTTTTTCTTTGCATTGCTATATTCTGAATTTTTTTTTATATTTATGTCTACAGAGCTCATTTTTGTGGGGCAATCAATATTTTTATGGATACCATTGAACTGTGTATGCCTTTTCGATCAATTTTAGAAGGTGAAATGTCAAAAAAATAGGGAATAGGCCTTTTTTTTTTCTGTTATGCCATTCTTTGTATGCGATAAATACTTTTATATTGTAATAATTCGGGTGTTTTGGGACATGGAGATACTAATGATGTTTAGTATTTTTATTGTTTATTTTTATTTGTTTTATAGGGAAAGGTTGGAATTTAAATAGCTATATATTTTTTAAATTTTTTAGGCTCCTTTCACACGAGCCAGTTTTCCACGCGGGTGCAGTGCGTGGCGTGAACGCATAGCACCCGCACTGAATCCTGACCCATTCATTTCAATAGGTCTCTGTACATGAGCATTTTTTTTCACGCATCAGTTCTGCATTGCATGCGAAACACAGCATATTCTATATTCTGCATTTTTCACACAGCTCTGGTGCCATAGAAGTGAATGGGCTTCAGTGAAAAACGCGTTGCATACTGAAGCAAGTCCGGATGCAATGGGTTTTTCACTGATGGTTGCTAAGAAATGCTGTTTAAACCTTCAGTTTTTTATCACGCGTGTGAAAAACACATCAAAACTAGAGATGAGCGAACGTGCTCATAACGAGCACTGTACCGCTCGGCTCCCCTGCGCTCGCATGGGCGCAGGCACCCGCTTCCGTCCTCCTCACCCGACGGAAGCGGCTGCCTGTGCCCATGCGAGCGCAGGGGAACCGAGTGGTACAGTGCTCGTCACAAGCACGTTCGCTCATCTCTAATCAAAACGCATTGCACCCGCGCGGAAAAAACTGAACAACTGAACGCAATCGCAGACAAATATTACTGAACTTGCTTGCAAAATGGTGCGAGTTTTCCTGAACGCATCTGGACCTAATCCGCCACGCTCGTGTGAAAGGGGCCTTACACTTATTTTTAGTGCCTTTAGGGTATTTTACCATGTGATCATCTGATCACTTCTCCCATCACTTCTCCCTCTCTATTCCTAATAGGAATTTCGCTATGGCAGGCCCTGGAGCCTTGTGTGTTTGAGAGCACAGAACAGCTATCTGCTGTGTGGTCAGTGTCCACAGCAACGCTCTGATGCTGTCCAGTCATAGAGGACAAGATCAGAGTTAGGGCTCATGCACACGACCTTATGTATTTTGTGGTCCGCAAAAAATATGGATGTCGTCCGTGTGCATTCCGTATTTTGCGGAACGGAACAGTTGGCCCCTAATAGAACAGTACTATTCTTGTCCGTAATGCGGACAATAATAGGACATGTTCTATTTTTTTGCGAAACGGAAATACGGACATGCGGAAATGGCACAGCTGTAACCAGTACTACTATACAAAGCTCCAAAAGGTCTCAGGTAAAGAACGGGAGTGAAAGCCTCCAAATAATTTTGACTAATTTTAAGGCGGTATGTGCAGTAGATAAAGAAATCTCCACCAGTAAGAGAGCTTGTATAAATTCCCGGTAAAATGTGCGAAGTTTCATTATTATACTATTAAAATGGTATTGCCCTGGACGTCCTGTCCTTGGTCCTCCCCATCTCCACTCACTTTTGGCAAAGACAGCAGAAAAGGTCAAAGAAAACTGCAGTAAAAGCTTGCCACACTTCATTTCGTTTTCTTCCAGAGCATGAAAATAAGGGAAACCGGAGTTTAATAGACACGTGGTTTTAATGTTTAACATGCTCTGAAGTACCTTATGTTTTGAAAGTTTAAAAAAATAATTTTGAAATTCAAGAAAGTCTGAAACATTATTGCACTAGATATAGCCCTTCTATTTATTAAGAGGAAACAAATCAATATCAATTTGATGGTGAAAGTGCAGTTTTGAATCAGTCCAGTGCCAACTTTAAAAAATCAGCTTCAGATGAAGAAATATCAGTGAAGAGCAACAATCATTTTGATATTTCAGTTTTGGAGGAATCTAGACACTTTCCTTATTGTCTGCAGCACTTGATATTGAATAGGTATTATGCACTCACCAACCTATTGGTAAAAAAGGGCATACAAGCTTGATAACATTCCCTCCTGTATGTTGTCACACAACACGTTCATTGATTCAGTTTCACAGTCATAAAACGATGCTTAACTGAGTCAGCAAGGTGTGAAAACCACTTGATCTTAACAAAAAGTAAAATATATGTTACATGTAGCAAGATGATGTTTAGCATGTATGGATGGGAAATTACATGAGTTCTAAATGGGGTAAAATAAGGGAATAGCCCTGCTCCTTTTTATTGTAAAGTCAAACTAAATGAACAATATTTCTGTGAAAAAAGGATCAAACCTGCCATCATAAAGGAAATAATATGTAAAACGTGCTTAGGTGTTGTAAGGGATCGCTCTCTCTCAGGGGGGTCACAATCACAAATCTTTCGACACACAGGGGGTTTTAACGTCCGAATGGTGCTTTATGTTCGCTCTTTGGCACCAACACACATGAAAACATTCAAATAAACACCTGCCTATCTGGGCTCCACCTAATACACGTGTTGTCTCTATCTCACCTATAGAGCGCCGTTCACACACGGTATTAGATCCGGCTAGCTGAGCTGTGCGGTCCATCAGCCTCCAGGCTGTGATCTCACCAGTACTTTTGGGGGGAGATGGTCCAAAAGTCCTCCTGACACTGATTGTGCGACCCTCTTTCCATAGGCGGCGCTGGGCCCCCCAAACTTCAGGCTTTACAAAGCCTTGTGGCCCCTCCTGGCTGAGACTACACAGAGCCACTGCAGGCTTCCTTCTAAGTCCTCTTTCTCTCACAGGTTTCCCCAGCCCTCCTGGCTGGGACCACACAGACCCCCTCCAGGTCTGTTCCCTGGGGCCTCTCTCTCCCAGTCTCATACACAGAGGGTCGTTTTATCCCTCCGCGATTACCTCATCAGGCATTACCTGTGATCACCTCAGGTTAAAGAACCTGTAAGGCCTCTTTCACACGGGCGTCACGGATTCAGTCCAGATGTGTTCCGGAAAATCCGCACGCAATCGCAGTCAGTTTTGACTGCGATTGCGTACGTTCGTTCAGTTTTTTCCGCGTGGGTGCGAAGCGTTTTGATGCGTTTTTCACTCGCGTGATAAAAATCTGAATGTTTACAAACAACATCTCTAAACAACCATCAGTGAATCACGCATTGCAAGTGCGGATGCAATGCATGATTCACGCAGACCCATTCACTTCAATGGGGCCAGGGCTGCGTGAAAAACGCAGAATATAGAACATGCTGCGATTTTCACGCAACAGCGAACTGATGCGTGAAAAACATCGCTCATGTGAAAAGCCCCATTGAAATGAATGGGTCAGGATTCAGTGCAGGTGCAATGCGTTCACATCACGCATTGCACCCACGCTGAAATCTTGCCCGTGTGAAAGGGGCCTAATGGGCCAAGGGTGTGGACTAGAAGGACGCCACTACCAATCTGTCTCCAAGTCCAAGAATTCCAGCCCATGTAACTTTGAATACAGTCTCCAACAAGTTATGCCTTGCTGAAGCAACACCATTTCTGGATTTCAGTTATCTCGCCCAGCTAAACTGAACAACCAGGTGAGATACACACCCCTACCGTATCTCTCCCATGCACTTTACTGTACACATCACCACAATGTGCAATATTTTGTGCCATTTTAGCTTTTAAACTTATTTTTTTGGAGATGTTTCTATACTCCTTTTGGTCTTGCACTCCTAACCACCCATCTTTCCCAATGCCGTTCTTACTTTGTGCAGTATTTCGCTCGAGCCTGCTTTACCTGAATTCATTTAAGGCCAGTTGGCACAGAGAGAGGAATCATTATAGAGTGAGGTCCCATTTAGAATTCAATCAACTTGCCATGGTATTCACAAATGATTTGCTATATCTCATATTCATTTATATACTGAATATAGCCTTAGTTCATATATTCAGTATTATATATAAGGGTGATTCAAAAGGGATGTTAAAGTAAACAAATTCTGCTCTTGAAAAATGAAAACTGTGCTGTGATTGGTTGCTATGGGCAACAAAGTCATTATTTTTTTACATCATTTTCAAGAATCTGCCCTTTTGTGTACATGTTGACTTAAACCTGTACACAAAGCTAGGTTCCAGATACCATCATTTTTCACCATCCTGACCAAGTCTAATTTTACAGATCTGACATGACATTTTATACGGTGATAACTTTGGAATGCTTTTACTTACTCATGTTCAATCTCTTTTGCAGGACTGTGAAACGGACATACAGATGCGATCAGCACACAGTGTTTTTTGAGGCCCCATTGAAATGAATGGTTCTGCATCTAATACGCAAACAGTAAGGATCGAATGCAGAGCAAATATACGGTCGTGTGAATGAGGCCTTAGACAGTGATAACTCATAAATGTTATCAATTAACATTCACCATAAGTCTACTTTACCTTGTTTTTGGGCTCATTGCTAGCTGGTTCTGCAACTTTATACTGCTTCAGTTTCCTTAGCTCCCTCTTCACCTGATCAGCAGTGAATGTTGGTACTGTGCTGTTGGCTTGATCCCAAGTGGGGGAAGGGAAGAACCATTCATATCAAATGACGTGTAGATGCCCATGGTGAGGGATGCATTGGATGTAAATGGTAATGACTGTAGTCATGCTGAGTTGTTAGAAGGTGGGACCCCTTGAGATGGAGTAGAAGACAATGGGGCTGGAGGAGACTCATTTGTATGGGATGTAAATGGTGTTGTTGTTGTCCTGAGGTGTTAACCCCTTAAGGACCCATGATGTACATGTATGTTGTGCTGATCGGGCGGGTGCAGGAGCTGCGTCCGCCCGATCAACGGCAGGGGTTCGGCAGTCACAGATAGCTGGACCCCTGCTGAGTACGCCTGCATCAGTAAAAACACAGATGACGGCGTATTAACCCCTTGTATGCTGCGGTCTAAGCTGACTGCGGCATGCACGGGGTTTGCGGAATGTACGGGTGCCCTCCACATCTCCATTGGGTCCCTGCCCTGCAATGTCCAATGTCACAGAAGGTTGCCCCGATGCCTTCCATAGGCATCGGGGCTGCCTTCCACGGGAGCCTGTGAGATCCAGCCCCTGAGGCTGTCAGCTTCGATGTATTGTAATGTATTGCAGAGGGTATCAGACCCCCAGAGTGGGACAAAAATAAAAAGTAAAAAAAAAAGTATTTTCCATAATAAAAAAATAAAGTTTCACGTAAAAAAAAGCCCCTTTCCCAAAATAAAACACATAAAATTGTAAAAAAACAAATAGAAAAAAAGAAAAACAGACATATTTGGTATCGCCACGTCCGTAACAACCTGCTCTACAAAAATATCACATGACCTAACCCCTCAGGTGAACACAGTAATAAAAAAATAAAAACGGTGTAAAAAAAGCCAGTGTAATACCAAGCCATCAAAAGCGAAGGAAACTACAGCTCTCCGACTATGGAGACACTAAAACATGATTTTTTGTTTGTTTCACAAATATTATTGTGTAAAACATAAATAAAAAAATGTATACATGTTAGGTATCGCCACGTCCGTAACCACCTGCTCTACAAAAATATCACATGAGCTAACCCCTTAGGTGAACACAGTAAAGTGACACATGTCAGAATTGCTAAAAATGGCCTGGTCCTTAAGGTGAAAAATGTCAGGGTCCTGAAGGGGTTAAGGTTCCTTTACACGGAACAACACAGCAGGCGATTATCGAGAAGGAATTGTTCCTTCCCAAAAAGCGCCTTCTTGTTAGTGGAGGAGACTGCTGCATTTACATGCAGCGATCTCCTTCACAGCATGGTGAGGAGCGATTGCTAATGCCATTGCTCGCCCCTACACTGACTTGTTTGTGACTGCATGGATTCTCAATACGTTTGATGTGTCACATGACCCTCTTCCCATTAAAAAAAAACTAAAGTTGGATCCAAAATGGCTGACTTCAAAATGGCCGCAATGGTCACCACCCATCTTGAAAAGTTTCCCCCCTCCCATATACTAATGTGCCACAAACAGGAACTTAATATCACCAACCATTCCCATTTTATTTAGGTGAATCCATGACGCACCCTGTAATATCTTATGAATGAGCATTTTGCAAGCATTTCTGAGATCCATTTTTTTTTTTACGGGGGGCATAAAAGTCCTGCAAGCAGAACTTTTTTCCGTCTCAGAAGGAAATGGCTCAAATGGATGCTAAATGTGATGGATCAGAAGAACAGAAAAATACCAGTGATGTGAACTCTCTCTGAGTCTGACTATGTAATTTTTTATCTTCTTACTCACTTGAATTCTGATGCTGTTCTCCCACAAACCAACAGTAAAATGCATTAGAAGGGAAAAATCCAGCAACGGTGAAGTGTTATTTCAGGCGCTTTATTTGAAAATTCAGAACAGCCAAGTGCAGTGTACAGACTCCACACTGGAGTCTGTACACTGCACTTGGCTGTTCTGAATTTTCAAATAAAGCGCCTGAAATAACACTTCACCGTTGCTGGATTTTTCCCTTCTCTTGGATCTCAGGCCTCTGCCCAGGCTGTCCGTGCAAGGTGCATATCTATGTTGCAGGTGAGCTGGACTGTTTTTGTTTAACCAGTAAAATGCATTCTCTCTATTATGTGCATGAGCTTGGGAGTCCAGAATGCAAGTGAGTATGAAGATAAAAATTACATAATTGGACTCACCACTATACACAACTTACTGTAGTTTGGGGGTGTTTCATAGCTGACCATTTACATATCCATAAACATGCAAATGTTTGCAGAAGAACTCAAATTAACCCCTAAAGATCTCTATCAACAGACAGCAACTGTGACTGGCGGCCACACGGCTGACTGTACCAAAACTGAACTAAAAAAAAATCTGTATAAATTGGGTTTCTCTGTAATCGTACTTACCAGCAGAATAATGCTAACATGTTATTTTTCCCGCACGGTGCACGCCACAATAACAAAACCTAAAGGCAATGACAGAGTTGCTGCCCTTTATTTATCCTGCTTCCCAAAAATCGAATTAAAAAGTGCTTTATTATGAATCCTAAAATAGAACAAATGCTAAGGGCAACTGAACCCACAAGAAAATAAGCCCCCACACAGCTCAGTCGACAGAAAAAAAATGTACGGATGTACACCCCACCAAGTCAACGGGGTAAAAAACTATATAGAAAAATGACACCAAACAGCTTTTTTGTGACTTTACCGCCCAAAAAATGAGATAAAAAGTGACAAGAAAGCCAAATGTACTCCAAAATGGTGCCAATAAAAAGTGCAGCTTGTCCTGCAAAAAATAAGCCCTCGTGCAGCTCAGTCAACAAAAAATAAAAAAGTTATCGCTTTTAAAAACCTTGACATAAAATTCCATGTTAGAAAATCCAGATGCCGCTCCTTCCCTTCTAAGCCCTGCAATTTTTCATTTTCACAGCCAATTCTATGAAACGCCTGTATGGTCAAGTGTTCACTATACCCCTTAAAAATTCTCTGGGTGGTGTAGTTTACAGAATGTGGTCACTTTTTGGGGGTTTTCCCTGTGGGGGTACCTCAGGGTCTCTTCAAATGCAACATGGTGCCCAAAAGCCTTTCCAAGAAAATCTGCCCTCCAAAAACCATACAGCGCTCCTTGACTTCTGTGCCCTGCCGTGTGCCCATACAGAGGTACAGTATACAACCACATATGGGGTGTTTCTGCAAACTGCAGAATCAGGGTAATAAATATTAAGGTTTGTTTGGTTGTTAAGCCTTGACGTGTTACAGGAAAAGCATTAATTAACATGGAAAATCTGCAAAAAAAGTGAAATTTTGAAATTTTACATCTATTTTGCTTTAATTTCTGTGGAATACTTAAAGGGTTAACAACATGGGGTCATTTATGGGTGGTTTTTGTGAGCGCCTCAAGAACTGAACTGACTTCAGAACTGAACTGGTCCTTAAAACAGTTGATTTTGGTAATTTTCTTGAAAATTTAAAAAAAATTGCTTCTAAAATTCTAAACCTTCTAACGTCCTAAAAAAATAAAATTACACTATCAAAATTATGCCAACATAAAGTAAACATATGGAGAATGTTAATTGAGTATTGTATAAGGTATCTGTCTTAAAAGCAGAGAGATTCAAATTTAGAAAACAGTGAGTTTTTTAACATTTTCGTTAACTTTTGGATTTTTTTTATAAATAAAGGTAAAACCTATTGACTCAAATTTACCATTAACATGAAGTACAAAGTGTCACGGAGAAAACAATCTCTGAATGGCTCGGATAAGTAAAAGTGTTCCCAAGTTATTACCACATGAAGTGACACGTCAGATTTGCAAAATTAGGCCTGGGCAGGAAGGGGGTATATGGCTAGTAGTGGAAGTGGTTAAAGGGCGTAGTTTCCAAAATTGGTTACCTCTCAGAGGTTCCATTTATTACTTCACCTCAGAGCCACTTCAGTTGTCAGCTCAAGATATATAAATCACCACACTGGGCCTGAAATGCGCATGGTGCTTTTTTAAATTTATTTCTGATATCTGTTGTAAGTCCAGGCAAAAGATTAGGGCCACATGCAGGGTGTTTATAAAACCTAAATTTATAGCATAATAATAGGAGGGCTTGTCTTTAAACTGTAATATGGTGGGCACAACATACTGGGCACTGAAATGTCATTATCTATGTTAAAATATCAATTTTCACTTTGTATCATCTCCTGTGTATTAATTTTTGCAAAACACCTGTGGGGTCAGAATGTTCACGACACTTCTTGGAAAATTCTGTGAGGGGTGTGATTTCTAAACTAGGTTACCAAACTATGCCTCAAATGGACATGGTGCTCTTTTTCTTCTGAACCCTGCAGTGTGCCCAAACAGCAGTTTATGACCTCATATGGGATGTTGCCATATTCAAGAGAAAATGAGTAGCAATTTGTGGGATTTTTTTTTTCTTGTGTTACCCCTAGCTAAAATGAAAAATCTGAGGCTAAAGAAACATTGTACTGGAAAAAAGAAATGTTTCCTTTTTATAGCCATGTGTTTCTAAATTCTTTGAAACGTCTGTAGGGTCCAAGTACTCACTGCACCCTACAATAAATTCCTTGAGAGGTGTAGTTTTGAAAATTAGGGGTCACTTTTTGATGGTTTCCACTGTAAGGATACCTCAGGGTCTCTTGAATTGTGATAAGGGTCCTGAAAACCATTCTAGGAAAATCTGCCCTCCAAAATCCGTATGGCACTCCTTCCTTTCTGAGCCTTGCAGTATGCCCAAACAGCAGTTTACGACCACAAATTAGGTGTTGCTGTATTTAGGAGAAAATGCTTTACAGTTTGTGGGGTTACCCCTAGTGAAAATAAAAAAATCAGGGGCTAAAGCAACATGTCATTAAAAAAAAGAAATTTTCACAGCCAAATGTTTCTAAATTCTATGAAATGCCTGTGGGGTCAAAGCACTCAGTAACCCTTCAAAAATCAGTGGTGTAGTTTCCAAAATGGGGTCACTTTTTGTAGTTTCCACTGTAGGTGTACCTCTGGGTCTCTTTAAATGTGACATGGCACCCTAAAACTAGTTGTCACGACAGGGAAACAAGGGATAGTGTGCCCTGTCTGAACCCCACCTCTTTCCCTGCCTACTTACAGTAGATGCCCTAGGCGACAAAACCGTAACTTGGAGACGGTCCCTATGCTGAGTACGTGCACAGGGTAGGGAAAGGAACACAGGGAAAGACGAACACAGACAGAAACAAACACAATAGCAGAATCATCAGCAAGCCAAGTCAAGAACAGGAGGTCAAGTCAAATACCGAGGGGAATCACAAAAGCGTAGTCTAAGTCCAAAGCCAAAATCCAATACACCAATAATCCAACAGCAAGGTCCAACACACAGCACTGATCTCAGAAGACTAATCACAGGCATCTGAGTGAGGCAGTTGCCATCTTTAAATAGCCCGCCCAGGATCATGTGATGTGGCCAGCATCACATGACCTGAGGCGGAGCAAGCTGTCCAAACAATATGTAAAGTAGCCATGTGGTGTGATCAGCACCACATGGCTAAACCCAAACAGAGAATTAACTCATGAAGTGCTGGCTGACAAGACCAGCACTTCAATTCCCTATTGCTCGTCTCTAGGGGGCGGAGAGGTCCGGCGACGTCGTGCAGAGGGAGCACGACGCCGACCTCGCGTGACACTAGTTCAGCAAAACCTGCCCTCCACATACAGTGCTGTGAAAAATTATTTGCCCACTTACAGATTTCCTTTGTTTTTGCACATTTGACACAATTAAATGTTTCAGGTGATCAAACAAATTTGACTATCAGACAAAGATAACTTGAATAAATATAAAAAGCAGTTTTTAAAGGAAGGAAGGAAAAAAGCTATCCCAAAAAACCTGGCCTTATGTGAAAGAATAATTGCCTCCCTCATGAAGTACAGTGATTAACCACAGTTTTTGGAAAGCTGCCTTCAATATCAATAGTCACACCCAGGCCTGATTACCGCCAGACCTGTAGAATTGAGAAATCACTTAAATAGAACCAGTCTGATAACATGAAGTAGGCTAAAAGATCTCAAAAAGCAACACATCATGTGAAGAAATTCAAGAACAGATGAGAAAGAAAGTCATTGACATCTACCAGTCTGGAACAGGTTACAAAGCCATTTCTAAGCCTTTGGGACTCCAGCGAACCACAGTAAGAGCTATTATCCACAAAAGGAGAAAACATGGAACAGTGGTGAACCTTCCCAAGTGTGGCAAAATTACACAAAGAGAGCATCAACGACTCATCCAGGAGGTCACAAAAGAACCCAGAACAACATCTAAAGCACTGCAGGCCTTACTTGCCTCAGTTAAGGTTAGTGTTCATGATTCACAATAAGAAAGATACCCTGCAAAAATGGTGTCCATGGGAGAGTTCCAAGGTGAAAACCACTTCTGACCAAAAAGAACACAAAGGCCATCACACATTTGTCAAAAAAACATCTTGATAATCCCCAAGACTTTTTTTTATTTTTAAAACACTTTTTGTTAAACTTTTTTTACTTCTTATTTTTGCAATGCATTACAATATATAATGTTTTGTAATGCATTGTAAGTGTCTGGGGGCTGGGCCCCTTGGCCCTATGTAGCTGGGAAGCCCCAGGGCCTTTGTAAGGCCTCAGGCTGCCTTAACAGCCATTGGCATCCTGCAATCGAATCACGGACAGCCAGTGGGTTCAGAAAGGGAGCCCCCTCCCTCTGCAAACCCCTTAGATGCAGTGGACAGCATTGACCACAGCATCCAAGGCATTAATCCACCAGCATCTAAGTTTTCAGAAATGCCAGCAGATACAGTACTACTGATCAATCAAGAACAGCTCCTGTGCCCGCCTGATCAGTGCACCATACTATTACGGCACAAGTCAAGAACTCATTTCCAATAGAAAAAGCTTTTTTCATGTTGGAATTGTCGCAAGAAAGGGGTCTGTTGTGACAGTACAGTAACATTTTCTGAATAAATCTAGTAAATCTGTGCTGCATAGAAACCGCGTTTCACATTAGGTGAAGAAATTCAAAACCAATGGCTGTTTATGTCATGGGAAAAGTCCATCCCGCCCAAAGACTTCAGAAAATACAGTGAACAAGATTTGATCCGTTGTACAAGCATAGTCCTAGAGAGTTGACCAGGCTGACTAGTATGGAACTACAAGTGCCACAAACCTCAGTATGGTGTATCTTACCAAACGCCTGCATTGTCAGCCATACTTATTACAAATTCTTCAGGAGCTGAAACCGCACAGCAAACCAAAACATTGTGTGTTTTGCATTGATTTGCAAGACCAATTGGACAAGGATGAATTAGCTGACAGGCTGGTGTTCAGCAATGAGGCTACCTTTCACCCCAGTGACCACAACATTAGAATTTGGGGCTCAGAAAATGCACATGCCTTTATTGAGCACAAGAGGGGCTCAAAGTAAATGTGTTCTGTGCAATGAGCAGGCGCAAAGTCTATGGTACCTTCTTTTTTCCCATGGATACTGTCACTGGCCAATCCTACTTAGAAATGTTAAGGGAATGGCTTATGCCATAGATAATGGAAGATTTGCTAAACACAGTCTATTGGCAGGATGGTGCTCCTCATTTCCAGTTGAATATTAAACACTGGATTGGCTGCCCAGGAATTAATGACTCACCAATGTTGCACTGGCCTCCACGAACACCAGATCTAACACTCTGCGACTTTCTGTAGGGCTACATCAAGAACTCATCTGATGCTGCGCCAGCCACAGTATCTGAGCTACCTGAGAAGATGCACCACTGAAAAAGTGGAGTCCATATCCAAGGATATGCTGGCATGTGTCTTGTCTCACATGGATCCAGAGATCTTCCCATTCATTGCTCTGCTAGATTTATATCAAGCTGAAAGCTCAAGGGGAGTGTCTTCTCTGCTGCAGCTAAGGGGCGTGTCTCAGCTCTCCCTATCACAGCTCAGGAGGAAGTTGAAAGATGAAACTGAGCATGTGCGGCCTTCTCAGTGAGCAAGTCAAAGAAATAACAAATTAAGTGGAGCTATACAGATACATTTTATTCAATAACTCAGTAGCTATGATAAATGTTTAATTACATGCAATTTAAAAAGTATTCAGATCCAGGTGCTGGTTTGAAAACTGTAGAATATTTTTCGTGGAACAACCCTTTTAATACTGAGGCTACAATTTTGCACCATTCTTTTTTAATCAACTTGCAGGATAATAGGATGGATTGGATGGATAGATGTCTTTTTTTTCAGCCTTATTAACTATGTTACTATGTTACTGTGTGTATATAAAAGTAAAAATTTGTATGTTAGTTTGTTCTCTATAGGCTCTTAGGTGTCTTGATGTATCCCAACCAAAGTTAGCACATATACTCTTCATGCTCCATCTTTAAATACTGGGGAATTGTCAGTTCCAGGCAACAGGGTTCTGGTAGATGTGTAATGTGCTTTTGATGCAGTGTGCATTAAAATGTATACACTAATGCCAATGTAACTGCTGAGGCACTGCTATCAGTCTGCCTCTCATATCCCTACATGTGCTGTCTAAAAGACAAACTGTTTGTTGCCTATAGCAGCTTCTCAATCTGCCTCTGATGGTCTCAGGCCATGATGGCTGCAGGCTCTAGAGGCATGATGGAAGTTGTAGCTTTGCAACAGCTGGAGAGCCACAGGTGGGTAGACAGAGATGTACAGCATTGCAAGAAGTGCTGTAGTAAAATGAAAGCTGTGCTATGATCGGTTTATATGAGCATGTGCCGCCATGTACAAAGTAATAATGCCTTAAATTTTTATCAATTAGCAAAAGGCAAAGTGAACTAACAAAAGAGAAATCTAAATCATCAATATTTGATGTGACCATCCTTTGACTTCAAAATAGCATTAATTTTTTTAGGTACACTTGCACACAATTTTGGAAGGAACTCGGCCATTAATCCTCACCAAATCCCCAACTCCATTTGCTGAAATGCAGCCCTGAATTTGCAAGGAACCTTCACAATGCTTCACTATTGCCTGCAGACACTCCTTTATTAAGCGGCTCTCAAGCCCTTCTTTGAACAAACTGCCTTCTGTTACATCGAAATATTTAAAATTTGTCCACAAAGACCACTTCTGCCCAGACTCCTCCAAACAATAGATGGGGTTGCCTGGACTTTTCACGAGTACACTAATATGTGGTTGTAACCTGCCATTTGTGTACACAGCAGGGCTCAGAAGGGCAGGAGTGGCATTTGGTTTTTGAAACACAGATTTCACAAGAATGAAACATTTTTTTACTTTCTGTACTTCTGCCTTGATTAATCATACAGTCATTATGTAAAATTTTTCACGCAATGTACTGCACTGTGATGTTATATTTCAATAAAAAGAAAATTGAAAAGAAAAGATTTTACAAGAATGGGTTTGGGCACTGTGTTGAAATTGCAACACCCCTGAGGCACCAATACAGTGGAAACCATAAATACCTAGATTTTTTAAATTAAACCTGCCAAAGAATTCAGCTATGGGTATAGTGATGGTTTGAACCCACAGGTGTTTCAGAGAATATATTAAGATTGGATCATGAAAATGAAAAAGTAATTTTTTTCAAACAGTACATTGCATTAGTCACAAATTTTTCATCCTTACATTGGTTAAAAGAAAAAAAAGACACATCATTTTTTACACAGTATGTCCCGAGTACCCCAAGTGTAGACATAGTGCTGTGCTGGGGACACGGCAGGATTTAGAAGGGAAGGAATGCCATTTGTATTTAAGAGATTTTATTTTTTTTGTTGACAGTACTCTATGAGGGCTTATTTTTTGTAAGACAAGCAATAGTTTTTTTAATGGTACCAATTTATTTATTTTTTCATGTTTTACTACATATGCATAAAAAATTCACCTTTTTATTAAAATTCACTTGTGTTTCCATCACTGCCATATGATAACGTTCCTAAGATTTTTATTTATTTATTTTATTTTTTTATGGGGCTCCCATGCCGTATATATGGTTTTTTTTCTATAGTTTCATACAATTATGGCACTACTATCATATCGTGTTTTTTTCATGTTTTATATATGATATAACTTTATTTTATGGTTTCATACTTTTATGGTTGAGTTAACATTTCATTTATTTGGTCATTTGTTTCCATCAGTTATTGTTCTGTGCCTTTGACCTGCACCTGGTTTTGGCTCGCAATTAGGGCTCATGCACACGACTGTATTTATTTTGCGGCTGGCAAAAAAGGATCCGCAAAAAATACAGATGACGTCCTTGTGCTTTCCGTATTTTGCGGAACGGTACAGCCGGCCCCTAATAATACAGTACTATCCTTGTCCGTAATGTGAACAATGATAGGACTTGTTCTATGTTTTTGCAGAACGGACACAGACATTCGGAAATGGAATGCATATGGATTAACTTCCGTTTTTTTTGCAGACCCATTGAAATTAATGTTTCCGCATGAAAAACGGAACAGACACGGAAAGGAAATACATTCGTGTACATGAGCCCTTATATTATATGTCTGTCGAGGCTCCAATCCTGGTTTTGGCTTACAGTCACTGATGGAAATCACTGACCAAAACACTGACGGGTGAATGAGGCTTAAGGGCTCATGCACACGACCGAGTGCCGGCCGGGACCATGCTGCAGTGCACAATGCACGCAATTGCAGTCCACAATGCACGGGGACTGACCATAGGCTGCTGCATGCAGACGTGGACACATTTACTTGAATGTGGTCTGCGATCCGCATCCGATGCTCAGCGCCGCAAAAAAGTACTGCTTCCGTCGGGTTCCATGCCTCCGTTCCACTTCTGGATTGCGGAACCATTCAAGTGAATGGGTCCACATCTGTAATGCGGTGCAAAAATGGCTGGGGCCCGTATATTGCGGACCCGCTGTTTTCAGGCCGCAATATGGGCCCAGCCGGCACACGGTATGCATGAGCCCTAACTCTTACATAGACTTGATTTATCCTTATAGTGCAGACATGGATCCAGACCATCAGGCTCAAGGACTCACTGGAAAGTTTTTCCAATCGTTTTTTCCAAAGTTTATTTATTAATGTGTTAAAAAATACAACACATTTAGAAACCAGACAGATTTCTAAATTGCGTACTGTATTAATGCAGCCAGTGTTGGTGCCCAATGAAGAAATCTAGCCAATGAAAAAAAAGGCATGGACTTCACTTTCTGGTGCACGGAGTACCAGAAATGCACCTAATTTATTAAGAGGCGTCTGCCTCTCAACAAATTAGACACATCTCACTCTGGTGCAGAGGGATCAAGAATGACGTGTGAGAACACAAGTCTTGATAAGTATCCCTCAAGGTGTTTCACCTGCAAAAACCATGACAGAAACTACAAGACCAGTGCTATCTTTCACAGCATCTTGCAGATCATAGACCCACTGAAGTCAATGGGTCCACACAGTGATGAAGAGAGTACACGGCCGGTGCCAGTGTTTTGCGGACCTGTAGTTTGCAGTCCACAACATAGGCATGGTGGTCCCATGGTTGTATGCAGGAGGCCTAATGAACATTCATTACACTGCAGCAAAGCTTGTTCAGATTGCCTGCTATTTAAAGGAAATTTTTCATCAGTTTTATGCTGCGCTGTGCTGTATCACTTACTTGAATTGACTTTTTCATTTTGCTAAAATCTGTATTGATCAGCTCCAGCACATGCCAGCCACTGGAGTCTGCTCAATACAGAGCATAAGCTTAAGAGTTCTCATAATCATGATCTCCTGCCACTCTGCACCCTCAGCTGATTGACAACTTTCTTCCTACAGCAATCAGCAAAACTGTCTCTCATTGTATGTTGAACATGGTTACAATAGCCCAAGAAAGACCATTTAATGTTGAAAAATTGTAACTAACTATAATATTGATGGACCACTGTAGTCATATGAAAAAGTAACATCCCATATACAGTCTGCTTTATTTTTAACACATGGAATATTTGATATTAATTCAAACAGTATATAAAGTTAAGTGTGATGCATCTGAGCAAAAAGAAAAATCACTAACACAGTGGGGCAGATAGACAAATACTGTGCAAACTTACATTAAACAGTTTAAAAATACGCCAGATTTCTCACAGTTGCTGATGCTGGATGGTAAATGTGGCGCACTTTTACGACGTCTAGTCTATAAGTTTATACCACCTATTAGTTGGCTTACTAGAATATTCTGGCCGAAATTTTGGTGTCATTTTGGCAAACATTAACCTGGATTTGCTAATCCTATAAATGGTGTAAACTTAGAAAGGCTTTCTAGACCTGCACTAGATTATCACAGTTGCTCAGGCTGGACGATAAGTTTGGTGCAGGCACAGACACTTTTCTCTGACTCTGTACCATCTATTAGTTGGCTTACTCAGAGACAGAATATTAGCATAAAATGGTGCATATTAGACCATGCCCCTCTGCACTGAACTCCACCCTTTTTCATCAAAGCCCTGCTTCTTTTTCGACAAAGTCAGTAAAAAAGTATAAAAACCTTAGTTGTAAATCTGGGCCACACCTACTTTCCACTAAGCCAGTCTAAAACACTTAGTAAATGTGGTGTAAGTTATATGGACCAGAATTATGGTGATTCTTTATTAGTAAATCTGCCCCAGTGTCTTTGTAAGAAAACAGCATATGGCATTTCCTTCTGTGCACAAAAATAAGTACACCCTGGCTTTAAAACCATACCTAGTTTTGCACCTCTCAACAAAAACAGCCTCCACCTTTCTTCATGTTTATGAGCCTGACTTACATAAAATGCATTTGCTACACTCCTCTATAGAGATTATTTCTGTTGTGTGATGTGACCACTCTCTGTCTCACATTTGTACTGTGCATCCCATCTGGTTTTGATATCGGCTTGTCTTTTGACTCTGTCTCTCGTTTTTTTTTACTGCATTGTCTGCCTGGTTCTGACCCATTTTTTGTATGACAATCCCTTTGTGTTTTGTCATTTGGTGTCTGCCTGTCTCTGCACCTTAGTAGCATAGGGACTGTTGACCAGTGGTGGTCTTGCTACCTTCGGCTCGTACTGCAAGTAGCGGAGAAAATGAAGAGGCATGAATTTTCCTACTGTAGTTATCAGCCAGCCTTGTCAGTTTCTTAAAATAGTCATAAAGGGTAAAATGACAGTGTTGTGACATGCTTATCAACTTGCTCTCTATATGAAATGTGCAAGCAGTGTAAATGACTATACACTTCAGCAGATAGCTCCAGCAACCCACGCTACATGCAGTGTCCAAAATGTGGGAGATCAGTTACAGTGTGTTTGTCACCATTATAATAAACTAGCTGAAGGACCGTGCTTCGCCCGGGTATATTTAATTTATTTCTTTTACTGTTTGTGTGTGTCGTTAAAAGATATCGAGAGTGCCCTCTACAGTGCCTGCCCCTTTAACAGTGACCTCTACAGTGGCCCGCCCCTTTAACAGAGACCTCTACAGTGGCCCGCCCCTTTAACAGAGACCTCTACAGTGGCCCGCCCCTTTAACAGTGACCTCTACAGCAGCCCGCCCCTTTAACAGTGATCTCTACAGCAGCCTGCCTTCAACAGTGACCTCTACAGCAGCCTGCCCCTTTAACAGTGACCTCTACAGCTGCCCGCCCCTTTAACAGTGACCTCTACAGCTGCCCACCCCTTTAACAGTGACCTCTACAGAAGCCCACCCCTTTAACTGTGACCTCCACAGAAGCCCACCCCTTTAACTGTGACCTCCACAGCAGCTAGAGTGGCCATTGTCTTCACCCCAGAAAGCTAGACCTCACTGGCCATTCCCCCAAACGTGAAACAGCGCCCCCAGTTCCCATGAAGACACATCACTAAACATGAGGCCACGCCCCCCCTGGCTCCGTGAAGACATGGAGGAGAAGCTGTCTGAGTGTGAGCTACTGAAAGGGTGGCCATCCCCGTGTCTGTCCAGGCACTGCGTCGGACGGAGAACAGGTAGCCAGAAAACTGGACTGTCCAGCCTAAAGCCGGACATCTGGCCACCCTAACATCAGCCTGCCCCTAGGGTGGCCAGAGGTCTTGTTTTAGGCTTGACGGTCTGGCTTTCAGACTCCCTGTCCTCTGTCATGTACAGGGCCTGGATGGACACAGCAGCAGCACTCTCAGCAGCAGCACTGTGCAGTCTGAGCAATGAGCTGCAGGGAGAAAGTCACCCTTCTTCCACCTCTGCAGCTGACAGAAGGTGATTTTTACCAATATTTTTAATCCCGGTCAAATGCAGCATGGAAGGGGCGTGACCTGACTGGGTCAGGGGCGAGACTTAGTGGGATCTGGGGGTGGTGCTTTTAAGTCCTTCTTTTGACGGTGGCCGGAATTACAGGTCGATGCCTGATTTAGGAGGAAGGTGGGTAGCAGTGGAAGAAAACATCTTTTATTACTACTGAACAGTAAATATGTAAAATGTACATTATATGAGGTAATGATTGATGATGAGTTAGTCTAAAACATAAGTTATAGTTATGGTAACTGGGAATACCCATTTACCATTGTCATCCACAGTGCTCTGCAAGCAGTGAACTGGCTAGGTTGTCATAGAAACCTGATGTGTGCCTGTGAGCTTCTATTGGCTGATAAGGGTCATGTGACCAGGCTACTATTGGCTAATGCATTTTTTGGGAATATCTCAGGAACGGTACGTCCTGGAGAGTTGAAAACTGTTCTAAAACCTTCCCGGACACCTGATGTACATATGTGCCAAATTTTGTGATTGTAGCTGCAACGGTGCGGATTCCTTTAGCGGACATACACACACACATACACTCAGCTTTATATATTAGATATTTCTGCCAGTGACTGCTTTTTAATGTATGGTATATGGGCATTAAAATAACTGCAATAATTCCATGACCACAAAAGAGGTGGAAAACATGAAGAAATACTATAGGCACTGCAACACAGAAACTTGTGAAAATTATTGGAAGATTGCAATACTAGTCAGATCAGAGTCTAAATATCAAACACAATAGACTTATTAAAACATTCAATATATCAAAGGAAATCATTAGCAAATGGGTTTTCCTGGAGTTTGCCATTGATGGCACATTCTTAGAATTGGACAATCATGAATGTATGGTCCCCGTGTATGAACACCCCTGCTGTTCAGCACAGCGGATGGAAACAAGGCATTGAGGGCACATCTTGTTTTCTTGCACATGCATAACCCACAATGCAATGCAATAAGATTATACTATACTTCTGTGTGCCTTCAATTATATGTGAACAAGTAAGGACTGTGTGTGTCAGGGCCCAAGCATGCAGTTTATCCATTATCACAGGAAGATATACATACGTACAATATAGACACAGTAGCAAGCTATGAGGCATAGAAATGAAAATACTAAACAAGGAAAAATGCAAGAGGATTTTGGTGTTAGAGCTTTAAATAGAAAAAAATACTGAAACTGCCATAGATCTATTATTATCAAGATGTTGCGATTGAAGGCTCCTGTATATTTTCTGGATATATTTTTTTTTCATTCCCTTCTCGTGCCCTTATTCTGGTGATTTTCTTTTGTTTCTTCATCTTGTTGGCTTGCCAACTGTAAATTCACACACAGTCTGTAAAAATAGGGGGCTTTTTTCTAATCAGTGATTTTTTTTAAGTTGAAGAGCATCATTTTCCAGTTTATAGTAAATGCTGCTAATTTGATCATATTAGAATTTAACATGTATTACTTATGTTTAAATGTCAAATTGTCTCTAAAACATGAATGTATAGGACAGTTAGCAACCTGGTTGTGAAGACATCAACGAGATTAGCCATTAGTATTTTTCCTTCCTACCTTCAGAGTCAAAACTTTATATTTTTCCGACAGCATAGCCATATTAAGGCTTGTTTTACTGCAGAAGAAGTTGTACTTTCAGAGGAGCCATTTAATGGTTTATTTAAGGTATTGAGAAAAACTGCAAAAAATTATATGTGGGGCGGAAATTTAAAAAAAGACAGAATTCCCCATAGTTTTTATGGTGTTCACAATGGAAAAAATGACTAACTATATTCAGTAAGTCAGTATAATTACAGCAACACAAAACTAAGGGGGGTAATTTATTAAGCTGGAGTAAGTTTATATAACAGCTAGTTGCGTCGCAGTCTGCGAATTTTCCCTGGTCTTGCCAGGTCTAAAAAAGTGGGCATGGTGTGGGCGGGGAAGGAGATGGGCCGACAAACCCATCTCATTTACCATTTTCTACGCCTGTTTTAGGCATAGAAAATGGTCTAAATGTAAGATGGTAAGGAAGCTGTCTTACATCTAGAACTAGCATATGATCCACTGAAGTTAAGAAGCCTGCGTCTCTTTATAACTTCGGCGGAGCCACCACCAGCTTAGGGGTTTATTAAGACCGGCATCTAAAACGGTCTTAATAAATGTGTCTCTTAGTATTTGTGTTACTACTTTTAAAAAATGACTTTTTTTTTTTTTTTTTTTACAGAAAAATGTTCTGTGACCATATTTTGTCATACGGTGGTGAATGAAAGTTTGTGAACCCTTCAAAAATTCTATATTTCTGAATAAAAGTGACCTAAAAGTAGGTAACCAAATCAAACAAATGAGTCAAAAATTTTAGACTTGGTAATTTATTTATTGAGGAAAATGATCCAATATCACATGTGTGCGTGGCGCCATATTTAAAGTGAGGACTTCCGCCGTATATGTATGGTGGCAGTCAAGGGCTAGAGAAGTTGGAAATTAACCTGACTTTGGTCAGGGGTGAACTGGCCATAGGCCTTACAGGGAAACCTCCTGGAGGGACAATGCCCAGGGTGCCACCTCAATCCCTCCTCTCTGACGCTGGTCAGGTACATAATGAGCTCTCAGCGGTAATTAACTCTGTTAGAATCAGGTAATTACAGTGAAGAAAATAAGTATTTGATCCCTTGCTGATTTTGTAAGTTTGCCCACTGTCAAAGAAATTAACAGTCTATAATTTTTAGGGTAGGTTAATTTTATCAGTGAGAGATAGAATATCCAAAAAAAAAATCCTGAAAATCACACTGTCTAAATTATATATATATTTATATGCATTTTGCACAGAGAAATAAGAATAAAGCAGTCAGACGTTTTTTGTAGTTGATGAGGTTTGCGCACATGTCAGAAGGAATTTTGGTCCACTCCTCTTTGCAGATCATCTCTAAATCCATTAAGGTTTCGAGGCTGTTGCTTGGCAACTCTGATCTTCAGCTCCCTCCACAAGTATTCTATGGGATTAAGGTCTGGAGACTAGCTAGGCCACTTCATGACCTTAATGTGCTCCTTTTTTGAGCCATTCCTTTGGTGCCTTGGCTGTATGTTTTTGATCATTGTCGTGCTAGAAGACCCAGCCACGACCCATTTTTAATTTCCTGGTGGAGGGAAGGAGGTTGTCGCTCAGGATTTTACGGTACATGGCTCCATCCATTCTCCCATTGATGCAGTGAAGTAGTCCTGTGCCCTTAGCAGAGTAACACCCCAAAACATAATGTTTCCACCTCCATGCTTTACAGTGGGGACGGTGTTCTTTGGGTCATAGGCAGCATTTCTCTTCCTCCAAACACGGTGAGTTGAGTTAATGCCAAAGAGCTCAATTTTTGTCTCATCTGACCACAGACCCTTCTCCCAGTCACTCTCAGAATCATCCAGGTGTTCATCTGCAAACTTCTGACGGGCCTGCACATGTGCCTTCTTGAGCAGGGGGACCTCGCAGGCACTGCAGGATTTTGATCCATTACGGCGTAATGTGTTACCAATGGTTTTCTTGGTGACTGTGGTTCCAGCTGCCTTGAGATCATTGACAAGTTCCCCCCCCCCCCCCCCCGTGTAGTTTTAGGCTGATCTCTCACCTTCCTCATAATCAAGGATACCCCACGAAATGAAATTTTGCATCTAGCCCCAGATCGATGTCAATTGACAGTCATTTTGAATGTCTTCTATTTTCTTACTATTGCACCAACAGTTGTCTCCTTCTCACCCAGCATCTTACTTAGGGCTCATGCACACAGAATGTTTAAAAGAGGAAGGAAAGATGCCAGAAGAGAAAGAGGTTAAATATTGTAGTTAGGTGACTAATGACTACTGGATTTTTATTCTTACCACATTCACCGAGAGTGATAAATAACATAATATTTTAATATTGCAAACATTTTTGGTCGTGGTGATACCAATTATGTTTTCCAATTTTTTATATTTTTTTTAATATGATAAATGAGGAAATGTTTTTTAATAATTTTGTCAAATATGTTTATAAGACTTATTCAGCTGATTTTTATTTTTTTAGACTTGAACCTCTGATCTTTTCTTCATTTATACTATTCATAACATTACTTCTGTAAGAATACAAAAATGACTGTTAAAAATCGATAAACTGTCAGTCTTTAAGGGCCATTTTGCATGTGTGCATCCATTTTCTGTCTGTCTATCCATTTTTAATGAGCAGCCAGAAACTGTTGCTGAGTATTATGCAAATGATCTGTTTGGTGCACCTCATCATACCAAAAGCTACCTTCCCTATTGTGGTTAGCTCCACCCCAGCTCTGAGTGACAGGGCCAGGCAGTGGCGATGTAATCTCGCCTGACCCTGTGTTCTAGCCCATGCAGTACAGCTCTAATGCTTGCTAGTAAGCATCAGGACTGTACAGCCAGTACTGCCCTGGCAAGCATCAGGATTGTACTTCCGGCACACAGGCGAGATTACATTACCACTGCCTGGCCCTGTCACCCAGAGTTGGAATCAGAGCTAACTGTGATAGGGACTGGAGTTGTTAGTGTGATGAGGTGCAGCAGTGATGTCCTCGTAGCACCAAACAGCTAATTTGCATAATACAAAAGGCTTAATTTCTCAGCAACTGAGGCACTGATCTGCAGGGTGAAAACTTTGAATCAGGAGACCGTGGTAAAACTACAAGTTTATTTTGTTTATTAGTCTACATTCACATTTGCGGCAACAGCACGTCAAACTTGCGAGATGCGGTCGGACAAAAACTACAGCACGCTGCATTTTTTTGTCAGGCTGCCTCTCGGCTTGTTTGCCATCCTGCGGCCTGACCTCCGGCCCGCCCCCATTATAGTGAATGGAGCCAGAATGGACTTCCGGCGGCACGGTGGGCTAGCGTTAGCAAGGATCCAGCAAGCTGTTCCCCCGCCGGAACAGCCTGTCTGACTCTGCTGCCGCAAGTGTGAAAGTAGCCTTACTCTGGTACATAGTGACAGATGCTCTTTAATGTGTAGTTTTTATTTTATTTTTTTTTTTTATTTAGTAAATCTTCATTGAAGATACAGGTAATGTATTAAAGGTGAAACAATAAGGTTCACAACATAGTTCACAGGTACTACACAATGATTAAGAAATAAGCTATTAGTTTAATGTATATTTTGAATCCCTTTTTAATCTCTTAATATTATAAAAATGAGCATTCTCTGCACAGACACACACAGGGAGGGCAGGTTTCTATAACAACACAGCCAGGTAATTAGCAGCCAGCTGAGAAGCTCAGTTACATAACAACCCAGCCATTTCTATTCACTGCTTTAAAGGGGCAGAGCGCTGTGGATGACACTGTTAAAGGGGTATTCCAGTTACCAGAAATATAACTTATGTTTTAGACTAATTTTAGACTAAGACCGTTCAGTAGTAATAAAAGATGTTTTCGTCCACTGCTACCCATTGCGTGTCCTCATAAACTACCATGGCATCGACTGTAATTGAGGCCACCCTCAAAAGAAGGACTTAAAACCCCCGCCCCAGGTCTCACTAAGCCACTCCCCTGACTCAGTTAGACCACGCCCCTCCCACTCCACAGCCAACAGGGATTGAAAAAATGAAGGTAAAAATTAACTTCTGTCAGCTGCAGGGGTGGGAGGGTGAATTTCTCTCTGCAACTACACACAGAAACATTAGATGA
Source organism: Rhinella marina (assembly GCA_900303285.1). Lineage (NCBI taxonomy): Eukaryota > Metazoa > Chordata > Amphibia > Anura > Bufonidae > Rhinella > Rhinella marina. The sequence goes on from ONZH01014438.1 coordinate 241,582, forward strand.
AATAGACATCTTTTATTACTACTGAACGGTCGTAGTCTAAAATTAGTTTTCTTCCACTGCTACCCTTTTGTGTGTCCTCATAAATTACCATGGTATCGACCTTTTAATTCAGACCACCCTCAAAAGAAGAACTTAAAAGCAACCCCCCCCAAGGTCCTGCTAAACCACGCCCCTGGTCAGGTCATGCCCCCTCCCACTCCGCAGCCAATGGGGATTGAAAAAAATGAAGGTAAAAATCAACTTCTGTTAGCTGCATTGACTTTCTGTCTGCAACGACACACAGAAACATTAAATGAAATAGAATAAATAAACTAATTTTAGACTACGACCGTTCAGTAGTAATAAAAGATGTTTTTTTCCACTACTACCCATTGCGTGTCCTCATAAATTAACATGGCATCGACCTGTAATTCAGGCCACCCTCAAAAGAAGGACTTAAAACCCCGGCCCCAGGTCTCGCTAAGTCACGCCCCTGACTCAGTCAGGCCACGCCCCCTCACACTCCACAGCCAAGGCGGATTGAAAAATTGATGGTAAAAATCAACTTCTGTCAGCTGCAGGGGTGGGAGGGAGGATGACTTTATCTCTGCAATGAAACACACAAACATTAAATGAAATAGATTAAATATACCAGTTTTCTTCCACTGCTACCCACTGTGTTTCCTCATAAATTACCATGGCATTGACCTGTAATTCAGGCCCCCCTCAAAAGAAGGACTTAAAAGCACCCCCCCCAAGGTCCCGCTAAACCATGCCCCCGACCCGGTCAGGTCATGCCCCCTCCCACTCTGCAGTCAATGGGGATTAAAAAAATTAAGGTAAAAATCAACTTCTGTCAGCTGTATTGACTTTCTCTCTGCAACGACACACAGAAACATTAGATGAAATATACCCAGGCGAAGCCGGGTCCTTATGCTAGTGTCTTATAAAAATAGAAATTGAAAAAATGTATTAATTTCTTTGGCTTTTTTTTTTTTTTAAACCCAACCCCTGCAATGACCTCAATGTATATCAGGGATCAGAAACCTCCAGCAGTCCAGTTGTTCTGAAACTGCAACTCCCAGAATCCTCCTTTCACTTCTGTGGGAGTTACAAGAACAGCCAAGTAAGGTTGCATGCTAGGAGTTCCAATTTCACAGCAGCTGGAGTGCCGATGGTTGCTGATCGCTGATATATACTATGTCCCCCACAGTGCCGTCAGTATAAATAATATCCCCTTTTGTGCCCCTCCTGTTTACATTATGGCTCCATTAGTGCCCCCAATATACATAATGCTGCTAATAATGCCCCCATTATAGATGATGTCCCATAGTGCCTCAGTATATATAATGCCACCCATTAGTGCCCCCAGCAGAAATGATGCACCTAATTAGTGCCCTAAGAGAAATGATGCCCCTCATCTGTGCTCCCAAAAGAAATTATGCCAGTATAGATTTAAAAAAAATACTCACTTAACCACAGACACTTGCTCCGCACTAAAGACAGCTGGACCTGATGCTCCCAGCATGATCATGTGATGTCATGATGCTGGGAGCTTCAGGTCCTGCTGCCTCCAGTGCGAAGGGAGTGTTCTGGTGAAGGATGTCCTATTCTGTGAGGTCTGCTATTTACTGGACTTGTAAATAACCATGTAAATAAACCCATATACCTTAATGGTTCAGAAAATGGCCATGTACCTTAATGCTGTGAACAGAAATTTTACTGGCAAGATGGGGAGTAACACTGTAGGAACCTAAACATGGCATATCTAGAGGGCCTTCAGAAGACTCCAGCTGACATAGCAACTGATCAGCACCCCATTATTATGTCAAAGAGGTGCCAATTGGAGGACAGCCGTTAATATCGATGACCTATCATCAGGAAATTTGATCGATGGGGTCCAACACACCAAGGATTCACTTGAATGGAGCAAGTACGTGCATTACTTCATTTCCGAGATGACGGGCAGTGTAATGAAGGTGGAGGTCACAGCACTCATCAATTGTGTAGCTTTCACCAGGTGCTCGTCTTATTCTGACCCTTTCTCCACCCCAGGGTCAATTTCTTCTAGACATACAATATAAACAGCACTCCAGTATTCTGTTATTCAGCCAGACATGGTTGTGCACATTAGTACAATTATAGCAGCGACGTTTTCATCAAGCAACTTGTGTGCCGCACGTGTGGACGCTGGCCGGAGCAACCTGATTAGAGGGGTGGAACAACTACTCTTTGTGACCAAGGCAGGGATTTCAGAATGCACCCCTCAGTCTCTGAAGTTCAGCATGATCAGACTAGTTTCCATGTGCTTATGTCATCATAGGAGTATACTCATACTGAAGTTCAGTGTGATAGCTGTCAGACAATTGTTCAACTAACAGCTACCAACATTGTGCATACACATTTAAAGGGGTTGTGTCATAAAGCATATTTGACATTTTTCAAACTAGTACCTGGATCTGAATACTTTTGTAAGTGCAAGCAATTACAAATTTAGTATAGTCAGTGAGTTTTTCAATAAAATGTTACTGTATAGCGCCACCCGCTGTTTGTACTTTTTGTCCGTCTCACTCAGCTGGTCGAACATGCTTAGTTTAAATCTTAGAAGCTGTAGCAGTTACAGGGAGAAAACTGCTGCAGAAAGGACACATCCCCTGAGCTGCCAGGCTCTAATATTCTGGCAGAGAAAATGGAGATCTCTGGATCCATGTGAGGTTCAAGGTTGGTTTTAGCTTTGTTAGAAGGGTATTATGTACTATATGATGTTTGATTTTCATTTTTATATCAATCATGGCATAACTCCTTTAAGTAAGTTGCATGGCAATTTGGTGTTCCGAACTAATCAAATGTGGAATAATTGGAGGAAGGAGGAAATAGGGAAGGTGAAAAAGGGCCTTTGAGCTAGCAGCACCATGCTTCTTACAGAAATACATTATACAGAAACGCCTACATTCACATTTACCTATTTTTATAGTAACATAGTTTATAAGGCCGAAAAAAAACATCTGTCCATCCAGTTCGGCCTGTTTTCCTCCAAGTTATACATAAACATATACAGATAAAAACCATAACTGAAATGTAATTAGACATGTTTCATCTTCTGATTAGTTTTTTGAGTTTCTCTAGTAAATTAGCCTACCTTAATTCTCATTTTATCAGAGTGTCCTCAGATCCTCAGATAAGAAGCATCAGTATGACAATTAAATTAAACCAGTGTCAATAAGATACTAATTCTGATTTATCCTTTCTGTTCCACTGTATCTCAAAATACAAAAATTTTCAGTTCTGAATATTTTACTTTCTTGATGCTTCTACAGCTGGTTGAACATCATCATCCTTTAGATACGGTAGCTTAGCAGAGTACGTGTTTCATAATTGTGTACCTTGTGATGTCTTTAACATAGTAAGGCTGAAAAAAGACATCTGTGCATCCAGTTCAGCCTTTATCCTGCAAGTTGAGCAATATAGTCTATACCACTTTTTGCCGTATTTAGGTCGCAAATTTTCCCACAAAGGTGTTTTGTGACAAAATCTGTGACTTATCACCATTCACACCACTTTCGTGAAGTGGCTGGAAAAGGTAGCGTGACGCGGGCAGGGAAAAGGGAGGTCCGGACGCCTCGTTTCATTCATCATTTTCCACACCAGTTTATGGCATGGAAAATGGCCTTAAACTACACCAGCAATGGAGCTATTGCATGGCTGGCAGCAACAAGAGACAAAGTTATGTAGAGGTCTGCACCTCTACATAACTTTGGCGCATCCACAGGCAGCTCAGAGGGATTAAGACCGGCATATAAATCTCCAGTCTTAATAAATGTCCCCCTAAATTTTGTTTTTAGAAATGTTTATATTGTTATGAATTGTCCCATTTAAAGGGGACCTGTCAAACTGGGCATGATCTGTGGACAGCATGTTAAAGAGCAGGAGGAGCTGAGCAGATTGAGATTGAGTTTTGTGGTTAAAGAGTCTGTATACTTTAATTATCTAAATTGTTGCTCATTTTGGACTAAGAAGTAGTAGTATAAAATATATATCAAGCTGCTCATATCCCCCCCATTCTAAATTGAACTCCTTTTAAACTCATCTTGTTATCTAGTCAAGTCAGTCTATGATACAACCTTTGCTGTGTTGGTAATTTGACTGCTCTTCCAGACGTTAAAGCCAACATAACAATGCCAGCCTCAGTTAGGGCACTGAAGTAGAAAGGGAATGTAACAGCATTTAGTTCCTCTTTGTGGATGTCCTTATTGAACTACCAGATTTACCAATTCAAATGAATAGAAATTGTCATTATACTAGATTATGTTTCATGCTGATCAGGCACTGATTGAATCAAGTATGACTCTTAATGAAATATCTAAAAATAACATGTTTAATGGAATGATGCCTCAATTGAAATTGCAAGTGAGGGACAAACAAAGGTGCTCATCTTTTATTGTTGTGTTCAGTCATAACAACTATGAAAGCATAAGTCAATCCCTCTTAAAGGTGATACAGATGCTAAGGGTGCAAAGAGTAGCAGACAAGCAGGATCAGAATCAGGAGAGACAAATAGTACCAACAGACGAGGGATTAGTCATGTTCAAGTTAGGCCTCATGCACACGAACGTGTGCCGGCCGTGCCCGTGCTGCGGGCCGCAAACTGTGGTCCGCAATGCACGGGCACTGACCGTGAGGCCACCGCATGCGGATCGAGGACCCATTCACTTGAATGGGGTCCGAGATTCGCATCCGAGGGTCCACACCGCAAAAAAGTAGTGCTTGCGCTACTTTTTTGCGGTGCGGAGGCACGGCCAGAAACACCACGGAAGCACACCGTAGTGCTTCCGTGGTGTTCCGATCCGTGCCTCCGCTCCGCATCTCCCGGATCGCGGACCCATTGAAGTGAATGGGTCCGCGATCCGTGATGCGGGCTGCACACGGCCGGTGCCCGTTTATTGCGAACCCGCCGTATGCGGCCCGCAGCACGGCCACGGCCGGCACATGTTCGTGTGCATGAGGCCTTATGTAGAGGCTGGCGCTGATAACACCTCCAACTTGAACAATGAAGTCAGAAAGAGGAGAGATTTAAAAACACGATTTTACTGAATCTTTTCCTATAGAACTATATATCAATCCACTCAGCATCTCCTGCTCTATAGCATGCTGCCTGTAGCTTTCATTGCATTTTATGGTGACAGGTTCTCCTTAACTCCTTCCCGCATTGTCACGTACATGTACGTGAGGGAATGCAGTCTCTTGCTGCATCCCCACGTACATGTACATGTTCTGATCGAGTGGGTGAAGGAGCTGCGCCCGCCCGATCAGCAACGGGGACCAGCTGTTACTGACAGCTGGGCCCCTGCTGTATCCGCCTATGTCGGTAATTAACCCTTCACATGCCGCTGTGAGCATTAACCGCGGCAGGTGCAGGGTTTACAGAGGGAGGGGGTGATGGTTGCTATGGCAGCCCTGATGAGTTACTCAGGTATCAGAACCTGCCAGCCACGGAAGCCCAGGAGATCCAGCCCCCAGGCTGGGTCTCCTAGGCAACTGTCAGCGTCTAACAATGTTAGACACTGACAGTCCAATGCAGCACAATACAGCATGTATTGTACTGCATTGAAACAGGGATCAAACAGTGGGACAAAAGTAAAGAAGTGAAAAAAAAAACCTTTCAACATAAAATAATGTATAATAAAAAAATAAAAATAAAAACAGACATATTAGGTATCACTGTGTCTGTAACAACCTGCTCTACAAAAATATCACATGATGTACCCCCTCAGGTAAACGCCGTAAAAAAATAAATAATAAAAACTATGACAAAAATTCCATTTTTTGTCACCTTACATCACAAAAAGTGTAATATCAAGCTATCAAAAAGACATAAGTACAGTACCCCAAAATAGTACCAATCAAACTGTCACCTCATCCTCCAAAAAATGAGCCCCTTCTTAACACAATCTCCCGAATAATAAAATGGAGACACTAAAACATGATTTTTTTTTTCAAAAATGCTTTTATTATGTAAAACTGAAATAAATTTTAAAAAGTAGACATATTAGGTATTGCGTGTCCATAACAACCTGCTCTTCCAGCAAAAATCGAGACATTTGGCAGAAAAATAAAAGAAATATAGCTTTCAGAAAATGAAGACACAAAAACTTGATTTTTGGTTTCGAAAATGCTTTATTATGTAAAACTGAAACAAAACATATAAAAATACACATTTGGTATCATCACATGCGTATGAACTTGTTCTGTAAAAACAACACATGACCTATCCTGTCAAGAGAAAAAAAGTAAAAATTGTGCCACAAGAGCCATTTTGTGGTTACCTTGCCTCACAAAAAAGCGTAATATCGAGCAATCAAAAATCATGTGTACCCCTAATAGCACCAATAAAACGGTCACCTTATCCCATAGTTTACAAAATGGGATCACTTTTTGGGAGTTTCTACCATAGGGTTGCATCAGGGGTTCTTCAAATGCAACATGGTATCTTAAAATTATCCTAGTGAAATCTGCCATCCAAAATCCATATGGCACATCTTCCCTTCTACACCCTGCCATGTGCCCATACAGCATTTTATGTAAGCAGTTTATGTATACAGTTTCTGTATACTGCAGAATCAGGGTAATAGATATTTAGTTTTGTTTGGCTGTTAACTCTTTCTGTGTTACAGGAAAAATGGATAAAAGTGGAAAATCTATAAAAAAAAAGGGAAATTTATTTAATTCTTATGGGAAACCTAAAGGGTAAATAAAGTTTGTAAAACAAGTTTTCAATACAGGGAGTAGGTTGTAAACTGGGGTCATGTATGGGTGGTTTCTACTATGTAAGCCCCACAAAGTGACTTAATAACTGAACTGGTCCTAAAAAAAAGTGGATTTGGAAATTTTCTTTTAAAATTTCAAAATTGCTTCTAAAATTCAAAGCCTTCTAACGTACTAAAAAATAAAATGACGTACAAAATGAGCCAACATAAAGTAGACATATGGGGAATGTTAAATAACATCTATTTTATGAGGTATCACTATCCGTCTTAAAAGCAGAGAAATTCAAATTTAGAAAATAGTGAAATTTTCAAAATTTTCTGTAAATTTTGGATTTTTTTTTATAAATAAAGGTAAAACATATTAACTCAAATTGACCACTAACATGACGTACAATATGTTATGAGAACACAATCTCAGATTAGTTTGGATAAGTAAAAGCATACCACAGTTATCACTGCAAAATGCGGCCTGGTGCTTATGGTGAAAACTGGCTCGGTCTTCAAAGGGTTAAAGCTAGAGAAAAACCAATGAAGTTGTTGGTGTAAACATGTGAATGAAATATTTTGTAAAATCACTGTAATGAGTATCACTGTGATTAAATGTTGTTACCAAATAACAAAATGCAATATCAAAGGGGCGAATGCCTATAGCACTGTATAAATAGTCTCCTGCTATTCTTAGCTTCTCACATGGTATTTCCATTGTAAAACACCTACTTGAAGAATGAGTTAATATTTATTTGGTATAAACAAAGAGGAAGGAGCAAAGTGTTGTCATAGTTTGACTTTCGCCATCTCGATTAGTTTCTATTGCCAGTGACCAGAATAGCAGCATTATGTGTAGTAATGATTAAGAAATGACACACATAGTGAACAATGCAGCTAAGGCTATCTAAGGTTAGGGGGGTTTCCAGGGCTATCCTTAGGAAAATGCATTACTACGTCATTGTGAGGGTCCAGCACAATCAGCATCTTTTACATATTCACAGCAAATTGTCTGCGGGTAAAAAAAAAAAGCCTGTGAAAGAGTGTTGTACAATACAATGTTAGACAAGAAGTCTATTATATTTATAGCGAAGGTTTTGTTCTGGATATGGTGATATGAAATACCTAATTTGTTGTTTTGTAACTGCAATATAATCAAATGTATTAATTAGAAAAATTTTCGCCCCATAAGACGCACCTAGGTTTTAGAGGAGGGCAATAAGAAAAAAATATTTTTCATTAGATCTCAGGTCAGACCAGCAATTAGACCCCTCAATGTTAATAAGACCCCAAACAGACCTCAGCTCAGACCCCAATGTTAATGACTCCCAATCAGACCTCAGATAAGAGACCCATGCCTCTCTTCAGCCCCCATGTGAGTCCCCAATGCCTGTAATTAGCCCCCATATCAGCCCCTAATGCCTGTAATTAGCCCCATATGTGTAATTAGCCCCCATATCAGCCCATCACTTCAGCCCCCATGCCTCACTTTAGCTCCCATATCAGCCCCCATGCCTCATTCTAGTCTCCATATCAGCCCCCATGACTCACTTTAGTCCCCATATCAACCCTCATGCCTCACTTTAGCCCCCATATCAGCCCCCATGCCTCACTCCAGCCCCATTATGATTCCCTATGCCTCACTTAAGCCTCATGCCTCTTATTAGCCCCCATTATGAGCCCAGCATGCCAGTAAAAATAAAAAAGCCACTTACCTCCCCTGCTCCTGGACGCCGATGCTCCTCTCCGACCGCGCTCTCTTCTTCCTGTCGGCTGTGCTGTGACCCTGCACGCACAGCATGAGGTCACAGAGTGCCCTCACGCTGTGCGCCGCACAGTACAGCTGAACGGAGGTCCAGGAAGCGGTAAGTACAGAGTCTTCACCGCTTCCCGGTCCTCCGGTGCTAATGAGTGCTTCCATAATGGAAGCGCTCATTAGCATTCACCCCATAAGACGCAGGGGCATTTTCCCCCCATTTTTTGGGGAAAAAAAGTGGGTCTTATGGGGCGAAAAATACAGTACTCATTAAAATGCCACATAATTCTGGTGCAACCTGCACTATATAATCTGGGATACATTCTTCACCACATTTAGTAACCTCTCTTAGGCTACTTTCACACTTGAGCTTCACGTTTCCGGTATTAAGATCCAGCAGAGCATTTCAATACCAGAAAAAAACGCTTTGTCCCCATTCATTGATAAAACGTAACTGAACAGAATGGAGTGCTCCAAAATGCATTCCGTTCTGTTTGGACGCAATCCCATACCGGAGAACAAACCTCAGCAAGCTGTGGTTTTTAGTGTTGAGCGAACATGCATTCGGCCAAACATGTTGGTGCTCGGGTACACGCAGTATTCGGCCGAATACCATGTGTGCTCGAGCACCATGCTCGAGTCCCCTCCCCGCACGCTAATTAGCTAATTAGCGTGCGTGGAGGTATGGCATTCAGTGTAATGCCAGTAGCCATGTTAGCTACTGGCATTACACTGATTGGCTGGCCGGGAACGCTTCATCGGGTGCTATCAAGCACCCGGTGACATGTGACCTAGCTAGTGTTAGACAGGGAGAGGTGCTGCAAGGAGGGACAGAGAGTGTAGGGAGAGAAGCACGCTAGGCAGGGATAGAAATCACTCCAAAAAGACCCAAACGCCCTTTTAAGGGCTATTATATCTGGCACAAACTTATTATTTTTTTTATATTTTAGTACTTTGAAGGTGTTGAAAATAGCGCTAGGTGGCCTGACATTAACGCCACAAGCGCTGCTGCAGCAAGGAGGGACATACACTGTAGGGAGAGAAGCACGCTAGGCAGGGATAGAAATCGCTCAAAAAAGACCCAAAAGCCCTTGTAAGGGCTATTATATCTGTCACAAACCTTTATTTACTGATATTTGAGTACTTTAAAGGTGGTGAAAATAGCACTAGATGGCCTGCCATTAATGACACATGTGCTGCTGCTGCATGCTGTAGGACACTCTCTGTATACTATATACCTGACATACATTGCTATAATTTCTGCTGTTAAGCCCGCAGTAATTCTTTTGCGTCTTGCTGTATAATATTTGCGTATTGATAGAATTTCTATAGGCAGGGTTACTATCATTGTTCAAACAGCCATTGGGAAATATGTTTTTTTTTTTTTTTTTGTGTGTCAAAAAAAAAACCCCAGGTGTGTCCTGTCAGTAACGCTAGGTGCACAGCGTATTACAACCGTTCAAAAGTTTCTGTAGCTGACATCCGTATTTAATACCGTTCATTTAGGCCGCAGTTCCTCATTTGCTGCTGCAGTTCAATTTTCCCTAGGAGGGAATTAAACAATAGGGATAGTATTTGGGTAGGTAGAAAGATTGTCGCTGTTCCAAAAAGACCAAAGTCCATTGTGAAATACGTCTTTTTTTATTTTTTTGGGTGGCAAAAAAATCCCAGGTGTGCTCTGCCACTAACGCTATGTGCACAGCGTATTACAACCGTTCAAAAGTCTCTGTAGCTGACATCCGTATTTAATATCATTCATTTAGGCCGCAGTTCCTCATTTGCTACTGCTCTATAACGTTACTAAGGGACGGGGAAGTGGGCGTGCTGCTGATGGTGAACACAGAGGCCATGGCTCTGGGCACGGTGAAACTGTGCCTGCTGGCAGAGCCCAAGAAACAAAGTCATCCAAAACTCCTAGCTTCATGTCACAGTTTGCAGGGCGCCGCAAGACGTAACTCTTGTCGCCACAGCAGTGCGAGCAGGTAGTTGGTTGGATTTCAGCTGATAATGCTTTCAGTCGCTTCAGCACCACCCCCTCTTCCACAAAGTCCAGTATCAGTAGCCAAGAGTCTGGGCAACCGCATCCTCACCCTGATCCTCCTTCCTCCCACCATGCAGAGTCTGGACAAAGAAGAGATCCCACATTGGGATATTCCGAGGAGCTTTTTTCATCATCGTCCCTTGGCTTGGGCCTCTCGCCAAGGCCGTTTGAAGTGGGACATGAGGAGATATTGTGCCCTGATTCCCAACCTATTGAGCAAACACAGTCTGAAGACGATGACGGTGGGGAACGACAAGTATTTTCTCCCGAGGTGCATGATGGTGATGAGACACAGTTGCCAATAAGTCAAGGGCAATTAGTGTCTCAAGAGGTTGTGGATGAGGATGAGACGCAGTTAAGTCAGGTTCTTGTTAGTTCACCATGTCAGGAGGAGAAGCAGAGGATGTGGAAGAGGAGGTGGCCCAAAAAATAGCTGACCCAACCTGGGAAGGTGGCAAGCCGAGCGAGGACAGCAGTACAGAGGGGGAGAGATCCGAAGAAGCGCAACAGGCTGGAAAAGACAGTGGGTTGGAAAAAGGGAGAAGGCAGGCCACGCCAACCAGGCCCGCAACTGTTCCCAGGAGCAGCCCCTTGCGGCCAGCTCCCTTGCCAAGGGTTAGGTGTTCGTCAGTCTGGCGGTTTTTTGAGGAAAGTGCTGACGATAAACGGATTGTAATTTGTAATCTGTGCCGTACCAAGATGAGCAGGGGCGTAAACACCAGCAACCTGACCAACACCAGCATGATCCGACACATGTCAGCAAAGCACCCTAAAAGGTGGGCTGAACGTCTGGGTCCACGATCTGTGTCTGCAGGTCACACCACTGCCTCCTCTTCCCCTCTGTTACCTGCTGTCCAAGACGCAGGCCCAGATGCCTCCTGCCCTGCACCTGGACCTTCGCAGGAAACATCAGCCAGCACGTCCACTTCAATGTCCCAGTGCAACTTTCAAATGTCCTTACCCCAGGCATTTGAACGCAAGCGGAAATACCCTGCCACCCACCCACAGGCCATAACTCTAAACGCGCAACTTTCCAAGTTGCTGGCCCTGGAAATGTTGCCATTTAGGCTGGTGGACACCGAGACCTTTCGCAGCCTGATGGCGGCGGCTGTCGCTCGTTACGCAGTCCCCAGCCGCCACTATTTTTCCCGGTGTGCCGTCTCTGCCTTACACCAGCATGTGTCCAGAAACATAACCCGGGCCCTGACCAACACAGTTACTGGCAAGGTCCACTTAACAACTGACACATGGACAAGCGTTTGTGGCCAGGGATACTACATTTCCCTGACGGCACACTGGGTGAACGTTGTGGAGGCTGGGAGCGAGTCGTCCCCTGGGATGGCCCAGGTGCTACCCACGCCGAGGATTGCGGGCCCTACTTCCATCTGGATTTCCACTGCCACCTATAGTAGCGGCTGCAACCCCTCCTTCTCTTCCTCCACCTACTCCTCCACTTCCACTGCAGAATTGCCATCTTGCAGCACCAGTCAGACTTCACTCAGTAGCTGGAAGCAGTGTAGCACAGCAGTCGGTAAGAGGCAACAGGCCATGCTGAAGCTTATTTGCCTGGGTGACAAACAGCACACCGCCGCAGAGCTGTGGCATGGCATAAGGGAATAGGCTGAGCTGTGGCTCTCGTCAGTCAACCTACAGCCAGGCATGGTTGTATCCAATAACGGCCGCAACTTGGTAGCGGCTTTGGAGCTGGCCAACCTCCTACACATACCATGCCTGGCCCATGTATTCAATTTAGTGGTTCAGCGGTTTCTGAAAACCTACCCCAATTTGTCTCAGCTACTGGTGAAGGTGCGTTGCCTGTGCGCCCATTTCCGCAAGTCACCGACAGCTTCAGCCGGTGTGGCAACACTGCAGCAGTGCTTGCGGTTGCCGGCTCACCGACTGCTGTGCGACCTGAGCACGAGATGGAATTCCATCTTACACATGTTGAGCAGGCTTTGTGAGCAGCAGAGAGCAGTAGTAGAATAACAGCTGCACCACGGTCGGTGCCTTTCTAGTCAGCTTCCGCTCTTCACAAGCGACGAGTGGGCATTGATGTCTGTGTTACGCAACTTTGATGAATCTACAGAGATGGTGAGAGGCGATAATGCCATTATCAGCGTAACCATCCCACTTCTGTGTCTGCTAAAAAACTCACTGCTCCCAATAAAGTCCGATACTCTGCGTGTGGAAGAGGTGGAAATGGGGGAAGACCCTACACAGGGTGATAGCCAGAGCACCATTGATTTGTCTTCTTAGCGCCAATTGGAGGAGGAGAAGGAGACGGTTGCCACCGCTACACAGGGTAGGCATACCACGTTTACACCATCTCTTCGGCGTGGATGGGCTGAAGAGGAGGATATTGAGAGTCATGCTCCTGGTGGGGAGAGCGAAGCCTTGTCTGTTGGGACTCTGGCACACATGGCTGACTTCATGCTAGGCTGCCTTTCCCATGAGCCGCGCGTTATACGCATATTAGGCAACACGGATTACTGGTTGTTCACCTTTCTCAACCCCCGCTACAAAGAGAACTTCCCATCTCTCATTCCTGTGGTGGAGAGGACAAGTAAAATGTTGCAATACCAGAAGGCCCTTGTCGAAAAATTAAAATCCATACAATGCAACGGCACACTGCCAACCAGATAAAGCACAAAATGCCATAGGGATATGAAGTATTCCGAAGCTAATGCTATGCTTGTTTAGTAAATTAGAGATTCTTGGCAAATATATTTTGTACAAAATTATCTGAGCCCGTCCACCAAATCGTCAAGGTGATCTCTGTAGGACGGGAACCTAACACTATTTCCTACCTGTTATGTGCCAACCTTGGCTTCCATATAATCAGGGGGTGTTGGTTCCACATGCGGTTCCTGCGCACTGGGATGTGCTGACTGAAATCCCCCTTTTTTTCTTTGTAAGTTTGCACTGGAGGTGTGGCTACTCCATTTGGTCATGCACTCCTGACTAGCCCGTCTGCCCCATAGGCTGATTTTAATTGGTGTAACTATAAAGCCGAGTGGACTCGGCATGCATGTTGGTACCTGCACCCCTGAATTAGTGGAGGTCTTTGAAGCACCAGAAATGGCAAAAGGCAGAGTGGATCCAGCATGCATGTGGAACCAACACCCCCTGATTATACGGAAGCCAAGGTTGGCACATAACAGGTAGGAAATAGTGTTAGGTTCCCGTCCTACAAAGATCACCTTGACGATTTGGTGGACGGGCTCAGATAATTTTGTACAAGATATATTTGCCAAGAATCTCTAATTTACTAAACAAGCATAGCATTAGCTTCGGAATACCTCATATCACTATGGCATTTTGTGCTTTATCTGGTTGGCAGTGTGCCGTTGCATTGTATGTATTTTCCTTTCCTAGTGCATTTAGCCATAGCAATGTGCACCTGCGCACTGGGATGTGCTGACTGAAATCCCCCTTTTTTTCTTTGTAACCTTGTCGAAAAATTGCTCCACAAATTTCCATCTGACAACGCTGGCGGCAGAGTACGTAGTTCCTTGGCCACCCGAGGAGGGGAGACGAGGGGAACACACAGCAGTTCGAACAAAGGCAAGGCGACACTCTCCAAGACCTGGGACAGTTTTATGACACCCGCCAGCACCCTCACCCTGAAGAGCGGCCTAGTGCGACAAGAAGGGAAAAGTTTTGGAAGATGGTAAAGGAGTACGTAGCTGACCGTGTCAACGTCCTCAGCGATCCCTCTGTGCCGTATAATTATTGGGTGTCTAAGGCTACTTTCACACCAGCGTTAGGACGGATCCGTTTGTGAGATCCATGCAGGCGCTCACAAACGGATCCGTTCCTATAATGCATTTGTTTGCATCCGTTCAGAACGGATCCGCTTTGCCTATCTTTTACATAGGCAAAACGGATCCGTTCTGATCTCCATTGAAAGTTACATAGGGAACGGATCCGTTTGCTATTGTACATTAGCAAACGGATCCGCTCCCATTGACTTGCATTGGAGTGGAGACGGATCCGCCTCCATTCCACTCGGTCAAGGGGACACCCTGCGCGCTCCAGAACTGTCTATTTAAGGAGACGCCACCCTTCTATGCTTGTGGCGCCTTCCTTGAAGCGGCATAGACCCTACAGCGCCCATACTTCTTTCCCAGTTTTCCTTACTGCGGCATAGGTGAGTTGACGCCTGGACCTGTTAGTAGTTCTTCATATACCAGCCTTCCATTATCTTAACCATCTAACTAGATAGGAGACATACCGGACTAGGACAGTCCGATTGGAAGCCCAGAGTTCACCATCTATCCATACCTCTTTGATTCACTGATGAAGTAAGAGATTTGATGTATATATACTGTAGACTTTATGTCAGCAGTTGGGGCCTATTCACATCTTGAATGCACCATGAATTACTACCAGCATGAACATGATACTGGATGTCAGCATTTGGGTACTCATTAACATCATTATATGTACTCAGTTTTCTATTGTAACAATCTTCATATGACAATCTGCTACCTGATATTTATAATGTATTGTAATATTTAGGAGGTTGTTATACCTCAGTACATGTATTAGAAGACTCCTTATGATGTTAGCAAGTTGTATAGTCTGTGTATTATGTATTTTTGGTCCTTGTTACTTGCCACATATCTGATTCTGTACACATTTCACTTATAGTGCCTGACGAAGGCCTGGATGGGCCGAAAACGTTTGCACTATCATTGCTGCAAAATAAACACACAATTGCAAGATACTTCATTTGGCTGTTATTTATACGAATAAACTTAAATTTGGGACAGTTTGATAAAGGCAGCAGCATGGAGTCCGATTCCATTATTCAGAGCTCAAGTATTCAGTCCACCCGGTTTGGTTTGAACACTCAAATTTTTTAAGTAAACGATTCTGGCCCCCTGGGCACAGAATGAACAGCATCGGGGAGGCGCCGAGAGGCAGGGGCTCCAACAGGTGGTAGCTCACCTCCCTGCAGACAGCCAACTCGATCCTAAGCTTTTTAAGTGCAGCAACTTAGATAAACGCAATAGGACATGGAATTACCGCGGAGAGCGAGAGTGGAGCGGCTGACACGGCACACACCACTGGGGGGGCCCCGGCCACCCGTGGCGGATAGCGGAAATAGAAACGGTCGTCAGCGAGTCTGTGCGGTGGCAGCAGCATGTGTCCATTAAATTTTTTAGACGGTCAGCTCAGCAGCAAAGTGTCACTCTTACATTTTTTGGACGGTCTGTGCAGCAGCAGAATGTCAACCCTATTGTTTTTAAGTGTCAGCAGCAGGCCATCAATGATAATTTTTCATGGGTGTGTCTGATGCCCTACTTTATGTGTAATAAAGGGTGTATTGGACTGCCTGATCCTTGTAATTTTTGGCAGCCCTTTCCCTTAGTGCATAGGCTTTGAGTGTCTGAGTCCCACAATTATACCACAATGTGAATGAGGCCCTCCTTTATATGATATACCAGTTGTATGGGAGTGCCTTATCCGTGTAATTTTTGGCAGCACTTGCGCTTAACTCACAAGTAAATCTATGTTTTCTAACAATATTTCCTGTAAAATCGATGTTATCTTGGGTTTTTGGGGGGTATTTTTGTCATTCCGTATAAGTGGCGTAATAGTCGGCCATCATCGTTAATAGCAGCAACTTCGGTGTCCAAGATGCATCCAGACATCCTCCCCATGCTGTTCCCTAACAATTTTTGTGGTGTTTCCACAATTTTCTGACGTTTCCCTATGGACCAGACACCCTCCCCTCATCCGAGCAGGGGGTGCCTGGTCTTCTCCCATTGACTTCCATTGTACTCGGTGCTCGGCCGAGCACTTGAGCACCACCTAGTGTTACAAAAAATGTAATACCAAGCGATCAAAAAGTCACATGTACCCCAAAATGGTACCAATGAAACCGTCATCTCATCCCGCAAAAAATGAGACCCTACTTACAACAATCGCCCCAAAAATATAGCTTTCAGAAAATGGAGACTCAAAAACATGATTTTTTTTTTTCAAAAATGTTGTTATTGTGTAAATCTAAAATAAAATTGAAAAAACAGACATATTAGGTAACGCTGCGTCGTTACGACCTGCTCTATAAAAATATCACATTACCTACCCTGTCAGGTGAACATTGAGAAAACAAAAAGAGTAATATATATATACACACACACAACGCACAACTACCTTCACTTTCTATGGTTGCCATTGGGACTCTGTGATCGCATCACAGGTGGTCTGATGAGGCACAGGGAGAACCCGATCCCTCTATAAACCACTTAGATGCCACAGTTGTTGACCATGGCATCCAAGGGGTTAAACAGATGGGATCGGCACTAGCTCCAATCTCAGTCATTGCATCAAGAACAAGGCTTTGTGTTACTGTGTGTAACATACATGTATAGTGCTTGGTTTTAAGTACCAGTGTCAGCAAGATACATTACATGAAAATGCAGCATGGGGTTTAAAAAGGACCTGTAATCTCTTGACATGTCTGTTTTAGTAACTACTTGCATTTACCATGTAATAACAATTCTGGAGCATCTATTCATATTCTATGTTGTCTCATTCTTCTATTATTCCTGTTTAGAGTTTATGAATAAACTGTCAGCAATTTAAAATAAAGATCCACCTGGGTGTTAACAGCTGGGACCGTCCCTGCACAGTCTGACACTGGCAGCATTGATTGGATAATATCAGGCTGTGCAGGGGACACCCCCAGTCCCCAAATGGTTACAACCAGGTAGACCTTTATTGCAGACTGCTAATAATTCATTCATAAACATCTATCAGGAATATTCAGAGGAATGCCACAACACAGTATCATAAGAACTAGAGATGAGCGAGCACTAAAATGCTCGGGTGCTCGTTATTCGAGACAAACTTTTCCCGATGCTCGGGTGCTCGTTTTGAGTAACGAACTGCATTGAAGTCAATGGGAGACTCGAGCATTTTTTGCAGGGGACCAAGGCTCTGCCTAGGGAAGGCTGGGTGAAAACCTGGAAACACCACGGAAATGGACAGGAAACAGCAGGGGCAGCATGCATGGATGCCTCTGAGGCTGCCTAATCCCACCATTACCCCAAATTCAACTGCAACAGCCTGGTGGTTACCCTCATGGCAATTGTGCTTACCCAGACCAAGAAAGGTGAGGCACATGCCCATCACATGTTAGGGAAGCACCCAACTAGGTGCAACGAAGGTCCATCACCCATGCCCATGCTGGCACTGCTCTCCTATCCCCAGCCACACGATGCAGGCATAAGCCTGACACAGCATGGCGGTGACACCAACAAGTGACCAAGTTAGATGAGGTAGCAGGTGAGCCACCCAAAAATTTAGCCTGACGCAGCATGGCGGTGACAACAGAGTGACCGAGTTAGACTGAGGTAGTAGGAGGTGAAGCACTGATGGTAATTCGAAGGAGGAGGAGGAGGGGTTGGAGGAAGAGGCATAGTAAGTCTGAGAAACCGTGACCGAGGTAGGCCCCGCAATCCTCCAAGTGGCCAGTACATGAGCGGCCCCAGGGTCAGACTCAGTCAGAGTGACCTAGCTACACGACGGTAGCAGGTAGAGCACATAAAAAATTTAGCGTGGCCCTGTATGTGGACGTTGAGGGCCTGGAGGCTGTCTCCTTGAGAAATGCTCAGGGTGGCCGAACGCCGGGCTCGACGGCGGACCCTTTTCAGGTTATCGATTGTCGAAATGTTGGCTTACATCAAGTTTAGTATCTGTTCTTATCAGTTGCTGTGGCTGTTGGTGGTAAAGTGGTGAGCATAGCTGCTTCCCAAGCAGTTGACCCGGGTTCGATTCCCGTCTATCGCATTATGTGGCCCTGCGGAAAAATTGTTTAGAGAGAGGGCCTGTAGGTGGACCTCCGGAAAAATTGTTTGGAGAGAGGGCCTGTAGGTGGACCTCCGGAAAAATTGTTTAGAGAGAGGGCCTGTAGGTGGACCTCCGGAAAAATTGTTTAGAGAGAGGGCCTGTAGGTGGACCTCCGGAAAAATTGTTTAGAGAGAGGACCTGTAGGTGGACCTCCGGAAAAGTTGTTTAGAGAGAGGGCCTATAGGTGGACCTCCGGAAAAATTGTGGTAAAAGAGTGCCAGTTGGACCTCTAAAAAATGGCGTTTTTTGGGTCAGCGATAGGCAAAGACGACAAGGAGGAGGAGGAGGAGTAGGAGGAGTAGAGAAGAGGAATCGGATACATAAGTAATGTTAATCTTTAGCTGCTTTCCCCCGGAGGAGATTTGATTTCCGGTGAAATCCAGGCTTTGTTCATTTTAATAAGCGTCAGCCTGTTAGCTCTGTCAGTTGACAGGCGTGTACGCTTATCGGTGATGACGCCACCAGCTGCACTGAATACCCGCTCTGACAGCACGCTAGCGGCAGGGCAGGCCAGCACCTCCAAGGTGTACAGTGCCAGTTCAGGCCACGTGTCCAGCTTTGAAACCCATAAAACATCAATACAGACAGCACTCCGATTGTGGTTTGCAGCGTGAATTTTTATTTTCAGCCAAACATTAGATAAGCGACGTTTCGGGCTTACAGACTGCCCTTCATCAGGCTAAGTGTAGTTCGTGCGGTCATGCCGGCTGTGTATGAGCCGGCATGACCGCATGCTCTACACTTAGCCTGATGAAGGGCAGTCTGTAAGCCCGAAACGTCGCCTATCTAATGTTTGGCTGAAAATAAAAACTCACGCTGCAAACCACAATCGGAGTGCTGTCTGTATTGATGTTTTATGGACTATCTACTGGCCCCTGGTGGAGACTGGGCCTTAGCAAGACGTGCACCCACCCTCGCCATCATCAGTGGTAGAGTGCCGTGACCCCCCGCCTGCACAATACAGCTTTGAAACCCAGTAGTTGTATGGAGCAGAGTGATCGGTCCGGACGTTGGTATGGTCAGCTAGGTACTCACTCACCATTTTTCTGTACAGCTCCCCCCTACTCTGCCTAGACTGGGGACAGGTGACAGTGTCTTGCTGGGGTGACATAAAACTGGCAAAGGCCTTGGAGAGCGTTCCCCTGCCAGTGCTGGACAAGCTGCCTGCTCGCCTCCTCTCCCCCGCTACTTGGCCCACAGAACCATGCCCTCTGCCGCTAGCGGCGTCAGATGGGAAGGATTGTTTCAGCTTGTGCACCAGGGCCTGTTGATATTGATTCACTCTCATACTCCTTTCCTCTACAGGGATGAGAGTGGAAAGGTTCTGCTTGTACCGTGGGTCCAGGAGAGTGAACACCCAGTAATCGGTGTTTGAAAAAATGCTTCTAACGTGAGGGTCATGGGATAGGCAGCCTAACATGAAGTCTGCCATGTGCGCCAGAGTCCCAACACGCAAGAATCCCCTCTCCTCACTGGCCTGACTCTCGATTTTCTCCTCCTCCTCCTCCAAGTCCTCCTCTTCAGCCCATACACGCTCAAGAGTTAAGAAGGACTGAGCACTGGTACCCTCTTCTGTCTCGCTGACATTTTCCTCCTCTTCCTCCTCATCCTCATCCCCCTCCTCCGATATGCGCTGAGAAACAGACCGGAGGGTGCTCTGGCTATCAAGTGACATATCTTCCTCCACCGTCTCTTGTGACAAGCGCAAAGCATCCGACTTCATGCTGAGCAGTGAGTTTTTCAAAAGGCAAAGCAGCGGGATGGTGAGGCTGATAATAGCGGCATCGCCGCTGACCATCTGTGTTGACTCCTCAAAGTTGCTCAACACCTGGCAGATATCAGACATCCACGTCCACTCCTCATTGTAGACTTGAGGAATCTGAGTGACCTGACTACCAGTTCTGGTGGAAGTTGACATCTGGCAGTCTACAATCGCTCTGCGCTGCTGGTAAACTCTGGATAACATGTGTAATGTTGAATTCCATCTTGTGGGCACGTCGCACAACAGTCGGTGAGCGGGCAGTTGTAGGCGGCACTGCGCTGCCCTGAGAGTGGCAGTATCTGTGGTCGACTTGCGGCGCACCTTGGTGAGCAAATCAGACAGATTGGGGTATGTCTTGAGGAACCGCTGAACTATTAGATTGAACACATGGGCCAGGCATGGCACATGTGTCAGTCTGCCGAGTTGCAGAGCCGCCACCAGGTTACGCCCGTTGTCACACACAACCATGCCTGGCTTGAGGTTCAGCGGTGCCAGCCACAGATCGGTCTGCGCCGTGATGCCCTGTAACAGCTCTTGGGCGGTGTGCCTTTTGTCACCTAAGCTCAGCAGTTTGAGCACCGCCTGCTGGCACTTACCCACGGCACTGCTGCTGCGCCTAGAGCTACCGACTGAAGGCGCCATGCCCACGGATGGTAATTCGGAGGAGGTGGAGGAGGAGGAGGGGTCGGAGGAGGAGGCATAGTACGTCTGAGAGACCGTGACCGAGGTAGGCCCCGCAATCCTCGGTGTGGGCAGTACATGAGCGGCCCCAGGGTCAGTCTCAGTCCCAGCCTCCACCAAGTTAACCCAATGTGCCGTCTGTGAAATATAGTGTCCCTGCCCGGCAGCACTTGTCCACGTGTCCGTGGTTAGGTGGACCTTCTCAGAAACAGCGTTGGTCAGGGCACGGATGATGTTCTCTGACATGTGCTGGTGTAGGGCTGGGACGGCACATTGGAAAAAATAGTGGCGGCTGGGGACCGAATACCGAGGGGCAGCCACCGCCATGAGATTGCGAAAGGCCTCGGTCTCTACCAGCCTATAGGGCAACATCTCCAGGCTCAGCAATTTGGAGATGTGGACGTTGAGGGCTTGGGCATGTGGGTGGGTGGAACTGTATATCCTCTTGCGCTTCAACGTCTGCTGTAAAGACAGCTGAACGCTGCGCTGGGACACATTGGTGGACGCTGTGGAGGATCGTGGAGGCGAAGGTGTGGTTTTCCGGCGGGAGGGCGCTCGTGCCAGGGTCCTGGGCAGGGGGTTGACTAGCAGAGGCAGCGAGTGACACAGGGGAAGGAGCAGTGGTGTGACCCGCAGGAGGTGGTGAACGGCCTTGGTTCCATTGAGTGGGGTGTTTAGCACTCATATGCCTGCGCATGCTGGTGGTGGTTAGGCTAGTAGTGGTGGCACCCCTGCTGATCCTGGTGTGGCACAGTTTGCACACCACAGTCCGTCGGTTATCCTCAATTTCTTTAAAGAACCTCCAGACTTGCAAACATCTAGGCCTCGCCACGGGAGCTTCACTACGTGAAACAGTGAAACTACGTGACAACCGTGTCTCCTCATCGTCCAACACCTCTTTACACACTTCTTCCATTAAATCAACATTGTCATCATCATCATCACCCACAGACTGCGACAGTTGGAAAACTTGGGCATCGGGAAAGAGGTCAGCAGCAACCTGAGAAGTGGTTTGTGACTCTGGGAAGGGTCCAGAAAACAGTTCCTCAGAGTATGCCGGATTGCATTCCAAATTTTCCTGGGAGGGGGCAGACTGGGGAGGAAGGAGGTTGAGGTGGAGGAGCCAGAGGAGTGCTCCCTTGGGTAACGTGGGTGGACTGCGTGGAAGACTGACTGGTGGACAAATTACTTGAAGCATTGTCCGCAATCCACGACATCAGCTGTTCGCACCGCAGTCCTCTACCACGTGTCCCTGTAAGTTGAGACATGAAGCTAGGGAGTGTAGCTCTGCGGCATTCCCCTGCTCCCTCATCAGCAGGTGCTGTCTCACCCTGCCCAGGACCACGGCCTCTGCCCCCTGCAGTAATTGAATGCCCATGCCCTCATCCTCGACCCTTAGCCCTGGGGTTCAACATTTTCTGTATATAAGTGTATTATATAAAAAAAATAAATAAATGGGCCTGCTGTACTGAAACCCACAAACTTGTTCAATCTGAACAAGAAAATATATAGGTGGATAAGTTAGAGCAAAATTACGTATTTTATTACGTACCGTGCAGTATGGAGCAATTACACTGAAACTATTAGATTAGGCAGACTTGGTCTGCTTAAGTGCAACCCAGACAAATGTCACACAGAGATTTTTGTAATGTAGCTGTATCAGTGAGCGCAAAAGACCTTTTTTAATTAAGTGACGTACAGAATGTGTCACCTGGACAGAAAATACGGATTGTGCTTTGTATATAGGTGGATAAGTTAGAGCAAAATTAGCTATGTTATTACGTACCGTGCAGTATGGGGCAATTACACTGAAACTATTAGATTAGGCAGACTAGGTCTGCTTAAGTGCAACCCAGACAAATGTCGCACAGAGATTTTTGTAATGTAGCTGTATCAGTGAGAGCAAAAGACCTTTTTTAATTAAGTGACGTACAGAATGTGTCACCTGGACAGAAAATACAGAGTGTGGTGAGTGGACAGCTGAACTGTGACACACAGAATGGTTCCACACGGCTGTATGAAATGGATTTGTATCACTGAGATAAAACAACAAAAAAAACTTTTTTTAAAAAAAATTTTTTTTGCTGACTGTGGCTATTTTGACTGCAACCCAGACAAATGTCGCACAGAGATTTTTGTAATGTAGCTGTATCAGTGAGAGCAAAAGACCTTTTTTAATTGAGTGACGTACAGAATGTGTCACCTGGACAGAAAATACGGAGTGTAGTTTGTGGTGAGTGGACAGCTGAACTGTGACACACAGAATGGTTCCACACAGCTGTATGAAATGGATTTGTATCACTGAGATAAAACAACAAAAAACTATTTTTTTATATATATTTTTTTTTTAATATTTTTTTTTATATATATATTTTTTTTAACGTGACGTGCAGAAACTATCAGAGAGCAAACTCAGCCCCTGCTGACTGTGGCTATTTTGACTGCAACCCAGACAAATGTCGCACAGAGATTTTTGTAATGTAGCTGTATCAGTGAAAGCAAAAGACCGTATTTGATTACGTGACGTACAGTATGGGTCACCTGGACAGAAAATACGGATTGTGGTTTGTGGTGAGTGGACAGCTGAACTGTGACACACAGAATGGTTCCACACTGCTGTATGAAATGGTTTGTATCACTGAGTTAAAACAATTAAAAAAAAAAGTGTTATATATGGCGATAGCTGCACTACTAGTGCCAGCCAGCCCAGCCAGGAGACAAAAAAAAATGTCTTGTAGCCCTTAGAAGGGCTGTTGGGTTCTTTTCAGATCACTCCTGCCTAACAGAGAACTAAATCCAGGCCCTAACACTCTCCCTGAAACGCAGCAGCTCTGTCCCTAACGACATCCAGACAGCATCTGAGCCGAGCACCGCGGGCAGTCACTAGTATATTCCAGGGTCACCTGATCTGGCCAGCCAACCCCTGCTATCGACATGTAAGGGCCCCACGTGATGCTGGGTGTACCGCAGAGTCTCCTGGCTTGTGATTGGCTTATAGGCGCCAAAAATTCAAAATGCGGGAGATGCCATTTCCTCGAGCATGGCGAGATACTCGTCGGAGCAGCGAGCACTTACGAGTACCGTAATACTCGGACGAGCATGCTCGCTCATCTCTAATAAGAACATATGCTCCGGGATTGTTATTAACTTTAGTAATGCAAGTACTGTAGTTATTAAAACAGACGTCATAGGAGGTAAGAGGTCCTCTTTAAAGTACATCTGTCAGCAGATTTGTACCTATGAAACTGTCTGACTTGTTGCATGTGAACTTGGCAGCTGAAGGCATCTGTTTTGGCCTCATGTTCATATGCAGGAGCATTACTGAAAAAATGATTTTTTAATATTTGCAAATGAGCCTCTAGGAGCAACGGGGCATTGCCATTACACCCGGAGGCTCAATTTGCATATATTTTATATACACTCACCGGCCACTTTATTAGGTACACCATGCTAGTAACGGGTTGGACCCCCTTTTGCCTTCAGAACTGCCTCAATTCTTCGTGGCATAGATTCAACAAGGTGCTGGAAGCATTCCTCAGAGATTTTGGTCCATATTGACATGATGGCATCACACAGTTGCCGCAGATTTGTCGGCTGCACATCCATGATGCGAATCTCCCGTTCCACCACATCCCAAAGATGCTCTATTGGATTGAGATCTGGTGACTGTGGAGGCCATTTGAGTACAGTGAACTCATTGTCATGTTCAAGAAACCAGTCTGAGATGATTCCAGCTTTATGACATGGCGCATTATCCTGCTGAAAGTAGCCATCAGATGTTGGGTACATTGTGGTCATAAAGGGATGGACATGGTCAGCAACAATACTCAGGTAGGCTGTGGCGTTGCAACGATGCTCAATTGGTACCAAGGGGCCCAAAGAGTGCCAAGAAAATATTCCCCACACCATGACACCACCACCACCAGCTTGAACCGTTGATACAAGGCAGGATGGATCCATGCTTTCATGTTGTTGACGCCAAATTCTGACCCTACCATCCGAATGTTGCAGCAGAAATCGAGACTCATCAGACCAGGCAACGTTTTTCCAATCTTCTACTGTCCAATTTCGATGAGCTTGTGCAAATTGTAGCCTCAGTTTCCTGTTCTTAGCTGAAAGGAGTGGCACCCGGTGTGGTCTTCTGCTGCTGTAGCCCATCTGCCTCAAAGTTCGACGTACTGTGCGTTCAGAGATGCTCTTCTGCCTACCTTGGTTGTAACGGGTGGCAATTTGAGTCACTGTTGCCTTTCTATCAGCTCGAACCAGTCTGCCCATTCTCCTCTGACCTCTGGCATCAACAAGGCATTTCCGCCCACAGAACTGCCGCTCACTGGATGTTTTTTCTTTTTCGGACCATTCTCTGTAAACCCTAGAGATGGTTGTGCGTGAAAATCCCAGTAGATCAGCAGTTTCTGAAATACTCAGACCAGCCCTTCTGGCACCAACAACCATGCCACGTTCAAAGGCACTCAAATCACCTTTCTTCCCCATACTGATGCTCGGTTTGAACTGCAGGAGATTGTCTTGACCATGTCTACATGCCTAAATGCACTGAGTTGCTGCCATGTGATTGGCTGATTAGAAATTAAGTGTTAACGAGCAGTTGGACAGGTGTACCTAATAAAGTGGCCGGTGAGTGTAGGTTTCTTGTATGTAAAAAGATGTTCAAATACTGCCAGAGAAAGGCAGTGAGTAATGCTTTCCATGTGATAATAATAATCTTTACAATGCAGAGGGAACATGTACAAACAAAGTGGACATTACAGATTGAAAAGAAAACATGTGAGACAATACCGTATTTGCTCTAAAAAAAAAGGGCTAAGGCTTATTTTGGGGAATGTCTTATTTTTTCCATAAACAACAATTACACATTTATTCTTAAAGAAAAAAAATCAACATTTATTCAAATATAATCCTGTCATTAGATTCTGGAACATGAGCATAACTCTCCAAACCCTGAATTCTATCATGAATTTCTTAAGATCCTATTTCCATGTACCGTACAACAGTCTACATTAACTGGTATTCATAAACACTCACTCACCAGACCTCACTTGGGCCCTCACATACATCACTCCCGTCAAAGGTGCATCACCGTCACATCACTTGCTGTTCCACTGCAGCAGCTTCCTCTGGGTACCGGAAGCAGCCAACAACGCTCAGGCTCAGGAGTGGAGTGATGTGAGTGGGTCTACTGCTACCCGGTCTGTGTGTGACAGAATTAGCGGGACTACCAATACCCACTCTGCGTGTGATAGCCTTAGCAGGCTCGGGTGAGGAGCGATGTAAGTGGGAATACCGATACCGGCATTAGCTAATTCTTATCGTTGTCGGGGGGGGGATTCTTTTTAGGGGTCTCTGCTTTCTTTCTAAGGGTCTTCTGTCCTGCTGTATTTTATTTTTTACATGTATAGTTGCCTGAACACTTTTTTAATGAACTATAACTAGAGCTTATTTTTGGAGTAGGGCTTATATTTTTTTCAAGCCTACTCCAAAAGGGCTTATTTTTTGGGTAGGTTTTTTTTTTTTTTTTTGGGGGGGGGGGAGAAACATGGTAGGAGTGAGGGCCCTGCTCACGAGAGCTTACAATCTATGAGGAGAGGGATGATACATGAGGCATAAGTGCTTGTATTGTACAATGGTCCTGCAATCTTTTATATCGTATTGGGAAGTACTTATACATGAGCTGACACCAGTCAATACAAATATTGCATTTCAGTGTATGGATATCAGGGCTTTGGTTGGATGAGGGGTACAGGTTCTATAGAAGGGGGCAGAAAAGCATCTCCCCATCTATCCTATGCTGCTCATTCAGGGTAACATAAAAGACGTGGCAGCATCACACTAAAAATTAACAGAGCATCAGGTATGTTTTTCTGTCTAGCTGTTATATTTTCAGCTCAAAGTACATTTTGCAAACTAATACTTTACATTGCATTGTATGTTAAATTATGTTTAGTCAATTATAACACTGTGTATATTCTATAATGCAGAGAGTACAAGTGGCCACATGTTTAGCTATGCTTGCATTGCATCATTTTTAAGGGATTTTCCCTGTTACCTCTTTTTGTAGTTAGTCTGAAGAGGGTTTTGTGTTTTTAAGCTGTTGTCACTCTAGTCTGGGATTTTTGGTATCCTTTGTCATTATGATGATGATCTAAACAATCCCATGATGAGCTCACGAGTGAGAAAAAGGCAAAAGGAAACTGAAACATGTGAATAGTACCTAAATAAACACAGCAGTTCATATGTTGCATCAACTTATATGAAGTTATTCTTTGGGACTGTAAGAAATACACAAAACAGGTTTATTCAGAAATAAATTAAACTTTAGGTCATGGTCTTCTAACAAACTATATACTGTAAAAAAGGTTCTGTACCAGGAGACCTCATTTCATTCAACTGTACTTAATTTTAAACAATTTTCCTAATTTTACTCCAACACGGCCATATGGAATGACATTTATCCATCCCTTTATGCAAGAAAACTGGCATCAAAGATTAGTAAGGTTTGGCATACGTTTCAACTTTTTAACTGTTCTCACTTTTTTTAAGTGGATGAAGGCCAGGGAGTGGCTAGGTCATCAATATCTAATCGGTGAAGGTCTGACACCCAGCACCTCCGCTGATCAGCTGTTTAAAGAGGCCACGGCACTCAAGTGAGAGCTGCAGCTTCATCACAGCATGCCAAACTCGGCACTATATATTGTATAGTGGTTGTGCTTTGTATTGCATCTCAAGCTCATTCATTTGAATGGAACTGAGCTGCAACTAGGTCATGTGACTGATGAACGTGAAATCACTGGTCTAGGAAGTGGCCTCAGTGCTCAGAGAAGCACCACAGCATCTTCAAACAGCTGATCGTGGGGGTGCCAGGAATCAGATCCCCACCAATCAGATATTGATGACCTATCTTCAGGACAGGTCATCAATATATGAATCCTGGAAAACCTGTTAAAACTCACAGGAAGATTTCCAAGAAACATAATCTGCTGCATCACAGACTCTGCTATGAAAAAAGAGATACATGTCTAAAGTCTGCACTTAAAGCCCATAGACTATAAAGGTGCTCAGATGAAAAATCTTTAAAGATCTTTCCTGTCGTACACTTAAACACCAACCAGGGACTGAAACATAGTATATCCTACTCCTGACGGTACCCATTCAGCATCACAGGGTTAATTTTAAGTTTGCCATGTCCTACAGTAGAAACTCCCAAAAAGTGACACCATTTAGGTACTATATTGGGGTGATTTTTGATCACTCAATATTACATTTTTGTGAGGCATGGTGACGTTCAATATTACACTTTTTTGGGGCAAGGTGATTAAAAAATGGCTGTTTTAGCACAGTTTTTATTTTATTTTTGTATGCCGTTAACCTGGGGGGTTAGATCATACCCAATGTCTATTTTTTATTTATTTCAATTTTACACAATAAAAGCATTTTTGAAAAAATCGTTTTGTGCCTCCATTTTCTGAAAGCCATATTTTTTTCTACTTATCTGCCGATCGTCTTGTGTAGGGGCTAGTTTTTGTGAGAAGAGTTGGTGTTGTTATTGTTACCATTTTGGGTTACATATGATTTTTTGATCATTCAATATTACACTTTTTTGGGGCAAGTTGACGAAAAAATGCTGTTTTGGCACAGTTTTTATTTTTATTTTATTTTTTATCGCGTTCACCTGAGTTCATGTGATATTCTTATAGAGCAACTCGTTGGATGCGGCAATATCTAGTATATCTATTTTTATGACATTTTTTAATGTTTTTTTTATTAAAAATCACTTGATGAAAGGAAAGAGGCACTTATTTTACTGTAAACATTTTTTTTATTTTTATAAAACACCTTTTATACTTTTTACTGTTAGTAACATAGTTTATAAGGCCGAAAAAAGACATCTTTCCATCCAGTTCGGCCTGTTATCCTACAAGTTGATCCAGAGGAAGGCAAAAAACCCCTGTGAGGTAGAAGCCAATTTTCCTCACTTTAGGGGAAAAAATTCCTTCCCGACTCCAATCAGGCAATCAGAATAACTCCCTGGATCAACGACCCCTCTCTAGTAACTAAAACCTGTAATATCATTACCCTCCAGAAATACATCCAGGCCCCTCTTGAACTCTTTTAGTGAACTTACCATCACCACCTCCTCAGGCAGAGAGTTCCATAGTCTTACTGCTCTTACCGTAAAGAATCCTCTACTATGTTTGTGAAGAAACCTTCTTTCCTCCAGGCGCAGAGGATGTCCCCTCGTCACAGTCACAGTCCTGGGGATAAATAGATCATGGGAGAGATCTCTGTACTGACCCCTGATGTATTTATACATAGTTATTAGATCTCCCCTCAGTCGTCTTTTTTTCTAAAGTAAATAACCCTAATTTTGATAATCTTTCTGGGTACTGTAGTCCACCCATTCCAGTTATTACTTTAGTTGCCCTCCTCTGAACCCTCTCCAGCTCTGCTATGTCTGCCTTGTTCACAGGAGCCCAGAACTGTACACAGTACTCCATGTGTGGTCTGACTAGTGATTTGTAAAGTGGCAGGACTATGTTCTCATCACGGGCATCTATGCCTCTTTTGATGCAACCCATTATCTTATTGGCCTTGGCAGCAGCTGTCTGACACTGGTTTCTGCAGCTTAGTTTGCTGTTTACTAAAATTCCTAGGTCCTTTTCCATGTCAGTGTTACCCAGTGTTTTACCATTTAGTATGTACTGGTGACTTGCATTATTCCTTCCCATGTGCATAACCTTACATTTGTCAGTGTTAAACCTCATCTGCCACTTCTCTGCCCAAGCCTCCAATCTATCCAGATCCATCTGTAGCAACATTTCAGTGTCTGACCCCTGTTTCAATGTCGTACAAAACATGCTGTATTGTAGTACATTGACTGTCAGTGTTAATCACATGGCAGACTCTGAGGCCTTTGCGTGTACAAACATGTACTGTTCGTGAGGCTATTAGGCTTTGCCTGCCAGTAAAGGGTCACCTATCTGACATTTGCGGAATACCCTAGTGATATGCCATAAATGTTGAGATGGAACAACCCCTTTAATTTTTATACATTGGATGCTGGAATAGATTTTCTGAACTATGTGTGCTGCCTCACACCTCCAGGCTTTCTGAGAGCGGTGATAGGTGAGCTGGACTGCTTTTTTCACACAATATTTCATAATCTATACAGCAAACAAGAAAAGCTAGATCACAAAGTCACAACAAGACGATGATGTGACAGATTCATACTCTTGTGGTTTGTTTAAAAAGGAAGCTTCCTTAAAAAGTTTAGACGTTTTGTAATTCTGGTTGCGACTGATAGTTTAATTTAGAAATGTTTTTGGTGACTTCCTGCATAACTTTGGCTTGTAAGTCACAAAAGGTTTTGTGAATGATACTAAAATGTGTGTTTTACTGTGTCATTATTTACAATTCTTTGTTGTAATATTTCTATATGGGCCTATCCCCCATTACTGATGAAGTGAGATTGTAGGTTTTTTTCGCATTGGATCAGTGTTTACTATGTGTCGTTTGTGTTTTTGTTGCTACCTGTTTCAATTACTTTCTATATTAGTCTGTTTACTGTTGATAAAAAACACTTTGGTGAAACGTTCTGTTGCCATGGAATTCATATATGCCATCTATTTTAGCATAAAATAAAAGCATCATAAAACACTGATCAGTGGCATTTCAACTGCTGAGACCCTTACAGAATACTGTGGAAGGATCTTCAAATCTGAGGTATTCCAATGCTGTTGTGCAAATGTTGAAGTCTTTTCTTTACAGAGGAAAAGTCATTGCATAAGGTGAATTTGCATATAACATATGCCGATTTTGCCGTCAATGTCTGGCATAGTCTGTGGCAGAATATCTCTGCTATATCTGGATTTAGCCCTATAATATTTTGAATGGACAATAAGAAACAATAGTAAATAGATTGTTGGTAATGTTAAAGGGGTTTTCTTGGATTTAACAACCCCCATCCCCGCCACCGGTTCCTTCCCGATCGCTCAAGATCTCTGCCTCTCCCTGTGTACAGAAAACATGATCCGTCAACAATATCCAGCCACAGCGGAGGCCTGTTACACATACTTCATACGTTCCATTTTTTTATTTTTTCACTCTAACCTTACAAGAGTCATAACTTTTAGCATTATTTTCATCAATATGAGGACTTGTTTTTTGAGGAGAAATTCTAATTTCAGTGGAACTATTTAATATACAATATAAGGTATTGAGAAAATGTTAAAAATTATTTGTGGAGTGTAGAGATGAGCGAGCACTAAAATGCTCGGATGCTCGTTATTCGAGACAAACTTTTCCAGATGCTCGGGTGCTCGTTTCGAGTAACGAACCCCATTGAAGTCAATGGGAGACTCAAGCATTTTTTGCAGGGGACCAAGGCTCTGCCTAGGGAAGGCTGGGTGAAAACCTGGAAACATCAGAAAATGATGGAAACACCACGGAAATGGACAGGAAACAGCAGGGGCAGCATGCATGGATGCCTCTGAGGCTGCCTAATCCCACCATTACCCCAAATTCTCCTGCAACAGCCTGGTGGTTACCCTCATGGCAATTGTGCTCACCCAGACCAAGAAAGGCGAGGTACATGCCCATCACATGTTAGGGAAGCACCCAACTAGGTGCAACGAAGGTCCATCACCCATGCCCATGCTAGCACTGCTCTCCTATCCCCAGCCACACAATGCAGACATAAGCCTGACATAGCATGGCGGTGACACCAACAAGTGACCAAGTTAGATGAGGTAGCAGGTGAGCCACCCAAAAATTTAGCCTGACACAGCATGGCGGTGACAACAGAGTGACCGAGTTAGACTGAGGTAGCAGGAGGTGAAGCACGGATGGTAATTCGAAGGAGGAGGAGGAGGGGTTGGAGGAAGACGCATAGTAAGTCTGAGAAACCGTGACTGAGGTAGGCCCCGCAATCCTCCAAGTGGGCAGTACATGAGCCGCCCCAGGGTCAGACTCGGTCAGAGTGACCGAGCTACACGACGGTAGCAGGTAGAGCACATAAAAAATTTAGCATCGCCCTGTATGGCTGTGACTACACATTGACCGAGCTACACGACGGTAGAAGGTAGAGCACAGGAAAAATTTAGCCTGGCCCTGTATGGCTGTAACTACACATTGAACGAGCTACACGACGGTAGCAGGTAGAGCACAGGAAAAATTTAGCGTGGCCCTGTATGGCTGTGGCTGTCAATTTAGGTATGGTTGTCAACTATGAAATTGATCAAGTAGGGCATGTGTTGTATGTATTCTTCTCAGTTTAATACCGTATACGTCACCTATCTGGAAAAATAGTTTGGAGAGATAGAAAGAGAGGAAAAAGACGTATTTTTAAAAGTGACGTTTAGTATAGATCAGTTAAAGAGAAAGAAAGGATTTTATGAAATGGATTTGTATCACTGAGAGCAAAAAAACGTATTTTTTTTACGTGACGTGCAGTATAGATCAATTACACAGAAACAACGGATTGTGGTCTGTGTAGACTGAGGTGCTGGACTGTAACTCACAGAATTATTCCACTGAGCTGTATGAAATGGATTTGTATCACTAAGAGCAAAAGAATGTATTTTCTAATGTGACGTGTAGTATCGATCACTTGGAGAGAAAAAATGGAATGTGCAGACTTGGGCTGCTATAGTGCAAACCACTATGGTGGTGACAACAGAGTGAGCGAGTGACACTGCGGGAGCAGGCGAACCAAATAAACATTTTTCGTGGCCCTGTATGGCGGCGGTGACAACAGAGTGACTGAGTTAGTATGCGGTAGCTGGTGAAGCACCCAAAAATTTAGCCTGACACAGCATGGCGGTTACACCACCAGTGACTTTGTCCAACTGAGAATGCAGTGAAATGGCTTTTGTTGAGCCTCCCAAAAATTTTTTCTTTTCGGAGTACATTAAGTCGACCCTCAGCAAAAATAAATTTTTTTAAATGTCGGTACTTGCGCCTCCTGAAAAATTGTTTTGGACTGTCTGTTTGACGCTCCTGAAACATTGTTTTACACTGTCTGTAGTTGACACTGCGGAAAAATTGTTTGGAGAGAGGGCCTGTAGGTGGCCCTCCGGAAAAATTGTTTAGAGAGAGGGCCTGTAGGTGGCCCTCCGGAAAAATTGTTTGGAGAGAGGGCCTGTAGGGGGCCCTCCGGAAAAATTGTCGTAAAAGAGTGCTAGTTGGCCCTCTAAAAAATTGTGTTTTGGGTCAGCGTTAGGCAAAGATGACAAGGAGGAGGAGGAGTAGAGAAGAGGAATCGGATACATAAGTAATGTTAATCTTTAGCTGCTTTCCCCCGGAGGAGATTTGAATTCCGGTGAAATCCAGGCTTTGTTCATTTTAATAAGCGTCAGCCTGTCAGCGCTGTCAGTTGATGACGCCACCAGCTGCACTGAATACCCGCTGACAACACGCTAGCGGCAGGGCAGGCCAGCACCTCCAAGGCGTACAGCGCCAGTTCAGGCCACGTGTCCAGCGTTGAAACCCAGTAGTTGTATGGAGCAGAGTGATCGGTCCGGACGTTGGTATGGTCAGCTAGGTACTCCCTCACCATCTTTCTGTAAAGCTCACCCCTACTCTGCCGAGACTGGGGACAGGTGACAGTGTCTTGCTGGGGTGACATAAAACTGGCAAAGGGGTGGCCTTTGTAGTACCAGAAATGGCGAAAGGCAAGTGGACATTACATGCATGTGGAACAAAACATCCCCTGATTATATGGAAGCCAAGACTGGCACGTAACAGGTAGGACAAAATGTTAGGTTCCCATTCTGCAGAGACCACCTTGACTGTGGTGAATGGGCTCAGATAATTTTGTACAAAATGTATTTGCCAAGAGTCTCTAACTTATTATACAAGCATAGCATGAGCTTTGGAATACTATATCACTATAGAATTTTGTGCTTTATCTGGTAGCGGTGTGCGGCTGCAATTTATGTATTTTGATAAAACTGGCAAAGGCCTTGTAGAGTGTTCCCCTGCCAGTGCTGGACAAGCTGCCTGCTCGCCTACTCTCCCCCGCTACTTGGCCCACAGAAGCACGCCCTCTGCCGCTAGCAGTGTCAGATGGGAAGGATTGTTTCAGCTTGTGCACCAGGGCCTGTTGATATTGATTCACTCTCATACTCCTTTCCTCTACAGGGATGAGAGTGGAAAGGTTCTGCTTGTACCGTGGGTCCAGGAGAGTGAACACCCAGTAATCGGTGTTTGAAAAAATTCTTCTAACGCGAGGGTCACGGGATAGGCAGCCTAACATGAAGTCTGCCATGTGCACCAGAGTCCCAACACGCAAGAATTCCCTCTCCTCACTGGCCTGACTCTCCATTTCCTCCTCCTCTTCAGCCCATACATGCTCAACAGTTAATAAGGACTGAGCACTGGTACTCTCTTCTGTCTCGCCGACATTCTCCTCCTCTTCCTCCTCATCCTCCTCCGATACGCGCTGAGAAACAGACTGGAGGGTGCTCTGGCTATCAAGCGGCGTATCTTCCTCCACCGTCTCTTGTGACAAGCGCAAAGCATCCGACTTCATGCTGAGCAGTGAATTTTTCAACAGGCATAGCAGAGGGATGGTGAGGCTGATAATGGCGGCATCGCCGCTGACCATCTGTGTTGACTCCTCAAAGTTGGTCAACACCTGACAGATATCAGACATCCACGTCCACTCCTCATTGTAGACTTGAGGAAGCTGACTGACCTGACTACCAGTTCTGGTGGAAGTTGACATCTGGCAGTCTACAATCGCTCTGCGCTGCTGGTAAACTCTGGATAACATATTTAATGTGGAATTACATCTTGTGGGCACGTCGCACAACAGTCGGTGAGTGGGCAGTTGTAGGCAGCGCTGCGCTGCCCTGAGAGTGGCAGCATCTGTGGGCGACTTGCGGAAATGCGCACAGATGCGGCGCACCTTGGTGAGCAAATCAGACAGATTGGGGTATGTCTTGAGGAACCGCTGAACTGAGATTGAACACGTGGGCCAGGCATGGCACATGTGTCAGTCTGCCGAGTTGCAGAGCCGCCACCAGGTTATGCCCGTTAGTCACACACAACCATGCCTGGCTTGAGGATCAGTGGTGCCAGCCACAGATCGGTCTGCGCCGTGATGCCCTGTAATAGTTCTTGGGCGGTGTGCCTTTTGTCACCTAAGCTCAGCAGTTTGAGCACCGCCTGCTGGCGCTTAGCCACGGCACTGCTGCTGCGCCTAGAGCTACCGACTGAAGGCGCCATGCCCACGGATGGTAATTCGGAGGAGGAGGTAAAGGAGGAGGGGTCGGAGGAGGAGGCATAGTACGTCTGAGAGACCGTGACCGAGGTAGGCCCCGCAATCCTCGGTGTGGGCAGTACATGAGCGGCCCCAGGGTCAGACTCGGTCCCAGCCTCCACCAAGTTAACCCAATGTGCCGTCAGTGATATATAGTGTCCCTGCCCGGAAGCACTGTTCACGTGTCCGTGGTTAGGTGGAACTTCTTAGAAACAGCGTTGGTCAGGGCACGGATGATGTTCTGTGACACGTGCTGGTGTAGGGCTGGGACGGCACATCGGGAAAAATAGTGGCGGCTGGGGACCGAATACCGAGGGGCAGCCACTGCCATGAGGTTGCGAAAGGCCTCGGTCTCTACCAGCCTATAGGGCAGCATCTCCAGGCTCAGCAATTTGGAGATGTGGACGTTGAGGGCTTGGGCATGTTGGTTGGTTGGAACTGTATTTGCTCTTGCACTCCAGCGTCTGCTGTAAAGACAGCTGAACGCTGCGCAGGGACACATTGGTGGACGCTGTGGAGGATCGTGGAGGCGAAGGTGTGGTTTTCCGGCGGGAGGCGCTCGTGCCGGGGTCCTGGGCAGGGGGTTGACTAGCAGAGGCAGCGAGTGACACAGGGGAAGGAGCAGTGGTGTGACCCGCAGGAGGTGAACGGCCTTGGTTCCATTGAGTGGGGTGTTTAGCACTCATATGCCTGCGCATGCTGGTGGTGGTTAGGCTAGTAGTGGTGGCACCCCTGCTGATCCTGGTGTGGCACAGGTTGCACACCACAGTCCGTCGGTTATCCTCAATTTCTTTAAAGAACCTCCAAACTTGCGAACATCTAGGCCTCGCCACGGGAGCTTCACTGCGTGAAACAGTTGCTGCTGATGCACCAGCTCTGGCCCTGCTTCTCCCTCTGGCCACACCACTGCCTCTTCCAACCTGTTCTGGTGCAGCACTCGCCTCCGCCTCAGAAGCTCTGTCTTCACTCGGCTTATCAACCCAGCTTGAGTCAGTCACCTCGTCATCCTCCGATTCCTCAGTCTGCTCCCCCCTCGGACTTCCTGCCCTGACAACAACTTCACCACTGTCTGACAACTGTGTCTCCTCATCGTCCGACACCTCTTTACACACTTCTTCCACTAAGTCAACAATGTCATCACCCACAGACTGTGACAGTTGGAAAACTTGGGCATCGGGAAAGAGGTCAGCAGCAACCTGAGAAGTGGTTTGTGACTCTGGGAAGGGTCCAGAAAACAGTTCCTCAGAGTATGCCGGATCGCATTCCAAATTTTCCTGGGAGGGGGCAGACTGGGGGGAAGGAAGTTGAGGTGGAGGAGCCAGAGGAGTGCTCCCTTGGGTAACGTGGGTGGGCTGCGTGGAAGACTGACTGGTGGACAAATTACTTGAAGCATTGTCCGCAATCCACGACATCACCTGTTCGCACTGTTGTGGTTTCAACAGTGCTCTACCACGTGTCCCTGTAAGTTCAGACATGAAGCTAGGGAGTGTAGCTCTGCGGCGTTCCCCTGCTTCCTTATCAGCAGGTACTGTCTCACCCTGCCCAGGATCACGGCCTCTGCCCCCTGCAGTAATTGAATGCCCACGCCCACATCCTCGACCCTTAGCCCTGGGGTTCAACATTTTCTGTATATAAGTGTATTATATATACCAAAAAAAAAATGGGCCTGCTGTACTGAAACCCACAAACTTGTTCAATCTGAACAAGTTAATATATAGGTGGATAAGTTAGAGCAAAATTACGTATTTTATTACGTACCGTGCAGTATGGAGCAATTACACTGAAACTATTAGATTAGGCAGACTTGGTCTGCTTAAGTGCAACCCAGACAAATGTCGCACAGAGATTTTTCTAATGTACAAAGAAAAAAAAAGAAATTTCAGTCAGCACATCCCAGAGTGCAGGTGCTGGTTGCTATGGCTAAATACATGTCAAAGGAAAATACATACACGCTGCATCTGCTCTGCCTTTTGCCATTTCTGGTGCTTCAAAGGCCTCCCCTAGTTCAGGAATGCAGATACTAGCATGCATGCCGAATCAGATGCAGCAGATGCAGCGTGCATGTGGAACAAAACACCCCCTGATTATTTGGAAGCCAAGTCCGGCACATAACAGGTAGGAGATAGTGTTAGGTTCCCATTCTGCAGAGAACACCTTGACGATTCGGTGAATGGGCTCAGATAATTTTGTAC
The DNA here is from genome assembly GCA_900303285.1 of Rhinella marina. NCBI lineage: Eukaryota > Metazoa > Chordata > Amphibia > Anura > Bufonidae > Rhinella > Rhinella marina. The sequence goes on from ONZH01014438.1 coordinate 278,880, forward strand.
AAAATATAATTGCCAAGAGTCTCTAATTTATTAAACAAGCATAGCATGAGCTTTAGAATACTCTATATCACTATGGCATTTTGTGCTTTATCTGGTTAGCGGTGTGCGGTTGTATGTATTTTTCTAATGTAGCTGTATCAGTGAGAGCAAAAGACCGTATTTTATTACGTGAAGTACAGTATGGGTCACCTGGACAGAAAATACGGATTGTGGTTTGTGGTGACTGGACAGTTGAACTGTGACACACAGAATGGTTCCACACAGCTGTATGAAATGGATTTGTATCACTGAGAGCAAACAAAAGGATTTTGTACTGTGACTTCCACTATCTATCAGTTAGACAGAAACAAATCTTCTGCAGACTGTGCCTATTTCAATGAAACACAAAAAAGTGTCCCACTTAGCTGTTTGAAATGGATGTGTGTCACTGAGAGCCAAAAAATAAACTTTTTCCAATCTCCCTGCAAAATGCTGCAAATATGGCGGTAGCTGCACTACTAGTGCCAGCAAGCCCAGCCACAAGCAGATAAAAAAAGGGTCTTGTAGCCCTAACAAGGGCTGTTGGGTTCTTTTAGAATCACTCCTGCCTAACACAAATCTAGTAGAACACCCTAACACTCTCCCTGTATCACACTGCAGATCTGTCCCTAACGGCGTCCAGGCAGCGATTGAGCCGAGCACCGCGGGCAGTCACTAGTATATTCCAGGGTCAACTGATCAGGCCAGCCAACCCCTGCTATCGACATGTAAGGGCCCCACGTGATGCTGGGTGTACCGCAGAGTCTCCTGGCTTTTGATTGGCTGAGTTTATAGCCGCCAAAAATTCAAAAGGCGGGAGATGCCATTTCCTCGAGCATGGCGAGATACTCGTCCGAGCAGAGAGCACTTACGAGTACCCTAATACTCAAACGAGTATCAAGCTCGGACGAGTATGCTCGCTCATCTCTAGTGGAGTGTAAAGGAAAGAAACACAACTTCACCATTGTTTTGGATTTAGTTTAAAACAGTGCTCACTGTGCTGTGAAAATGACATGATAACTTTAGGTCTGTTTCACATTTGTCTGCTCCGTCCCTGGCAGGCGGCTGAATTTCCCGCTGGCCCCCATTATAGTGAATAAGGTTGGATAGAATGCCGGCCGCGTCTGGCAGGGACGGATCCGACAGGCTGTTCCCGTCCGGAACAGCCTGCTGGATCTGTTTCACGCAAATGTGAAACAAGCCTTATTTTGCAGGTCTACAATTATAATGATATTAAATTTATACATATTTATACATATTTTTTACTACTTTTAACCCGATGCCGACCGCCCACTGTCTTTAGACGGCGGGCGGCGCGAGTCCCCAGTCTGCAGCGCCGTCTAAAGACGGCGCTGCAGAAAAGGGGTGTCAGGGAGCCCCAGGACGGACGAGCGACGGGGGTCCGGCTGTGCCCAATAGCCGGACCCCTGCTGAATGCGCCAGCATCGGTGAAAACACCGATGCCGGCGCATTAACCCTTCATGTGCCGCGGTCAGCGCTGACCGCGGCACATGAGGCGTGCGGCATGGTCCGCCGCTATTCAGGATGGCGAGCGGGGCCATCGGGTCCCCGTGCTGCTGTGACGGGGACCCGATGGCTTGGATAGCAGCCCGATGCCTTCCTTAGGCATCGTGGCTGCTATCCCTGCGTTCCTGTGCGATCCAGCCCCCTGGATCGCACAGGAAGCAGGCTGTAAGTGTATTACACTGAGTAATACACTTACAGCCAATGCATTACAATACAAAAGTATTGTAATGCATTGTAAAGGGGATCAGACCTCCAAAAGTTAAATAAAGTGGAAAATGAAAAGTTAAAAAATAAAGTAAAAATAAATAAATAATAATAAAAGTTAAAAAAAAAAATAAGCCATTTTCAAAAAAAAAGTTAAAAAAAATGGTAAAAAAAAGGTGAAAAAAGAAAGGTATACATATTATCCGTATCGACCGGCTCTATAAAAATATCATGTCATCCACCCCGCCAGGTGAACGCAGTAAAAAAAAAAAAAAAAAAAACTGTGCCAAAACAGACATTTTTTGGTCACCTTCCCTTACAAAAAGTGTAATAGCAGGCGATCAAAAAAGCGTATGTACCCCAAAATGGTACCAATCAAACCGTAATCTTGTCCCGCAAAAAATGAGACCCTAACTAAGACAATCGCTTAAAAATAAAAAAAAATATGGCTCTCAGAAAATAGCAACACAAAAAAAAGATTTTATTCTGTTCACAAATGCATCTAATGTGTAAAACTTTCCAAAAATAAAAATGTTAGACATATTGGGTATCGCCACGTCCGTAACAACCTGCTCTATAAAAATATTACATGAGATGGCCCCCCAGGCGAATGCTGTAAAAAAAATAAATAAAAAAACTATGCCAAAATAGCCATTTTTTTTCCCTCTTCCCTCACAAAAAGTGTAATATCAGGCGATCAAAAAGGTGTATTTAACCCAAATTGGTACCAATCAAACCATCATCTTGTCCTGCAAAAATGATACCCTACCTGAGACAATCGTCCGAAAAATAAAAAAAATATGGCTCTCAGAAAATAGCAACACAAAAAAAAGATTTTATTCTGTTCAAAAATGCATCTAATGTGTAAAACTTTCCAAAAATAAAAATGTTAGACACATTGGGTATCTCCACGTCCGTAACAACCTGCTCTATAAAAATATTACATGAAATGGCCCCCCAGGCGAATGCTGTAAAAAAAAATAAAAAAAAACTATGCCAAAATAGCCATTTTTTTCCCTCTTCCCTCACGAAAAGTGTAATAGCAGGCGATCAAAAAGATGTATTTAACCCAAAATGGTACTAATCTAACCGTCATCTTGTCCTGCAAAAATGATACCCTACCTGAGACAATCGCCCGAAAAATAAAAAAATTATGGCTCTCTGAAAATGGCAACACATAAACAAGATTTAATTCTGTTCTAAAATGCATCTAATGTGTAAAACTTAACAATAATAAAAATGTTAGACATATTGGGTATCGCCGCGTTCGTAAAAACCTGCTCTATAAAAATATCACATGACTTGCCCCCTCAGGTGAATGCTGTAAAAAAAATGCTAAAAAAAACTATGCCAAAACAGCTATTTTTTTCACCTTGACTCACAAAAAGAGTAATACCAAGCGATAAAAAAGGCGTATTTACCCCAAAATGGTACCAATGAAAACCTCACCTCATCCTGCAAAAAATGAGCCCCTACATAAGACAATAGCTCAAAAAAATAAAAATCAATGGCTCCCGCAAACCAATCCATCAAAATCTGTGTTGTAAAATCCATATGGCACTCCTTCTGTTCTGAGTTCTGCCATGTGCCCCCACAGCAGTTTACCACCACATATGGGGTGTTGCCGTATTCAGGAGAAAATGGGTAACATATTATGGGGTGCTTTTCTCCTGTTACCCCTTATGCAAATAAAAAAAATTGGGGCTATAGCAACATTTTATTGGAAGAAATGAAACTTTTCATTTTCATAGCCAAGTGTTTCCAAATTCCGTAAAACGCTTAGGGGGTCAAAGTGGCCAGTACCCCCCTTAATATATTCGTTGAAGGGTGTAGTTTCCAAAATGGGGTCACTTTTTGAGGGTTTCCACTGTAGGGGTACGTCAGGGTCTCTCAATTACAAAATGGTGCCTACAAACTATTTTAGCAAAATCTGCCTCCAAAATCCGTATGGCGCTCCTTCCCTTCTGACCACTGCCACAAACCCATAGAAACGTTTACCACCACATATGGGGTATTTCTGTAAACTGCAGAATCAGAGCAATATATATTGAGGTTTAGTTTGCTGTTAACCCTTGCTGTGTTGCAAGAAAAAAATTATTAACATGAATAATCTACCAAAAAAAGTGAAATTTTGAAATTTCACCTCCATTTTCCTTTAATTCTTGTGGAACACCTCAAGGGTTAACAAAGTTTGTAACAGCAGTTTTTATAATTTGAGGGGTGTAGTTTCTAAAATGGGGTCATTTATGGGGGGTTTCATTATGTAAGCCCCTCAAAATCACTTTACATCTGAACTGGTGCTTAAAAAAAATGGTTTTGGAAAATTTGGTGAAAATTTGAAAAATGGCTTCTAAACTTCTAAGCCCTCTAACGTCCTAAAAAAGTAAAATGACATTTAGAAAATGATGCCAACATAAAGTAGACATATGGGGAATGTAAAATAATAACTATTTTTGGAGGTATTACTATTTATTTTGAAAGTAGAGAAATTCAAATTTGGAAATTTGCTAATTTTTCCAAATTTTTTGTAAATTTGCTATTTTTTTTATAAATAAAAATGAAATATTTTGCCACAAATTTACTACTGTCGTGAAGCACAATATGTGATGAGAAAACAATCTCAGAATGGCCTGGATAAGTAAAAGTGTTCCAAAGTTATTACCACATAAACTGACACATGTCAGATTAGCAAAAATCAGTCTGGTCACGAAGGTGCAAAATGGCCCGGTCATTAAGGGGTTAAAGGGCATCTATCAGCAGATTTGTACCTGTAAAACTGGCTGACCTGTTACATGTGCACTTGGCAGCTGAAGGCATCTGGTTGGTCCCATGTTCATATGTGCCCACATTGCTGAGAAAAATCATGTTTTATTATATGAAAATGAAAAAGCCCAACTTAGAAGAATGCTGCATGGTTGACCTGAAACTATAGGCGACTAACTATAGGAAGAGTCCTGGTTGTTCCAAACTTCTTCTAAAAATTCTATTTTCACTTCCCCATTATGGGATATTGAATGCAGTGATGGGGAAAAACTTGATTTTTTAAAAATTTTAAGGTCACAACTTAACAAAATGTGAAAAACAGAAATCGCTTACGCATTTTGGATCCTTCTCTCTTTGTTTATGGCTAACTGCCAAATGAAAATCCACCTCCTTAAGAACAATACAGGGTCCCATGACACACCTGCATGTAATCACTGGAGTACACCAACATGGCAATTGGTCAGTATCACAGATTCTGCTTAAAGGGATTCTGTCACCACGATTTTGCCTCTTAAGGTAATCATACTACTGGATTCAGCTGAGCATGGGGATCTCAAAAACGTTATTATTATAGATCATAGTTGATGATTTGATGGTAAAAAAAACGTTTTTTATGAAATGCCAATCACTTACATGGGGAGCCCAAGGGGATGTGCCCAGCGCCGTTGGAGCCCGGTCACGCCGATACAGTTGGAGCCCAGGACCGCCCACCTCATTAATATTCACTTCACTGCTTCCAGCTGTGAAGCTCCGTCATCGTTGTAATCCCGCGCAGGCGCAGTACCTAAAGCGGTCTGCGCCCGTGCGGTCTGCGGGCATCGGCCTCAGAGAAGGTACTGCGCATGCGCGGGATTACAACGATGACGGAGCTTCACTGCTGGAAGCAGTGAAGTGAATATTAATGAGGTGGGCGGTCCTGGGCTCCAACGGCGCTGGGCACATCCCCTTGGGCTCCTTATGTAAGTGATTGGCATTTCATAAAAAACGTTTTTTTACCATCAAATCATCAACTATGATCTATAATAATAACGTTTTTGAGATCCCCATGCTCAGCTGAATCCAGTAGTATGATTACCTTAATAGGCAAAATCGTGGTGACAGAATCCCTTTAAATATTACATAATGAATGATAGCACCCTTCTATCAGACATATGCAGGGCCGTACATAGAGTTCATGCTGCCCTTGGCACTTTAGTAGCACTCTCTTACTACCGCCCTCACTGATGTGCATACAATTTAGGGACAGCCTGAAAATCTGGCTATAGCTATCCCTCCCAACTACCCCATATGCACGTGTGCTTAAAGACGTTATCCCAGGAATGATGTAAAGCATGAAAATCGGATATCACACAGTACATGCAAATTTACTTCTAACAAAGCTGGAACCAGCCCTGTACCTCACATGAATCCAGAGATCTCCCCATTGGTCCAGTTACTCTGCTAGATTTATTTCAAGGTGGCAACTCAGTGGGCATGTCCATTCTCATGGGGCATGTCCTTTTGCTGTATCTAGCGTCAGTTAAAGGATGGAACTGAGCATGTGTATTCACCTCACTGCAAAATGGAACAAACAGGTGACGCTATACAGATGGATTTTACTGAATAACTCAGTGGCCATAATACATTTTTTATTGCATACAATTAGAAAAGTATTGAGAAACAATTGCTGTTTTGAAAAATGTAGAATATTTTTCATGGGACAACTGCAAGAAAAACCTACAAAGCACCATGAGGCAGACTATACTAAAGCTAACGTTTCATAAGCCAGTGTAACTAAGAAGCCCATTGGAGATAGGTGCCTATTTAACAGTCCGCTCATTGATAGTATGTCAGTGACCGTGTGTTTACCACACAGACATCTTAGGTTCCTCACTTTTCTAAAGTTCTTCAATCTGGTGCCCCAATAGTGTTATCCTGCTGCTACCTCCAATACCATGCCAGCTGTGTTTCCCAATGCCTCCAAATACTGTGCTCAAAAATAATAGTGCCATACAGATAGTCTACCAAAAGTAATACCTTCCCAGAGTGCCCTCACTGGTAATGGTGCACCCTACAGTGCCCCCAATAGTGATAATGCTTCCCAAGTCGTGCCTCCATTAGTAGATCCATATTGTGTTCAATAGTGTTGAATGAATCAAGCTTCGGATCCAAGATCCGAAGTCAATTTGTTCAAAACTTAGTTTTAATGCTGTACGGAGATCCGTCTCCATACAGAACTACAATGTATGGGCTCCGTACAACATTCAAACAAAGGTTTGACCAAAGCGACTTCAGATCTATGATCCAAAGCTGGCTTCGATCAACTTAGTGCCCAATAATAATGCTCCGATAGTATCTCCCCTTACAGTGCACCCAGAATGCTCTCTGTAATTTATGCCCTCCTTTAGTATCCCTATTTATGCCCCTTATTTATGCATTTATATAGCGCTGATATATTCCACAGCACTTTACAGACATTATCATCACTTGCTTTCTACAGTGGTGCTAAAAAATCTTTATTAGTATGCCTTTAGAGTGTGGAAGGAAACCGAAGTACCAGGAGGAAACCCAGGGGAAGAAAATACACAGTCCATGCAGATGTTACTCAAGTTCTAGCCTAGGACCCCACTGCTGCAGTGTTAACTGCTGAGCCACCGTGCTGGCCACTGTAGTTATAATCCTACCTGTAGTGTCCCTAGAAATTATAAAGCCTATAAAGCCCTACAACATACAGGCCTATGTAAATAATCTTATTTCTCTCTCTCCAGCATACTGTCCCATGTAAATAACATCACTCCTCTGCCTTCAGTCCCTCCAACATACAGACCCATGTAAATAACATTACTTCCGTGGTTTGGCCCCTAAAACATATAAGCCCAAGTAAATAAATTCATTCCACTCCCTCTAGCATACAGTCCCATGTAAATAACATCACTTCCCTGCCATCAGTCCCTCCAACATACTGTACAGTCCCATGTAAATAACATCACTCCCTCCCTATATCACCTTCAAAATACAGTCCCAGATAAATAACATTTCTGCCCTCCCTTCAGGATCACATAATTAAAGGAGTTGTCTCGCTTCAGTAAGTGACATTTATCATGTAGAGAAAGTTAATACAAGGCTCTTACTAATGTATTGTTATTATCCATATTGCTTCCTTTGCTGGCTGGATTCACTTTTCCATCACATTATACACTGCTCGTTTCCATGGTTACAGGCCACCCTGCAATCCAGCAGTGGTGGTCGGGATTGCACAATATAGGAAAAAGAACTAGCCTATGTGAGCTCCCATGGTCCTGGCCACCAGAGAGGCTGATGCTTTTTGCTATAGTGTGCAAGCACAACCACCACTGATGAATTTCAGGGTGGTCTGTAACCATGGAAACTAGCAGTGTATAATGTGATGGAAAAATGAATCCAGCTAGCAAAGTAGGCAATATGGGTAATAACAATACATTAGTAAGTGGCTTGTATTAACTTTCTCTATATGATAAATGCAACTTACTGAATTGAGACTACCCCTTTAACATCACTCCCCTGCCTTCAGCCCCCTCCAGTTTACAGGCCCATGTAAGTAACATCATTCTTCTCCCTCTAGCATACTGTCCTATGTAAATAACATCACTCTCCTGCCTTCAGCCCCTCCACCATACAGTGCCATGTAACATCACTCTCCCCCCACAGTTGCCTCTAATATACAGTCCCATGTAAATAACATAATTCCCTCCTTCCAGACACCTCCAATATACAGTCCCATGTAAATAACATCACTGCCTCCCCCAGCTTCCTTCAACATATAGTCCCTTGTAAATAACATCACTCCTGCCCCCAGCCACCTCTATCATACAGTCCCATATAAATAGCATAACTCTCTCTCCCAGCCGCCTCCAACACAAGGTCCTATTTAAATAACATCACTCCCTCCATGCAGGGAGGGGGTATAAGAGGAGAGAACTACAACTCTCAGCATTTTTGTCTGGCTCTCTCACTGGTCTGTTTGATTAGGTTATTAATGGTACATTTTATTCCTTTTCTTGCAGTTGAAAAGGTGTCATGGCCAGGGAGCAGCCAATGTAGGGGAGGGTCCAGGTGAGTAGTGGGAGGGGCTAAGAACAGGGCATGGGGGCCCAATTCAGATTCTTGCTATTGGGCATAATGATTTCTGTTTACGCCCCTGGTGTCACGCTCAGGTGTGGGTTGGGAAACTCCACACCGAGCATACACCGATACACTACAGAGAGATGAAACCGATCAGCAGGCAAGAAGCCAGTGGCAAGGAAAACCACTGAACCAAGTGCACCGGAAACACCAGAAACCAAACCCAGAGGGCAGAAACCCAGTGAGCCCCGTTCTTCACAGAGCCCCAGATGGTAGGGATGCACTTATCCAGAACTCACTGGCTGCACCTCCAGGATGGTCCCGGTGCACCTGGCAACTTACCTGCTGATACTGCTGATAGAAGCACCAGCAGTCCATACACCAAAGACTGCAGCCCAGGCACATGTACTGGAACCCGAACACCTAACAGGACTCAGTACACACAACACACCCAGGAACCAGCTCACCGGCAACAACTCACAGTATCGTCGCTGTTCCCCCTCCGGGGAACCCTGGAGCCCTCTCACCGAAGGCACATACATACAGGAAATGTCTGGACTCCATGTCAGAAGACACATGGCAGTCACAGACCAAACACCCACCCGTATATAAACCACATAACAGGAATAAGGGAAGGGGATGAGAGGACCTCGGGAAGACCTCGATGACATATTAAGTGGCCACAAGGACTGGGCAGATAGAATCCCAGGAAAGGTGCATAGCTCCAGCACCAACGGAGGCTGGAGCACAACTAAACCCACAAGGCTAGCAACAACCGAATAAAAGCACCTAGTGACCACACCCAGGTCAATATGTTAACCCCATGAGAACCAGACAGGGAAGGAGGGAAGTATGCACTAAGGGAACATACCAGCAACCAAAACTACACGTTGCCCCTGGCAACCACGGCCTACTACCGCAGCCAGGATGCCAGGACACAAACATGAAAGCCGTGTCACGGAGAACAACCGAGACACCACCAATTTACACGTTGCCCCTGGCAACCAGCATACAACCAAATCCGGAATACCAGGGCACAAACATGAGCAACATGGAACACGTGTCACGATAACCACACGGTACGTGACACCTGGTCATCATAGGTCCTTCAGCTCCTGGAGTGTAGTAGATACGGAGCACGTCCTGGTCTATAGTCACTGTAAATGTTGGAAAGCACCAAAGCTTCTCTCCCACCACCACTCATGAGTAGGTTACTCTGTTGGAGGCCCCATTGGCACGTGGCCAGTGCCTTTGGCACGCTCCTAGAGTTGCCAAATGGTAACTACAACCCTGGACATACGCTAGGACATACTCATATTAATAAATCAATATAAGGTCATCAGTATCTCATCTGCTGTTTAAAGAGGTATTCTGGTTTTAATCACTACATTTATTTATTTATAGAACAGGATATTGAACAACGTTCACAAAATCATAATTCCACCTATTTACTTATCACATGAATGTGTCATATGTGCTGACCCAGCACATGTATGTAATGTAAAACTGCTACATACTGAATGTCAGGGGTTATACGATGTGGAGAGTGTCACATGACTGTTGCCATGTTTCACTTAGGCCTTGGATACATTACACAGGACTGATACATGGGTCACACCATTCTACTACATATGGGGATCAGCATGTAGATTTTTAAATACATGTATATTAGAAAATCCTATGATTTCCTAATATACAGTATGTCACAAAAGTGAGTACACCCTCACATTTTTGTAAATATTTTATTGTATCTTTTCATGGCACACTATTGAAGATATGACACTTTGACACAATGTAAAATAGTCAGTGTACAGCTTGTAAAACAGAGTAAATTTGGTGTGCCCTCAAAATAACTTAGCACACAGTCACTGGAAGTTCTACATGGCACCTCATGGTAAAAGAACTCTCTGAGGATCTGAAAAAAAAAATTGTTGCTCTACATAAAGATGGCCACCCTAGGCTATATGAAGATAGCCAACACCCTGAAACTGAGCTGCAGTATGGTGGCCAAGACCATACAGCGGTTTAACAGAACAGCCCTCACCATAGTCGACCAAAGAAGATGAGTGCACATGCTCATATCCAGCGGTCGTCTTTTCAAAATAGACGTATAAATGCTGCCAGCATTGCTGCAGAGGTTAAAGGGGTGGCGGGATGGGGTCAGTCTGTCAGTGCTCAGACCATACACCGCACACTGCATCAAACTGGTCTGCAATTGGTCTAAAGATGATACACAAGAAGGCCCGCAAACAGTTTGCTGAAGACAAGCAGACTAAGGAGATGGATTACTGGAACTATGTCCTGTGGTCTGATGAGACCAAGATAAACTTATTTGGTTCAGATGGTGTTAACCAGGTGAGGAGTACAAAGACAAGTGTGTCTTGCCTACAGTCAAGCATGGTGGTGGGAGTGTCATGGTTTGGGGCTGCATGAGTGCTTCCGGCTGTGGGGAGCTACAGTTCATTGAGGAAACCATAAATGCCAACATGTACTGTGACATACTGAAGCAGAGCATGAGCCCCTCGCTTTGGAAACTGGGCTGTAGGGCAATATTCCAACATGATAACGACCCCAAACACACCTCCAAGATGACCACTGCCTTGCTAAAGAAACTGTGGGTAAAGGTGCTGAACTGGCCGAGTATGTCTCTAGACCTAAACACTATTGAGCATCTGAAGGGCATCCTCAAATGGAAGGTGGAGAAGCGCAAGGTCTCTAACATCCATCAGCTCTGTGATGTCATCTCCATGCCCAAGAGAGTTAAAGGGGTATTCTCATCTTAGACAATGGGGGCATATCGCTAGGATATGCCCCCATTGTCTTATAGGTGCGGGTCCCACCGCTGGGACCCGCACCTATATCCAGAACGGAGCGGGGAGCGCTGCGCCTGGAGGACCCCAGGTTTCCGGCCACCACCAGGCGCAGCTCCCCGCGCCGCTCATAGAAATGAATGGGAGCCGGGCCGTGCATGCGCGGTGCGCTCCCATTCATTTCTATGGAGCCGACGGAAGTAGCCGAGCCAGCGCTCGGCTATTTTCGGCGGCCCCATAGAAATGAATGGAGGGCGGCTGCGCATGCGCAGTGCGCCCTCATTCAGTTCGGGGGCTCCGTTCTGGAAATAGGTGCGGGTCCCAGCGGTGGGACCCGCACCTATAAGACAATGGGGGCATATCCTAGCGATATGCCCCCATTGTCTAAAATGAGAATAACCCTTTAAGGCAGTACTGGGAAATAATGGCCACACAAAATATTGACACTTTGGGCACAGTTTGGCCATTTTCACTTGGGGTGTACTCACCTTTGTTTCTAGCGGTTTAGACATTAATGGCTGTGTGTTGAGTTATTTTCAGGCCACACCAAATTTACACTGTTATACAACTGTACACTGACAACTTTACATTGTATCACAGTGTCATATCTTCAGGGGCGTCCCATGAAAAGATATAATAAAATATTTACAAAAAAAAGTGGTATACCCCTTTAAGTCTTGATGGAGAATTAACCCCATTGACTGTATTGTTCCAAAGATAAAAATCCAGATGGTCTCCATAGTAGGAAAGTGATCACTTCCCCACACTGGTTTGTACATATTTTCAATATCTGAAAAAGAGAACACCCTGACATCATCCTTAAAGTGATGGAATAACAAAGACATATTGCTGGCATTTACAATGCATTTGAAAGTCTTCTGATTCTTTCACTTTTTTCATATATTGTTACATTGCGGTCTTGTACTAAAATAAAAAAATAATCACGTTTTTCCCCATCAATCTGTAATCAATACTCCATAATAGGAAAGTAAAAAAAAAAGATTTTTGCACCTACCATAAAATCTTTTTCTCTTCCATTCACTGGGGGACACAGGCTTGACCATGGGTATAGCTGCTGCTACTAGAAGGTAGATATTAAAGGGGTTGTCCGAGTTATTTTTTTGTTCTTTATATGTTACTAACTTGTCAGCTATAACAACTTTCCCATATACTTTGTGTTTCTAAAGCTGCTGGTTTCTCAGAGTTGACTGAGGGTCACATGACCTGTGATGTCACCTTATCTCCCTGGTCTATTATGTTTCCTGTACAAGCCTCAGAGTTCAGATAAGAGTCTGTACACGAGACGTCACTGGCCACGCCCCCTTTCTTTGCCGGGCTCCTACTATCTGCTCTCTCCCTGGATTCCTTCAGATAAAACATTAACCCCTTCAGCCAGAACACACTGAGGGCTCAAGGCTTTACAACAAATAGTAGCTGCAGCAGTGAGAGGAGACAAATGCTGGGCAAGGAGCTATAGAGGAATTGTATTGTACAAGAACAGGTAGGGAGAATTTCCTGTGTGTATCAGCAGTGTCATTGTACAGCTGGGACTTGTAGTCCTACACAAACAACATGCTGCTGAGTATCCCAGCAGGCAGACATGTACTCACAGCACTTATATTCACTGCCTTTGCAGAGAAGGGGGGAGGTGCAGAGATTGGGAACCAGGAAAATGAGCAAATATAGATTTTTTTTTTGCCTAAAACTTGCTGAACTTAGTTATATATTGCTACCCATCAGATTTACAGTGCTATATTTTTTTTCTATAACTTGGACAACCCCTTTAAGCACAAATGTGTGAGCTCCTCAGGCTGTCTAGGATCACGAAAAGGGAATCCACTTTCCGGAAAGATGACAGATAAATGCAAATAGCCAGAACCAGATCCAGAGTGTGGAGAGAGGTCTCGGGAGTGGGAAGGAGAGGGTCAAAAGGAGCGAAACACAGTCTCCACATTGAGATGAAACATGGATACCACCTTCGGAAGGAAAGACCGTACAGGATGGAGGACCACCTTGTCCTGGTGGTGCACCAGGAAAGGAGAGCGCCACAAGTTCTGACACCCACCGAATAGAGGTGACGGACACTACAAATGCCATCTTATAGGATAGAAAAGAGAGAGAAATCTGCTGGAAAGGCTGATGATTGGAGGGTGTCAAGGACAAGACTAAGATCCCATGGGCTCAGTGGCTGGCAGTAGGGAGATACCAAATGAGCAAGCCCCTGCTAGAAGGTTTGAACCGCTGGAATATAGGTTGGTTAAGACCTAAAATAGAAAGCTGAAACTTGGCCCTTGAGGGAAGTGAGCACCAGCCTAATCTCTAGGCCAGATAGAAGGAAGGATAAGAGTTTCGGGAGCAAATATCGCATGGGAAACAGGTGGTTGCACTCACACCAATGAAAGAAGGATTTCCAGGTCCTGCGATAAATCTTAGTGTAAGACAGTTTACTGGCCTGGATCATTGTTTGGATGCCTGCTTCCAAAAAACCACAAGCTCTCAGAATGGCAGCTTCAACAGCTATGCCGTTAAATGCAGCGATTGTAAATTCGGGTGGAAGAGAAGACCCTGAGATAACAGATCTTATCGAAGTGTGAGATGCCAGGGTTTGTCAGAGAGGAGGGCTACTAGCGATGCGTGCCACATGTGATTTGGCCAATCCGGAGCCATAAGAATGACTGAGAGACCCTAAGACTTGATTTTTTGGAGAAGCCTCGGAAGGAGACAAACTCGAAATGACTCCACAGAATCACAAGCATGTCGGTTGCCAGAGTCAGATGGTCCTTGGCTCGCACCACGAAGGTCCCAACTTTCCGATTGAAGCAGGAGGCTACGAGTTCCACGTCTGGCCGAACATACCTGTCACAGATTGGCTAAAAAACCTGAGGATGGAGATCCCATTCTCCGGAATTGAGGCGTTCCCGATCCAGAAAGTATGCAATCCAATTTTCCACACCGCAAATGTGAACTGCTGATAGCGCTGGAACATGCCTCTCTGCCCATGTGAAAATGGGAATCGTCTCTGCCATGGCTGCAGGAAACCGGGTGCCACCCTGGTGGTTGAGGTAGGCCAGGGAGTTGTCGGACTGAATGCGAACCTGATGCCCCAGAAGACTGTCTGCTCGGTGAGCCAGAGATAGTCAAAGAGCCCTCAATTCCAGGATGTTGATTGGGAGGGAGCATTCCTCGGGAGACAAAGCACCTTGCATGGAGAGACTTCCCAACAATCCTCCCCAGCCACGCAGGCTGGCGTCCATTGTAATCACAAACCAATGGAGAGGAATGAAGGAGTGACGTCAACATCGACGAAGTGGTCCAGCACCTAAGGGCCCGATGTGTCGGAGGAGAAAGACGCAGAGGCTGATCCAGTGAGGTTGGAGACCTAATGCGTATATATCTATATAATGGCACCGCGCAACTGGTATGTAAATATCCCTTATTCACCTAGATTGTACCTTTAATTCAATAACTTTCCTCTGTAGGATTTAGTATACCACTCAGTTCACCTCTGGAACGGTAGTTAGCACATATGTCTCAATGTTCCGCACACTAAAACGCTGTATTCATAGCGTACTGGATTGGTTACACATGTGTTCCTACCTTTATAGTGGCATGCACAAGGTCTTCAGGGTGTTCGATGGTTCAGGATACGGTCCCGGTTCTTCCTAGGGACTTTCTCAATTTCTGGAGCGAGCCCCGGCCGGTGGCTCAGCTCCGCTTGCTTGTCTGTAGCTCACGCTCACTCAGAGCGTGCGGTGACGTCACCTGTGCTACGGATAGGTAATTGAGCCAAACTTGCTAACCTACGCGTTTCAAACAACACGGTGTTCTTCCTCAGGGTATTTTTTCCAGTTAGGCTCTGTATCCTCCTTTATATCTCCACCTCATTAACCCCTCTTGTGCCATCTTACTCAAAGGTAAATAATTCTATTCCTGTGTTCAGGCCTCCAGGCATCAAGGTGTGTCTCCACCTCATTAACCCCTCTTGCGCCACCTTACTCAAAGGCAAATAATTCTATGTCTGTGTTCAGACCTCCAGGCATCAGGGTATCCATTTCATAGATCCACCTGGTCCCTGCTCGTGACATTTTTTTAATAAAATCCCCTATCCCCTATCTTGTTTAATAATTTCCAAACCGCAGAATTGTGTTTTTATGAACTTTCCATTATGTGTTTCTTTATAATGTCTTGACAATGGGTGCCCTTCGTATTTTCTGGTTATATTATACACATGCTCTCTTATACGTTCCTTTAATTTTCTTTTTGTACGACCAATGTAAATTTTATTGCAAGGACATTTAATGGCGTATATTACCCCTTCACTCTGACAGGTTATATGCTGATCAATATCATATTTATATGTCCCCTTCTTATTTTCTATCCTATGTTGTTTTTTATTTTCTCCTGATTTTTTACATCCCTTGCATGTATTGCATGGGAAGAAACCTTTGGGGATACCATTCATTATATTTTTCGTGTTATTCATATTTTTTCTATTCCCTCTATTGTTTACACTGACTCCTCCTATACACCGGTCAGTCGAGGCTACTATATTACCTATATTCTTTGCTTTTCGATATACGAATTTGGGTTTCTCTGTGATATATTCCCCTAATATTCTATCCTCTTTTAATAGATCCCAATATTTGTTGATTATATCTCTAAATT
Organism: Rhinella marina; assembly: GCA_900303285.1. Classification (NCBI taxonomy): domain Eukaryota; kingdom Metazoa; phylum Chordata; class Amphibia; order Anura; family Bufonidae; genus Rhinella; species Rhinella marina. Next base: position 294,947 of record ONZH01014438.1, read on the forward strand.
TTTTTGTGTAACCATTATAGGGAATAATGATAGGTGGCATAACTACAGGTTCTCCCATTTTTTTCTTCTTTATTTCCCTTATTTTTCTCCTTCTGTGTGTTTTTGATTAATATTTCCCTTTCTATTGCTCTTATATCATTTCTCTGCTCTATCAACTTTTCTTTATTGTATCCCTTTGCCAAAAATTTATTCTGAAGTATCTCCGCCTCTTCTTCATATTCATCTATTTTGGTGCAATTTCTTCTGAGGCGGAGAAACTGACTTTTCGGAATGTTTTCCAACCAGCGTGGGAGATGGCAACTGGTTTTTGCTATAAAGCTGTTAGAATCTGTCGGTTTGGTGTAGGTTTTTGTATTAATTTTTCCTTCCTCGATATAAATAGTTAAATCTAAAAAATTTATAGTTTTTTTACTATATTCTAAACTAAATTCTAAATAAAACTCATTTTTATTTATTTCATTAAAAAAGAATTTTAAGTATATGACGAACATAACAAAAAAGGAGAAAGAAGCACTAATAAGCATGCAGGAAAATAAAAAAGTGATTATCCGCCCAGCTGACAAAGGGGGAGGGATAGTCATTTTAGATCAAGAAATGTATGAAAATGAGGCCCTTAATATTCTTAGTGATGAAAGAACATATAGAAAATTAAAAAATGGAAACCCTATGAACATATACAAGAAGGAAATGAACATCTTAATTAGGGATGAGCGAACTTTTGAAAAGTTCGGTTCGGTTCGGTTCGGCGAATTTTCTTGAAGTTCGGATTCGTACGAACCGAACCTAAAACGAACCTTGCTATAACGGCTGAATAATTGCTGCAACAATAAAGGGAGTCTGGTAGGGTATAGTTTCGTTTACTTGCAGTTGCTATTCCAATGAAAAAAGTAGAAAAAATTAAAGTGATTTGTACAACGGCGACGCAAAATATACGCATATTTAAGAATTTAAACTAATGCGTACGCTAATGCGAACATTCATAATAACGAACATACAGTGTAGCGTTGTTAAAAGTACGCTACTTGACGGAATACGTACGCATTAGCGTACAAATCTTTAGCGTAATATTCGTACGTATGTACGCACGTACGTACGCACGCACGACGTAGAGGCCTAGCGATGGCAAGAAGAGCAGCTGCTTTTAGCTCAGAGGAGCTCAAATACATGGTCCGTGTCATGGACCGGGAGAACTATGATGGACCACACCCCCATAAACATGTGCACAAAAAGGAGGTCATAGAGGTGGTGATCCGAGGCCTCCTACATAGGTGTAGGACTGTGCGGACCTCCGGCCAGATCCAACGCCGATGGTCGGATCTAAAAATAAAAACCCCAGAGTGGCTAAAGGAGATACGGGAGGAGATAAGAAGGGGTAAGTAACAAAATATTTAAAAAGTAAAATCATGTTAATAAATTAGTGTACTGTATTGTATATATACCAGTCTGGGTTGCCAACTGTCCACAAATTTCTGGACAGTCCGTAAAAATAGGCAACTTTTTTCCAATGTCCTTGAAAAAAGTCTGTGATTTTTTAGAGGCTGGTTATACTAGATTATTTTGGTGTTAATTATCATCATTTTTCAGCTTACAGTAAATGGTGGTAATGAGTTCTGATCAGTATATTGAGCTATAGACCTTTATTACTTTATATTTATCCTTCATTATGGTTTTCAAATTTTTCCTTTAAAAATGTTAACCGTCCATGATTTTGGGATGTTGTCCAAAGTTGTCCAGAAAAAAAAAAATTTTGGTTGGCAACCCTGATACCAGTGCCAACAATGAAAACCGTATAGAAGGACAACGTGGGCGTGCGTGGTGCGCTGCAGAAATTTTCTTTCATGCTAGGCCACGCCTCTAACTCCACTCAAACAAGTGAAGATATTCTCAGATACGTGCCCCTTCACAGTAATTTGCCTTAGGCTACTTTCACATATGTGGTGGTGATCCGGCAGGCTGATCCGCGGTATTTGCCCTGCAAATTCCCGGCGTTCTTGCTGGATAGCGGCCGGTTCAGCACCGTCACCCATTATTGTTGATGGGGTTGGCCATTCTCCTTTTTGTGTCAGGCAAATGCTGGATCCGGAGAGATCCGTTGGGCTGTTCCTGGCCATAGCAGCCCACCGGATCTCTCTCGCTAGTATGAAAGTACCCTTAAATATATGCCCCTTCATAGTTAGTGCTTCCTCCTCCAACACACAGACTCAAAGACGTGCTCATGCTGCATCTAATGTGTCTGGAGTGGGCGATATCAAAAATATTCCCGCAATAAAGATATTAAGAAATGTATTGCAATAAATAATACCCATTTAGAATAAAAAAACACTTGGGGCCACAAGGAGAAGACATTATACTGTATGTGGGCAGACACAAGGAGACATTACACTGGACGTCGGGGAAGGTGAAGGGACTGCTCCCTGCTTACCGTCACCCGTCTCTGCTTCTTATGGATGCAAAGACAGCTGACCACGGGACATAGCCACCCATTCCCGGACTCAGCCGCTAAAATCCTGACAGTCCAGCCTAATCCTGAACGGTTGGGACGGGAGCTATGGTATACTAGTGCATTGTATGTGCTGTATTTATATTTGTTATGTTTGTACCTGCAGAATGTGACACACAGACATCTTTTATTCATTCATTCAACCCTCCCAAGAAATGCCCCCTCCATCAAATATGCATCCCAGATATTCTATGATCCCTTAACTTTAAATGCCCACTCCACATCATATCGCCCTCCTCTCACCCATAATATCTTCATAGTAGTATACAGTGTTAGTATTAAAAACGGTCATCATAACAATTGTGTATGGATTTATGTTGCAGAGCGACGTCAGCGACGTCAACGACGTCAAGGCCAGTTGGCCCCGGCAGGACCTGCAGCTTCATGTAAGTGTAAACATATTTAAATAATTTTTTATCCAGGCTATGTGGGAGTGCAGCAGCAGTGATATAAGAGCACTAGTGTTTAGGAATGGGATCCAGCACCAAACTATTCACATGTATCAACATCAGCAATTACAACTGTTCATTTGAGTTGAATGAAATGCCATTATTTAATGTTTTTTTATAGCTGCTGCACCACCACAGGGGCCCTCTACCCCGCCTGAACCCCAGCCACAGAGGAGCCCACCTGCCACTCCAACAGCCCCCGAGGTAGAAGGTAGGTAGACTGCCGAGACTGACCTCTCTAAACCCCCCACCAAACCACCCTCGCAGCCGGCCAATAAAACACACACCTCCTTAAGTTGGGTAAGGGTCGGTCACAGCTTTATTTTCTTATCTTATCCAAAACTTCAACTTGTTGACCATAAACACCATAACCCGGAGTATTGAAGCGCTATGCCCCACAGCGTTCTGTGGGCAAGTCTGCCTTCTTCTCCGTCTGAAATCGTCAACCGACCTCTGTTGTGACTTGCAATGTAAAACACTGAAACAAACCAGAAATGAATCAGAAAAAGTTAAGAAAAAGATGAAATAATGGGGAAGGGAGGGTGGGAAGCTGTCAGTGAAGATGCTGGAGAAAGAGGCCGTCCCCCTATCAGGGCCATCCTATTAACCCCTTAGCCGCTACCACCACCTCAGCCATCCAGGACGCAGGGGTGTGGGTTAAAAGAAACACCCTCTTGCTGGTAATTAGAAACAGTGTCCACAAGAGAAACACCCCCGCGGGCAGAACCATTTTTTCACCTTACTGCACGCTGAGTTCATTAACCCTTTAATGCACCATCGCTCGTCAGTCATAGACGCCTTCACTTAGTCACCTCGGCGTCCGCTAAAATCAAAAGTGTAATTGGTGGAACTTCTGTCTTCAAAATAGAATCTAAATTTATGCTTTATCTTTTGTAGCTCCAACCGTCAGGGAGGCAGAGTTTTCCCCAGGACCCTGGGAGGACCATGCCGTATGGGTGTCTAGTAAGTACAAAGCCATAATTCACATAAGTGAAATATTCTCAAGCACTAGGATCATGTCACCCAACATGTTATGATAACTAGACTGTGTACACATTATGTTCTCCAAGTGGTTAGTGAAGCAGACATATCACAATAATTTTAAAATCAACGTAGTGAAAGAAGTAGAAACTTGAGTTACACCAAAAATATTTAAGAAAAAGATGACATACATCACATAGTATTATAGTACATTGGCAATCTCTTTTTAACAAAGCGAGAAACAGCCCTGCACCTCATATAGATCCAGAGATCTGCCCCAATTACTCTGCTACATCAAGCTGGTTACTGAAGGGTAGTGTGACTAGTGTCTATTCTGCTGCATGTCAGGACTCGTGTCCATCTCTCCCTATCACAGCTCAGGACAGGAGGCAGTTTAAGATTGAGGAGGCAGAGAAGATTTAAACTGAGCATGTGCGACCTTGTCAGTGAGCTGTTCAAAGACATAAGAAAAAAAAGGCTCAATAAAAATACATTTCACTGAATAACTGAGTTAGTTCGAGTAGATATACAAAATATTTAATGACATGTAACTGCTAAAGTATTCAAATCCAGTTGCTGCTTTGAAAGTGTAGAATATTTTTTGTGCAACAACCCCTTTAACTAGATAATACTAATTGTATTAATGTTTCCACCCCTACAGCTATCCCCACAGACTTCGAATTGGAGGCAGCCCTCAGAAGGATCAATGAGCGGCTCTATGCTGCCTCCCGCATCCAACGAAGCCTGCAATTAGAGGTGTCGGCGATGCAAGCCATGTTGGCGAGGCGTCGTCAACCTCCAGTTTAATATTTATTTTATTTTGTTTTTTATTAATAATTTGTAATTGTTAAAATATTTTTCTTTAAACCTGTGTTTTGTGTTTTTTTAAAACCTTTAACCCCTTACTGACATACTTTGAAGAAAAATTGTTATGAAATATATGATGACTTGTACGTAAAGCTCAAGTCCAGCCAAAAATTTCAAGGAACAGGCACTCCGATACACCTTTTATTACACATAAAGAAGGGCATCAGTCACAGCCGTGAAAAATTAAGATTGATGGCCTGGTGGTGAACAGACCCTTGAAAACATTATGGTAGAAGGCCTGGTGGGGAACAGACCCTTCTAAACATTATGGTAGAAGGCCTGGTGGTGAACAGACCCTAAAACATTATTTTTGAGGGACTTGTGGTGAACAGACCCTTGAAAACATTATGGTATAAGGCCTGGTGGTGAACAGACCCTAAAACATTATTTTTGAGGGACTGGTGGTGAACCAGTAGGGTTGAGAAGAGACAAGTTGAGGAGGAGGAGGAGGAGGCAGCACTTGATTGCACCCAGTATGTTTCCAAATAGACAATTGATGGTGGGGGCATTAGTAAGAGCAGTATTCTTTTGGACCCAGAAGGGCCTAGTACAGAGAAATGAAGTTGGAAGCTAAGAATATGCACGCTTGTAAAAATCAGTTTTTATACATGACAAAAAGTTGATGTTGAGTTCAGCACAGGACAGTCAACGTTAAAAAAAACCCTCTAACATTACAGCTAGTCTAGTAGGATACGGATACGGTGAAATAGACAGACAACCTCACCCACAGAATCCATGAGGTGAAGAAAGGACATTTAAAAAGGCACAAATTCAAGAAGGCTTTATGCCAGTTCCATTATACAAAAATATGTGTCCAATTTTCATGAAATGGACACCTCACTGCCACTCGCTTTACAAATTGACGCAACTACTCTGGTGTAAAACCAGTTGAATCTGGGCCTATGGCTGTTGGCAAGACATATATATATATATCTTTGTTACACCAGTTTGATGTCCTAACCGAGTGCAGCGCCCAAACCAATGGATGTATGCTTTTGTTTTTTTTTAGTGCTGTCACCAGCTAGCTTAAAGGATAAGTCCGTGCAATTTATAAGGCCCCATTCACACGACCGTAAGTGAATGGGGCCGTATCTATCCGCAAAATTGCGGATAGATACGGCCCCATTTACTTACAGTCGTGTGAATGGGGCCTAAGTTTCTGGGTCAAATAAGGGCACAGAAAGTAATTAATTGCCTGGACCCTTTTAAAATGGGTAGGGGAAAAACCCCTGATGGGGTATGGGAGTGACCTTCCCACCCTCTCTTTGGTCACTCCCAAAAAACCTCACCCTATGGGTACCTTCACATGGGGCTGCGGGTCTGCTGAGTAAAATCCACAGGGCATTTTTATACCGTTCAACAAACGGCGTTCAGTACTATGGTGCTGTCCGGACATACGCAGTTCTACGATGAACTGGGTATTTGCGTCCAGCCCCATAGTACTGAAGGTGGCATAAAATCAGCCAACGATGCGCTGTGGATTTTATGCAGCAGAGAACCACAAAAAAGCATCCCATTGTAAAGGCACCCGTAAATAAGGCAAGTAAACCTGCCATTCAGCAACTGTTTGTTGCTGTAACTAAGTGTGGAGGTTTTTTATATCACAGTTGAAGGACAGCAGCCTCCGTGATATATACCCCATAGACAGCCTTATTCCACGCGTGACTGCATGAGAGGCGTGAAATCATTCGCACAGAGAAGAACCCCATCGGGATTTGCGGTGCAAGATTTTAGTACTCTCATGATATCAACAAAATACCTCAAGAACAGTTATTACCCGCTCACAAAACGGTGAGTAGTGTTCCTTGGCACGGTTGCCAGGGATAGAACCCCACGGCTATAGTTCACAAACGGTGAAATCCCCACTTTGTGAAGAATAGTCGTGGGGATTATTTTAGGGATGGTACTGTTCTTGGGGTATTGGTTGGACGGTGCACCGGTGTGAGGCATTAAGCTGGTGTGGAGATCTTAAATGGCCAACACACCATGGGCATTAAATTTGGAGATGGGGTTCTGAAAATTCAAATGTATCCGAATTAAGTAGGGCATTTATAGGTGATTTGGTTTAATTTGGGGTCTAAGTGGGGAAGATTACTTAATAAGTTAAATTACGCATTTTTATGTTGGGCACATATTTGGGATATTAAGGACAGTTTCTTGGACACACGGATTGCCGTGCAAGACGGGCGACTGATGACTTAGTCATTCACATCAGGCAGGGGGGTGGTATAATCCGATGTAATCCAGGCACGATTCATCTTGATGAAAGTTAGCATCTCAACGCTTTTCCAAGAAAGCCTTGTTCGTTGCGGTGTTACTATGTTGCCGGCCACGCTGAACACCCTCTCAGATGCAACACTACTGGCTGGGCAGGACAGCAGAGACAAAGAAAACTCTGCCAGTTGAGGCCAGATGTCCAGTTTCTCTGCCCAGTATTGCACGGGGTCGGTGACATTTTGGGGCAGCGTAGAATCCAGGTAGGCAGTGACCTGGTGGGTGAGCTCAAGCTGGTCTGAGCCATGAGTACGTTGTTGTGTCCCCTCTTCAGCAACTGGCCGCAGGAAATCACTCATCAGGGATTGGAGGCTGTATCGACTTCTCAGGCCTCCACTAGTGGTGGTGTTACTGGAGCGCGCTGGTTCCACCCTAGAGGATGTTGTCGGGGAACATGGCTGGTCTCGATGGTAAGTTGAGACCAACTGGCTGGTGAGTAGGTCCCGGTAATATGCCAGTTTTGCCTCCCTCTCTGATGGCGGAAAAAATTGAGCCATTTTGCGGCAGAAGCGGGGGTCCACCAGGGTGGCCAGCCAGTATTGGTCCCTCTGGCGGATGTCCACAATACGGCTGTCATTGCGCAGACACTCCCGCAGGCACCTTGCCATCTCCACTAAGGACAGTGAGCACCTCTCCTCTCCACTGTCCTCGGTATAGGTCCAGGGTCTGCTGGGGTCTTCCTCCTCTGCCACCTCATCCTCCATCTCCTGCTGCGATTGAGAGGCAGAGAAGCCAGGTGGCGGTGTGTGGAATGGCTGGGCGTAGACATCTTCCTCTTCGTCACCCTCCATTGGCACTTCGTCCATGTCTGGGCTCAAGGCAATGTTCTGCCTTGGAGTGGTGGCCTGGGAATCCTCGCGGATAATGTTGGTCAGCGCACTTTCCAGAACATGGACAAGTGGGATGATGTTGTTGATCCCATAGTCATGCCTGCTAACGAAGAGAGTCGCGTCCTCAAAAGGGATCAACAATTGGCAGACTTCCCGCATCATCTGCCAGTGTGTCACTTGGAAGTCGCAGTGTGGCATGAAGCTGCCTGATTGCCCCATGAGGTAGTCTGTTACGGCTGACCGTTGCTCGTACAGGCGGTCCAGCATATGGAGGGCAGAGTTCCATCTTGTTGGGACGTCGCAGATTAGCCGATGTTGGGGCAGACTGCGCTGTCTCTGGATCTTCAGCAGGGTGTTCCTTGCAGCGTACGAGTGGCTGAAGTGTTTGCACATTCTGCGTGACATCCTCATGAGATCTTGTAGTGCAGGAAAAGATCGGAGAAACCTGTGCACTATGAGGTTGATCACGTGTGCCATACAAGGTGTATGACTCAGCCCTCCCCGCTGCACTGCTGAGACAATGTTCCTCCCATTGTCTGCGACGACACTTCCCACCGTTAGTTGACGTGGGGTCAGCCATTCATGTATCTCCTCCCTTATGGTTCGGAGGAGCTCCTGCCCAGTGTGGCTCCGTTCGCCCAGGCTCACCAGATGTAGGACTGCCTGAGAGTGTCGGGCATGACATCGGTGGTAAGACTGGACAGCTGGCAAAGTGGCGGATGCTTGCAAGGTGGTGGAGGCAGTTGTTGTCCTTTCCGCTGCTGGCACCCTAAAGCACCGTGGAGGTGACAGTGGCAAGAATGGGCCAACTTCCAGATGGTCTTCAGGAAGGATGTTGACCCAATGGGCAGTAATGGACATGTACTGCCCTTGCCCATAATTGGAGGACCACACATCAGCACTCAGGTAAACGATCTTGGATACCGATAGTGCTAATGACTCACCAACCTTCTTCTTCACAAAACTATGCAAGGATGGCACAGCTTTGGAAGAGATGTAGTGGCGGCTGGGGACGCGCCATCTGGGGTGTGCACATGCCATTAAATCCCTGAAAGGCTGGGAGTCCACAAGATTGTAGGGCAGGGACTGAAGCACCAGCATCTTGACCAGGTGTCCTGTCAGTTTCTGGGCCATGGGATGGCTGCTTGAATAAACCTGACGTCTTTCCATGGACTCACCCAGGGATTGCTGCCTCATGAGCGGTGTAGATGGTAGTGACACCGTGCTGCTTCTTGCACTTGAGGCTGACGAGCTCTGAGTTGTACTGACAGGATGCTGCACGATGGGATCTGCAGTGGATGGTGCATCCTGACAGGAGGTGGTATTGGGGTCACGGTTCTTCCAGGCCTGTGGGTGTTGCCTTTCCATGTGCTTCCTCATGGATGTTGTGCCGAGATTATCCCCCCTACCACGACTGACCTTATCATTGCACAGCAGGCAAAAGGCAATGTGCCTATCTGTCCCAAGGCGGAAGAACTGCCAGACGACTGAGGACCGTTGTTTTCCGCCAGCCATGGGGGGTCTTGCTGGCTGTTGACTGCCACTGCTGGCTGAGGGTGCCCTCTCAGGACCCAGGCTTGAAGGTGAAGATCTATCTCTGGTAGCTTGTCTTCTACCGCTCGCTCTTCTGCCTTGTGTCCTTGCAACAGTGTGATGTTGCTGCGTCTGTGGCACCTCCATTTCCTCCCCTGATGATGCTGGGGATACTGCTGCTTCGGGGCGCCACGTCTGATCTGCCGTCTCATTGTCGTCAAATTCAGGACCAGTGCTAATTTCCTCCAGGATATCTGGTGTGGCACTGGATGCACCTCCCTGGCTCTGTTGACTTCCAGGCAACACCTCCTCTGGAGACTCATTACCTTGCACCTGCTGTCTTTGTAGAACTTCCTCCTCCTCCTCCTCATGACTAAAGAGTGGTAGAGAGTCGAAGGGCAGATCAAGGTTTGCCAACGTATCCATGGCAGAAGGTGCCCCACAGGTGATGGCCATTGTAATGACAGGGGACGGGGCAGAGGACTCTTGCTGACCGTCCCATGTAATGGTGGTGTCCGATGATCCAGCCGTTGCTTGACTCCTGGTTTGGGAGCTTTGGGCACTGGAACTTGAGGATTGGGTAAGCCAATCTGTAAGCCCTGGGTGGGTGGTTCTTACATGACCACTGGCGGTCACGGGTAGCTGCACCCTGCTGCCACGCCTGTTACCCCGGCTGCCACCGGGCCTGGTGCTGCTTGAACTGGGACGCTTTGACATATTTATTTGAGTATGGAAAAAATGAAAATGAGAAAACCAAAAAAATATAAACCTTATATAGCTTAATTCAACTATAACGGCTTTTTTAACTTTTTTTTTTATAACTTTTTTGGTAACTTTTTTTAGAACAGTTTTTTTTTATATTTTTTTGTTTTTTTTTATATTTTTTTGGAGTTTTTTTGTAACTTTTTTAGTCGCGGCTACACTAGGTTGAACAGCAGAACAGCAACCTGGAGCGTGTACTGATGGTCACGGGACAGGAGCTGGCTCAGTGCTACCTGTACTGACGTTATAGGTTACTTCACCTATAACGTATTATTAACAGCAAAAAATTTTTTAAAATTTTTTTTTTTAGAACTTTTTTTATATATTTTTTTTTTATATTTTTTTGGTGTTTTTTTGTAACTTTTTTTTGTCTCAGGACTCGCAGCTACACTAGGTTGAATGCACCCAGCAGAGCAACAACCTGTACAAATTGTCACGGGACAGGAGCTGGCTCAGTGCTACCTGTACTGACGTTATAGGTTACTTCACCTATAACGTATTATTAACAGCAAAAATTTTTTTAAAATTTTTTTTTTTAGAACTTTTTTTTATATATTTTTTTTTTATATTTTTTTGGTGTTTTTTTGTAACTTTTTTTTGTCTCAGGACTCGCAGCTACACTAGGTTGAATGCACCCAGCAGAGCAACAACCTGTACAAATTGTCACGGGACAGGAGCTGGCTCAGTGCTACCTGTACTAACTCAACTGTCCTCCTGACAGCTTTCTCTCACTAACCCTTTCTAATCCTCTCTCTTTCTCTCTATCTCTCCCTGTCTCTGTCTAGCAGATTACCTATCTAGCTATCTTTATTTTTTCTTCTAACTAACGTGGAGCTCCTCTCTGTGTGCTGTCTGGCAACAGAATGACGAGCTTCCGTCGTGCAACAGCACTTAAAGGGCAGTGGGAGTGACGTCACAGCTCTTGCATTTCACAGAAAAACAGGATACAAGGGATTTTATGTGTAATAATCCCTTGTATCCTGGTCTATTCTGTGAAAACGGTACAGTTTTGATGTGCCGTTTTTATTTTAACCAGATTCGTCTTAAAAGTTCTTAAACGAATCTGGTTCGTTACGGTTCTGTTCGCTCGTCCGAACGAACGTTCGGACGAACGAAAATAATAACCCATCTCGGCCATTCTCCTCCCAAAAGGGTGGTTTGACACGAGGGTCACACCAGGATACAAGGGATTGTAGGAGTAATAAATAATCCCTTGTATCCTGGTCTATTCTGTGAAAACGGTACAGTTTTGATGTGCCGTTTTTATTTTAACCAGATTCGTCTTAAAAGTTCTTAAACGAATCTGGTTCGTTACGGTTCTGTTCGCTCGTCCGAACGAACGTTCGGACGAACGAAAATAATAAGTTATTATTTTCGTTCGTCCGAACGTTCGTTCGGACGAGCGAACAGAACCGTAACGAACCAGATTATTAATAACCCATCTCGGCCATTCTCCTCCCAAAAGGGTGGTTTGACACGAGGGTCACACCAGGATACAAGGGATTGTAGGAGTAATAAATAATCCCTTGTATCCTGGTCTATTCTGTGGAAAAAGTAAACTTTATTTACGAACCTGATTCATACGAACTTGACGAAAGTTCGGTTCGGGGACGAACCGAACGTTCGGTAAAGTTCGTAACGAATCTGGTTCGTTACGGTTCGGTTCGCTCATCCCTAATCTTAATCAAAAAAGGGAAAAAATTGGGGATATTAACGAAACAGGAAGCAGAATTTATAGAGATTAAACATCCAAAAATAGCAGCTTTCTATTATAACCCCAAGATTCATAAAGATACAAAAAATCCCCCCGGGAGACCTATAGTCTCCGGAATTAGCTGTTTGACTAGTGGTTTGTCTACATAGACCATTTCCTTCAGGAGTATGCACAAATGCTTCCAGCATACTTGAAGGACACCACACATATTTTAAGTATAATAGAAGAGATACAATGGAAACCAAACTATATAATAGGTACTTTAGACGTTAAGTCATTATATAGCATCATAGAGAACACTAAAGGATGCGAAGCAGTGGAGCATTTTATAAAGAAAAAGGGAGAATTACCAGAAATCCAAATAAATTATATATTAGAATGCATAATGTTTATTTTACAGAATTTTTTTTAATGTATAATAAGGATTTTTATCTACAGACATGGGGTACCGCTATGGGGACGAGGTTCGCACCGGGGTTCGCTAATCTGTATGTTGGAAAGTGGGAGGAGCAATACATACACAAAGACGGCGGACTCCGGTCGGGCCTCGTCCTCTGGCGACGTTTTATTGATGATGTGGTTTTTATATGGGAAAAAGGGGAAGACAGTTTGATGAAAAATTTTTTTATGAAATAAATAAAAATGAGTTTTATTTAGAATTTAGTTTAGAATATAGTAAAAAAACTATACATTTTTTAGATTTAACTATTTATATCGAGGAAGGAAAAATTAATACAAAAACCTACACCAAACCGACAGATTCTAATAGCTTTATAGCAAAAACCAGTTGCCATCTCCCACGCTGGTTGGAAAACATTCCGAAAAGTCAGTTTCTCCACCTCAGAAGAAATTGCACCAAAATAAATGAATATGAAGAAGAGGCGGAGATACTTCAGAATAAATTTTTGGCAAAGGGATACAATAAAGAAAAGTTGATAGAGCAGAGAAATGATATAAGAGCAATAGAAAGGGAAACATTAATCAAAAACACACAGAAGGAGAAAAATGAGGGAAATAAAGAAGAAAAAATGGGAGAACCTGTAGTTATGCCACCTATCATTATTCCCTATAATGGTTACACAAAAAAATTTAGAGATATAATCAACAAATATTGGGATCTATTAAAAGAGGATAGAATATTAGAGGAATATATCACAGAGAAACCCAAATTCGTATATCGAAAAGCAAAGAATATAGGTAATATAGTAGCCTCGACTGACCGGTGTATAGGAGGAGTCAGTGTAAACAATAGAGGGAATAGAAAAAATATGAATAACACGAAAAATATAATGAATGGTATCCCCAAAGGTTTCTTCCCATGCAATACATGCAAGGGATGTAGAAAATCAGGAGAAAATAAAAAACAACATAGGATAGAAAATAAGAAGGGGACATATAAATATGATATTGATCAGCATATAACCTGTCAGAGTGAAGGGGTAATATACGCCATTAAATGTCCTTGCGATAAAATTTACATTGGTCGTACAAAAAAAATTTAAAGGAACGTATAAGAGAGCATGTGTATAATATAACCAGAAAATACGAAGGGCACCCATTGTCAAGACATTATAAAGAAACACACAATGGAAAGTTCATAAAAACACAATTCTGCGGTTTGGAAATTATTAAACAAGATAAACGAGGAGGGGATTTTATTAAAAAAATGTCACGAGCGGAGACCAGGTGGATCTATGAAATGGATACCCTGATGCCTGGAGGTCTGAACACAGACATAGAATTATTTGCCTTTGAGTAAGGTGGCGCAAGAGGGGTTAATGAGGTGGAGACACACCTTGATGCCTGGAGGCCTGAACACAGGAATAGAATTATTTACCTTTGAGTAAGATGGCACAAGAGGGGTTAATGAGGTGGAGATATAAAGGAGGATACAGAGCCTAACTGGAAAAAATACCCTGAGGAAGAACACCGTGTTGTTTGAAACGCGTAGGTTAGCAAGTTTGGCTCAATTACCTTTCCGTAGCACAGGTGACGTCACCGCACGCTCTGAGTGAGCGTGAGCTACAGACAAGCAAGCGGAGCTGAGCCACCGGCCGGGGCTCGCTCCAGAAATTGAGAAAGTCCCTAGGAAGAACCGGGACCGTATCCTGAACCATCGAACACCCTGAAGACCTTGTGCATGCCACTATAAAGGTAGGAACACATGTGTAACCAATCCAGTACGCTATGAATACAGCGTTTTAGTGTGCGGAACATTGAGACACATGTGCTAACTACCGTTCCAGAGGTGAACTGAGTGGTATACTAAATCCTACAGAGGAAAGTTATTGAATTAAAGGTACAATCTAGGTGAATAAGGGATATTTACATACCAGTTGCACGGTGCCATTATATAGATATATACGCATTTGGTTTTCCAGAACAGCAGGTGTGCAGTACTGCTGCGGTAACGGCAGCAACAATAAGTGTCTCCAAAGGTAGCGCTAGTGGATAGTTTTCTGGATACATTCTCCCAGGTTGGAGACCTGTCCCAATTGGTGGGAATGGCCCTTTGAAGAGTCCTGGTGTGGAACTGTGCAAAGAGGACCACCTTGAAGGCAAAGACCTTTGAGCTGGTGCCTAAATTTTTGCAGTGCCCACCAGAATTGGCGGTGGGCACTGGATTCAGCACACTGCCAAGTAAAGCAGGGAGAAGGCTGTGCAGAAGAGTAGGGGCCAGATGGGGACAACTGCAACAAACCCAGGCCAAAGTCATAAAGAAAACCGGGCAGGAAATAGTTAAAACTTACCTGTCCCTGTGGCAAGGGTATAGCTGGTGGGAGGAGCTCACACTTTTATGCTTAGTGTCCACCTCCTAGTGGCAGCAGCTATTACCATGGTCAAGCCTATGCCCCCAAAGCCACAGATAAGAAACAGAATTTTTTGCTAATTTATTACAAAGGAAAAATTTTAGTTTCACATGGACATAGGTATTTAGACCCTTTGCTGACACTTGAAATTTAGGTCTGGGTGCTTCCCATTTCTCTTGATCATCTTTAAAATGTTTCTGCACCTTGATTGGAGTCCACCTATGGTAGATTCACTTGATTGAACACAATTTGGAAACCCTGCCTATATAAGGTCTCACAGGTGACAATGCATATCAGAGCAATAACCCATCCATGAGGCGGAAAGAACTACCCGTAGAGCTAGGAGTCAGGATTGTGTGGAGGCACAGATCTGAAGAAGGGTACAAAATTATTTCAGCTGAACTAAAAATAGCACAGTTGTTTCCATAATTATTAAATGGAAAAAGTTTGGAACAACCAAGACTCTTCCTTGAGCTGACTGCCGCACCAAACTAAGTAATTGAGGAAGAATGACCTTGGTAAAAGAAGTAACCAAGAACCATGGTCACTCTGACTGAGCTTCAAAGATCCTGTGTGAGCAGATGGGAGAAACTTCCAGAAGGTCAACCGTCACTGCAACTCTCCACCAATCTGGACTTTATGACAGAGTGAACAGAAAGAAGTCTTACCTCAGTAAAAGCCTGGCCTTTGTAAAAAAAAGACAGAAGTGGTTTATTGCTGCTTCTACTTTCTTCTCAGATAGATGCATAGCACTCAAGGAGTGCTATGCAATGAATAGCAGCTTCCTCTATTGGGGCCGGCAATTACGTGATTGCTGAGTGTCTTGTGGGCAGAGCAGAGCTGCAGGGTCTTAGAAGACTATGATCAGCTCTGCCTTGTAAAAAGCCTCCTCAGGAGGCTGGGTTCACCTGTAACTGGGGCTCATTTTGATGCCCCAGTTACAGTTGAAATAGTGCAAAATATTCAGTGTCCCAAAAAGGTCTTACAATGACCTCTTGGGAGACATATTATGTGGCAAAAATATTTTTAAAAATAAGTAAAATAATTTTTTTTTTAATTATAAAAATATAATAAGTATATAAGACCTCTTGGGGGACATATTATGTGGCAGAATAAAAATAAAAAAAGATAAAAAATAATAAGATACAAGTAAAAACAAACACCCACACCAACCAAATATTTCACCATTATCACCTCATTCACATGAAACTATAGATATTATATAACCAAACAGCTGACACAAAAAAGGGAAGTATTTTTTTTGTGTGTCAGTTTACATATTTAAAGAATAAGGAGCTATAGTTTTGAATAATAATGACTTTTTAAAAGTGTTTTGCACTGTTTCCTCCAAATAAAACTAAAAAAAGAAAGCGTGATAGCAGGTACAGCCGCTATAAAGTATATGGTAAGCACGAAGAAGGCAGCGGAGCTCACAGGAGTGCAGATGCATTCTCAAAGAGCTGATCAGTGTGGTTCCTGGGTGTTGGACAACCACCGATCAGACAGTGATAACCTATTCTGAGGATAGGTCGTCAGTATCACAATCCTGGAAAACCCCTTTAAACTCCTATTACACTGCATGATATTTGACCAATTACTAGGAAGAAAGTGTTCCTAGGGATGCTAATTCTTGATATTTGGCAAGTGCCATAACTGTGCCACTGATCACCCAATAAACTAATATATCAGGAAGAAAGATATACAATGATTGCCAACACATCTCCTTGTGTTGCTGCCGATAATAAATAGAAATAACTACCACACAATAACTGTGGTAGTGATCATTCCCCCCAATTCACTTTATAACAGCATGTGTAATAGGCCAATGCAAACAAGTGCCCATCGACGTTGAGGTCCTCAAACCAAAAAATCTACTGTTCTTGAGGGACATGATAAATCTCCCCATAGTGTCTCAGCTCATTTGAGGGAAAACCATGGTCAAAACTCTACTTATTTGTGCTTATGGGGCACTGAGGTAGTAAAAGGATGGTGGACGGGGGGATGATATAGAGAAAAAAATTGAATCAACGGCTGGATTTATGCATTACAAATACTGTTCCTGGATGGCTTGAATATTGATTTTGGACAAGAATAGGCATTTCTATGATATCCGCAGCATGTGTGGTCCACAAATTGCGGAACGCACATGGACCGGTATAGATACACAGTAGTGTGAATGTAGCCTTAAACAGCTTCCATACATCGATATTTGGACATTTATTTGGATATATATTTTTATATGAACTTTTGGAGGATTGTATTTAAATATTTTTCATTATTTATATGGTTTTTATGTGAATCTTTATAGGTTGGAAGAATATGTAATGAAAATGTAGGGAACACAATCAGTGGGTGTAGTCTTAGCTCACCGCTACCTATATCATCCATATAGATCAGAACAGGGTAGACATTTTGTTTGTCCTGTCCTGCCTGGTTTTTAAGATGTTTTAATATAGGTTTTCGTTCCATGGATGCTGGATTTCCATTTCTGCTGTATCTTTTATCTACCTTTGTGAGTATGAGGAATAAAAGGTTTTGTTTTCTAAATTATCCTGGTGGTACACCATCTCCTTTTTCTTAGGCCATTACAGATACGAGTACCTTTGCATTAAAGGGGTATTCCCCAGCTATCTCTGACATTCCCATAAAAATGAATGGAGCAGCTGTGTGTATGCCTGAGCAGGCCCTATGTTCATTTTGTGGGGCTCCACAGGGTACAGGGTCCCTGTTCTCGTGATCTGTGGGCATCTCGGTGGTAGGACCTTCACCAACCTAATATTTATCACCTATTCTGTGGATAACTTTAAAGGTGTATTCTGGTTATTTCACGTTATCCCCTATCCACAAGATAGGTGATAACTATTAGATCAGTGGGGGGTCCCAGTAGTAGGGCCTCCACAATCTAATAGTTAACCTCTATCCTGTGGATAGGGGATTACAAGAAACTACTGGCCGAACTGGATGGACAGATGTTTTTTTTCGGCCTTATAAACTATGTTACTATATTTAACTGGAATACCCCTATAGTGCTCGGCTATCTCCGCAATTCCTATAGAAATGAATGGAGCGGCCGCACACGTCCCTGACCTTCTGCTCCGTTAATTTCATGGGGCTGCAGGGGGTACGGGCCACCGTTCTCATGGGGGTCCCAGCGGTAGGACCCCCACCGATCTAATAGTTAGCCTCTATCCTGTGAATAAGGGATAACTTGAAACAACCAGAATACCCCTTTAAGTGTTTGAGACATCTGCTGGCTGAGACTGAGACCATGGATTGAACAGTTTCTTTGGGCCTGTTAAAGGAGTTTAAAGACTACTAAGGAGCCCACCGACTGAATCGATTTACCCACGGTGGAGGTGGTGAGTGGATTTGGGTGCCATTCAGAAGTGATAGCCCTAGGACTTTTAGGGTATGGCTACACTGGTCGCACATGTGTCGTGGCCAGCATAGCAGAGTAGTGGTGATCTCATGAAGGGGATCACAATGCGAGTCTCAAAGAATGCAGTGCTGGGTTTTTTGCTACTCGCACAGCAATTTCATTCATTTCTATGGGATCACTGTTTCTCTGCTATCCTGGCCATGATAGCAGTCGCATGACCAATATTGCTGTGTAGCCATATATTTATCTGAGAGAGCCCTAATTGTTTTACACATTTCTGAGTATTTTGTTTCCAATCTTAGTGTCCCTGTACTCTCAAAAAAAGTTTGATATGTCATGGACACATATCAGTCACTGAAACCAGGAGATATAATTGCTCTCTCCTCACTTGGGACCACATATTTTCCATTGGTGGTTTTTCTCTGTGTGAGAGCTTCTCTCTCCTGGTATTAGCAATTGGTGGAGGTCTCACAGAGTTTTATGGCGCTGATTTTGGAGCATTAATGCCTCAAAATCAGCTCAAAAAAATCCCTGAAAACAGCATGTCATTCATTTCAATGAGAAGCAGCATGTCCTATCTTGGGGCAGAATTTGCACTGTGAAGGGGGCACATATCTGGGCATAACTATTGTGAAGGGGCACATCTGGGCATAACTACTGTGAAGGGGCACATATCTGGGCATAACTACTGTGAAAGGGCACATCTGGGCATAACTACTGTGAAGGGGCACATATCTGGGCATAACTACTGTGAAGGGGCACATCTGGGCATAACTACTGTGAAGGGGCACATATCTGGGCATAACTATTGTGAAAGGGCACATCTGGGCATAACTACTGTGAAGGGGCACATATCTGGGCATAACTATTGTGAAGGGGCACATCTGGGCATAACTACTGTGAAGGAGCACATATCTGGGCATAACTATTGTGAAGGGGCACATCTGGGCATAACTACTGTGAAGGAGCACATATCTGGGCATAACTATTGTGAAGGGGCACATCTGGGCATAACTACTGTGAAGGAGCACATATCTGGGCATAACTATTGTGAAGGGGCACATCTGGGCATAACTACTGTGAAGGGGCACATATCTGGGCATAACTACTGTGAAGGGCCACATATCTGGGCATAACTATTGTGAAGGGGCACATCTGGGCATAACTACTGTGAAGGGGCACATATCTGGGCATAACTATTGTGAAAGGGCACATCTGGGCATAACTATTGTGAAGGGGCACATCTGGGCATAACTACTGTGAAGGGGCACATATCTGGGCATAACTATTGTGAAGGGGCACATCTGGGCATAACTACTGTGAAGGAGCACATATCTGGGCATAACTATTGTGAAGGGCCACATATCTGGGCATAACTACTGTGAAGGGGCACATATCTGGGCATAACTACTGTGAGACCCCTTGCAGACGAGCATGTGTCACGCACCGAGTCCTCATCGCAGCTCCTGGCACCAACGGGGGTCACATAGCATTATACTGATTTATGATGCTGTGTAACCCTTACAGTTCTGGAATGTATTGGATAACACTAACAGCATTATGTCAGTGTCATCTAATACATTCCAGAACTGTAAGGGTTACATAGCATCATAAATCAATATAATGCTATGTGACCCCAGTCAGTACTGGTAGGTCAGGCCGGGAGCTGTGTTGCGGACTCAGTGCGTGACACACGCTCGTCTGCAAGGGGCCTGAAAGGGCACATCTGGGCATAACTATTGTGAACGGGCACATATCTGGGCATAACTACTGTGGAGGGGTACACCTGGGCATAACTATTGTGAAGGGCCATATATCTTGTATTTACTGTGAAGGGGCACATATCTGGGCATTAGTACTGTGAAGAAGGCACATATCTGGACATAACTATTGTAAAAGTGGCAAATCTGGGCATAACTATTGTGAAAGGGGCACAATGTGGGCATAACTAGTGTAAAGGGAGCACAATGTGGACATAACTAGTGTAAAGGGAGCACAATGTGGACATAACTACTGTGCAGGGGGCACATCTGGACATAAATATTGTGAGGGGGCACAATGTGGGCATAACTACTGTGCGGTGGCATAAAAGGAGAATAATTACTATGTGGGGGCGTTAAGGGGATTGGATGTATAGAGTTTTGTTTTGGGCAGAGTTAGAGGCATGGCTGCGCCGCTCATACATCCTTTGTGCTTTTCAAAACCTCAGAGCAGGGTTGCCAACCAGAATTTTTCTGGACAACTTACCAAAATCACAGACAGCCAACATTTTTTACGGACAAATAGGAAAACCATAATAAATGGTAAACATTATAAGTAAAGGCCCTATCACACCTGAGGATAATCTTGAAGATCATCACTAACATGCATTCATATGAATAATCATTAGCAATGACCTGGCAGTGTAATACTGCCACAGATTATCCGATGATGATTTGTTGGGTAATTGGAATCTTTTAGTAGGTTTAAAAATCCTCATTTGTTCGGCGGCAGATCGTGCCATGTAATCATGATCTGCTGCCGGCAGTCATTCAGTATGGGGACTAGGGATGGCATTAGGCATCACCCCTCCTCATACTCATATTTCCTTCCAGACAATTGTCTGCTTCATCTGCAGGAGTAATAGGACCCTAATACATGTCTATAGCTTACTATGCTGATAAGATCTCGCTTTCAGTATTTACTGTGACAATTACCATCAAAATAATCTAGTCAAAAAAAATCATTGACCTATTTTTTTTTCAGGACACAGGAAAAAGTGGCATATTTTTATGGACTGTCCAGAAATTTCTGGCCAGTTGTCAACCGTGCTTGGGACTGGTATGGCTTTAAGTAGCTGGACACATGGCTGGGTTCATAAAGGGTTAAGGAAGGGCTATGTCTTAACATTTTGTCTCCAATTTGTTCAGGTTTGCTCAGTATAACGCACCGAGTCTATAACTTAGTGTACAAATACGGCCTCTGCTGACTTAGCCGTTACAGTCTGGAAGAAAGCAGTTTGTGGTAGTGAAGGTTGCAGGAGGCGCGCATGGTGACTTCAGACGCAGTCACACAGTCATCGCTGCTGCTCGTACAAACTCTGCCATTGGCTGGCGGCGAAGGGGCGGGCTGGAGAACAGGAAAGCGGCCACGAGACAGCGAACATTACCGGGTAGGGGTCAGTACGGGACTGTAGCACAGGGGCAGGTAACGGGCGCGTAAATAGCGCAGTCCGCACAAGGTACGCTGATAGCCCGCGCCTCCCGCCATGCCACAGCCTACACTTATGGTGTGAGGCCTAGGGTGACAGGAAGTGGCGGGAAAGCAGAAACTTAGGCAGCAGCTTATTAGGGCTGACAACAAGCTTCTTACATTATGTTTAATGTACAGCTAGAATTTGTAAATAGGGGGTGTCTGTGTACACACATACACTTCAAAGAGGTTCTGCAGCAGGGGTGTTTAGTAACATATACAGCGGCGCATCACCTGCTGTGTTCGTGCAAAAGGATAAGCAGCACTGTATAACATGTGACAACTGCCACCTTCTCTTGTCAGTGATGTTCTGCAGCAGCTGGAACATGTGGCACAGAACTGTCACCTTTTCTTCTCAGTGATGTGCTGCAGCAGCTGGGTCAATGTACATATCCTACTATAAACATTGTAGTCCTGCAGAATGTCCCTGAGGTACTGCACAAGGAACTGCCAGTAAAAATCTCATTTCAGGGTCAGTTCAAAGTATATTGACTTACATTTTTTTGCTCCGTTAGCGGAGCAGAACAATGAAAATATTAGACATGCCAGATTTGGCACATGGCTGACCCCAACAGCGCTGCCAAACATATGCCACTGACTATAATGGGGTCCATTCGGGATTGTGCTGCAAGATTATTCTCTGCAGTTTTTGATAGAATCTGTGGCACAGGCCTCAAATGGACCCTTCAGCACAGATGTGAACAAGCCTTTAGTTTAGCTGCTTGTAAAAATACATGAAAGACAGGATGCAATGCTAAGGGCTGTTTCACACGAGATAGTCCATTGCGGGAATCACTGTATGTGTGAGCATGGTCCTCCGTTTTAGACTTGCAGTAGCACACGGCATTATACTGATTTATAATGCTGTGTGTCTCTGCATGACCTTACTTATACAGGATCATGGTTACATAAAACTATTATAATTCTGTATCAGTAAGGTACTGCAGAGGCACAGTTTTCTGTCAGGATGCGATGCGTGAAGCAAACGCTTAACATGTGGACTGAATTCTGAACCATTAATTTCAATGGGTCGTAAAGGCATGATATCTGCGTTAAGGAAAAATTGCAGCACTGGTTCCATAGAAGTGAATGGGGCTTCAGTGAAAAACAGATTGCATTTGGATGCAATGCGTTTTTCACTGATGGTTGCTAGGAGATGTAGATTGTTATTCTTCAGTTTTTTTTTGCACGCAACGTGAAAAACGCATCAAAAACTGATTGCACCCGGGTGGAAAAACTGAAACACTGAACGCAATCGCAGGCAAAACTGACAGAACTTGTGTGCAAAACCATTGGTGTTTTCCTGAACACACCCTGAGAGAATCCGTAACACTCGTGTGAAAGAGGCCTAAATCAGTATAAGGGCTCATGCACACGACCGTGTGCCGAACAGGCCTGTGTAGTGTCCCACAAACTGCGGCTCCCGGCCTTCTGGCACCACATCATGGATGCGGACCCATTCACATACAATCCGGAAGGTCAGTGTGGAATGGAGGCACGGAAGCACTACGGACTGCTTCCGTGGGGTTTCTGTCTGTGCCTCCACACTGCAAAAAAAGTAGTGCACTACTTTTTTTCGGTGCGGATCGCAGAGCCCTATTCAAGTGAATGGGTCCGCGATCCACATGCGGCGGCCCCATGGTCGGTACCCGTGCATTGCGGACCACAATTTACGGTCCGCAGCCCGGCCGACACACGGTTGTGTGCATGAGCCCTAATACTGTGCGCTCCTGCAAGACGAGCAGTGTCCGGGACAGAGGATCACGCTCACACACAGAGCCTGATTCCCACACTGGACACGCTGGTGGGAAAACAGCCCTAAAACAGAAAATAACTAGCATCTCAGGATCCATAAAAGGGGCATTTTGGACAACTTCCGTCGTGTATGAAGCAATTTTACTTCATGATGTCTTTTCCCTATGGAGGACATTCTAGTTTTGGGTTATATCCCAGATTATTGTTCCAAGGCCTGTTTTAAAGGGCCAGGTGGCTACTTAACCCTTACACTCCCAGCGCCGTACATGTACGGCGCTGGGGCGATGCGGGCACATGGCGCCCGCTCGCAAGTGCGGCGGGCGTCATGGCCGGCAAGTCTCTGCTGTTTCTAACAGCAGAGACTTGCCGCTACTTACCGCCATCGGCGGCGTCTTCCTGGGCGTTTAGATGCCGTGATCACACGTGAACGGCATCTAGTTGCGTCTGAACCCGGAAGCATTTGCTTCCGGGTGGTGTACAGACACCCCGTGTGGCCAATCGGGGTGTCTGTACACCATATGAAAACTAATCCTCGCTGGTGAGGATTACAGTTTTCAAAGTGCAATTCTTATTCTGGCCACTAGATGGCAGGCCAGGATAAGAAATGAGCAATTCTTGGATTTCTGAGTCTAGAAAATCCCTGATTGCTCATAAAGAAAAAAAAAAGCCACAATATATAAGCCCATATTTGAGCTTTCAGATAGTAAAAAAAAAAATCTTTGTAAAAAATATATAAAAAATAAAAAAGATATAAAAGTTCAAATCACCCCCCTTTCCGTATAATTAAAAAATAAATACCTAAATAACACTAAATATAGACATCATGGGTATCACTGTGACCGAAAACGCCCGTACTTTTAAAATATAAAAAAAAAAAATTCCAATACGGCGAATTGTGTGGCGGAAAAAAGCGTCCAAATGGCGATTTGCCGTTTTTTGTCGCTTTTTTTTCTAAAAAAAAATTAAATAAAAAGTGATAAAGTCATACACACCCCAGAATGGTATAAATAAAAACTTCAGATCGTCCCGCAAAAAATGAGCCCCCATACAGCTCTGTACACATAAATACCAAAAAGTTATAGGGGTCAAGATGTGACAAGGAAAAAAAAAAAAAAAAAAAAGGGCAACTTTCTAATTATTTTATCACTATGAAAACGCAGGAAAAACTATACATATTAGGTATTGCCGGATTCGTACTGACCAGTAGAATGAAAGTAACGGATCAGTTTTAATGCACATTGAACGCTGTAAATAAGAAACCCGTAGAACTGTAGCGGAATAGCGTTTTCTTTGCAATTTCACCCGGTTTGGAATTTTTTTCCTGCTTCCCACTACACCGTATGCAATATTAAATGGTGGCGTTGGAAAGTACAACTTGTCCCGCAAAAAACAAGCCCTCATACAGCTATGTGAACAGAAAAATAAAAGAGTTATGGCTGTTTGAAGGCAGGGAGCGCAAAACGAAAATGCATGACCGAAAAAACCTCCGGGAGTGAAAGGGTTAAAGGGTAACCTTCCTATAGGTAGCACTGGAGAGCCAGCTCTTGTGATACTGGATAACAGCTTATTTATATTTCCAAATTTCTTCACATGGCTAAAATCCACAGCAAAAAAATCAGTAGCTGAAAACAGGTCGTGTTTTACTAAACACCAATTGAAAAAATGATTTTTTAGCCCAAAAAGAGTAAAATGCAATTTAAAAAAAATGCCCCTGGAGGTGTACATATACTTTAAGGACATTTGCTGTACAGCGGAAGTCTGTTCTTTAGAAATGGCGGATGCAGTGGGCACCATAGCCACCGGGTTTCTGCTGTTTTAAACAATAGACACCTGGGGTAAATGTGATCAATGATAGTGCCGTGGTCAATTGGGACTTAATATCATCTTGTCCCTAAGGGGTTACGACAGAAAAATGCTGTACTTTTTTGTAGGTTTCTTACTGATCCGTACACACAAATGATACTTGACTTCTCTGGGGAAAATCAGCGTCCAATGGAGGATACTTTTGTTTTTTGTAGCCACCTTCCATAATACATTAGTTCTGTATTACAGATTCAAACCACACACTCTGCTTATGGGTTGACCCCAATATGGGAACTTTACTGGTTTAGGGCTGTCTTTTTTTTAATATGCCATATAAGTACGACAAAAGTTATAACATTGTCCTGTGCCACATATTACCACCATTACTGTATCATTGCTGTTTAGATTGGTAGAGTGAATTGCTCATGGATCCCCCCAATTGCTAGAAGGCCCTATGAGCACCGTAACCCAAGAGAAGGCTTTGCACTGCTTCTATCTTAATCAGTTGCATGACACATAGCTGCGTGGAAACCAATTCTACACAGTGCTGGTTTTCATAGAAGCAGTTGCAGCACATCTTAGTTTTCTGATGATGTTGTGGCCCCTGGTGAAACTACCCACGCATGTGATGATACTTTATGTAGGAGAAATAGTAGTGTGTACCCAGCATTATGTAATAAATGATAACGGTGATTCATTTGTTCACATTGGATGCAAGTACAAAGTGTGATGTTTAATTTCATCTTCACTCTATTTTTAAGCTGTTTCATTATTACTAGGAGAAGCGTGGCAGAGTGACCTACTTCTTATGGTCCGACCACACAGCGCGGTCGTATGTATGAACTTAGACTAATCTCGTCTACACTTTGCTTTTGCTTTTCTTTTGAAATCCGCAGCCTGTCAGTTATTTGTGCAGATTTCACCTTTTTCAGATCTGCAGCAAAACCGCATCAAATCCGCACCAAAGCCCACAATTAACACATGTGGTTTTTGGTGTGGGAGTGCACGGAAATCTGTGCGGATTTTCTGTTTGTAAACCAGCACTCTTAGGCCACCTGTACACGGGCGCAGATGAACGCACGTGAGCATTACAGTGCTCCAGACTAAAAAAAAAAAAAAACCAGGAGCCATTGGCTCCTAAGCTGAAAAAATTAGTCGCCAAATTACATTTTTAGTCGCCAAATTTAACCACTTCCAGTCTGCCCATTGACTATAAACCTCCTGGTAGTGGATCTCTATCTCTGAATGGACGTTTTAAAACGTCCTTCAGCTTTGCCCCCTGTGTGCAGGCCCTGTACATAGAAGCTCCATGACTCAGCTGCCTCCTGACAGCCAAGAACATGGAGCTTTAACCTGAGACCTTTGTTCCTGGTCTCCAGGCTTTTGATCACTCTGATAAGCTGTTAAGGCCATCACAAATGCTTGTACTATCTCCCTCTCATTACTGCCGGTCACAGAGCAGTTTACAACCACATATGGGGTGTTTCTGCAAACTTCAGAATCAGGAAGATAAATATTCAGGTTTGATTTGCGGTTTACCCTTGCTATCTTATAGGAAAAATGAATTAAAAATTGAAAATCTGTAAAATAATATATATTTTTAAATTTCACCTTCCTTCAGTTTTAATTCTTGTGGGAAATCTAAAGGGTTAACAAACTTTGTAAAAATCAGTTTTGATTACATTGGGGGCTGTAGTTTCTAAAATATGTTCATTTATGGGAGGTTTCTATTATTTAAGCCCCTCAAAGTCACTTTAGAACTGCAAAGGTCCTTTAAAATTAACTATTGGAAATTTTCATGGAATTCTTAAAAATTACATCAAAAATTCGAAGCCTTCTAACGTCCTCAAAAATAAAATTACATTTCCAAAATTATGCCAACATAAAGTGGACATATGGTGAATTAATAACAATAGTCATTAATAACAATTTTATTAGATATCTCTATGCAACTTAAAAGCAGAGAAATTAATATTTCAAAAATTGTGATTTTTTTTTCAAAATTTTCAGTAAATTTTGGATTTTTTATAAATAAAGGTAAAATATATTGACTCAAATTTACCATTAACACAAAGTACAATGTGTCACAAGAAAACAATCTCTGAATGGCTTGGATAAGTAAAAGCGTTCCAAAGTTATTACCACATGAAGTGACACATGTCAGATTTGCAAAATTAGGCCTGGTCAGGAAGGGGGTAAATGGCCCGGATGGGAAGTGGTTAAAATCCATATAGTAGTAAGCCATGCACTACATATAGGAAAATACAGCACCACATACCTCTTACATCCAGTGACATCTACTGTCATGTAGACCTTTTTACTCTTCTCCTGCGTCTGACCCAGACCGCCATGACAGATTCTTTCAGCCGCATCTCGTCTCTACAGGGTTTGTTACAGGCACGTTATATTTTTCAATTTTTCCATCAGTCTTCCCATCCTGGTGTCCTGGCAGTGTCATCCTGTTGCCACTCCCAATACTTTGCCCGTGGTGCTCCCCGATGCCCCAGGTACTATACTGTTGAAAAAATAGTGGCCCCAGTAGAAAAAAATGCCCCTATAGTGTCTACAGCAATTATAAATGCCCCGTAGAGTGCCCCCAGTAATAAGAATAAAACCCTAGATTGTGCTCCAGGTATTAATGCCTGTATAGTGTCCCCAAAAATAATGTCCATGTAAGAGAAATGCCCCTACAGTGCCTCTCTAATAGTAATTTCCCCCCACACTGCCCACACAGTAGCAATATGCCCCCCCCCCCCCAAAGCCCACACATAGTAATTTTCTCCCACACTGCATCCACAGTAGTAATATGCCCCACAGTTATCGTTTCCCCCCACACTTTCCTCCAGGTCCCCCCTTCTGGGCAGTAATGTCCCCCAGTGCCTCCCTTCTGGGCAGTAATGTCCCCCAGTGCCTCCCTTCTGGGCAGTAATGTCCCCCAGTGCCTCCCTTCTGGGCAGTAATGTCCCCCAGTGCCTCCCTTCTGGGCAGTAATGTCCCCCAGTGCCTCCCTTCTGGGCAGTAATGTCCCCCAGTGCCTCCCTTCTGGGCAGTAATGTCCCCCAGTGCCTCCCTTCTGGGCAGTAATGTCCCCCAGTGCCTCCCTTCTGGGCAGTAATGTCCCCCAGTGCCCCCCTTCTGGGCAGTAAGGTCCCCAGTGCCCCCTTTCTGGGCAGTAATGTCCCCCAGTGCCCCCCTTCTGGGCAGTAATGTCCCCCAGTGCCCCCCTTCTGGGCAGTAATGTCCCCAGTGCCCCCTTCTGGGCAGTAATGTCCCCAGTGCCCCCCTTCTGGGCAGTAATGTCCCCCAGTGCCCCCCTTCTGGGCAGTAATGTCCCCCAGTGCCCCCCTTCTGGGCAGTAATGTCCCCCAGTGCCCCCCTTCTGGGCAGTAATGTCCCCCAGTGCCTCCCTTCTGGGCAGTAATGTCCCCAGTGCCTCCCTTCTGGGCAGTAATGTCCCCCAGTGCCTCCCTTCTGGGCAGTAATGTCCGCCCCCAGTAGCCCGCCCCTTCTGGGCAGTAAGGTCCCCCAGTGCCCCCTTCTGGGCAGTAATGTCCCCCAGTGCCCCCTTCTGGGCAGTAATGTCCCCCAGTGCCCCCCTTCTGGGCAGTAATGTCCCCCAGTGCCCCCTTCTGGGCAGTAATGTCCCCCAGTGCCCCCCTTCTGGGCAGTAATGTCCCCCAGTGCCCCCCTTCTGGGCAGTAATGTCCCCCAGTGCCCCCCTTCTGGGCAGTAATGTCCCCCAGTGCCCCCCTTCTGGGCAGTAATGTCCCCCAGTGCCCCCCTTCTGGGCAGTAATGTCCCCCAGTGCCCCCCTTCTGGGCAGTAATGTCCCCCAGTGCCTCCCTTCTGGGCAGTAAATGTCCCCCAGTGCCTCCCTTCTGGGCAGTAATGTCCCCCAGTGCCTCCCTCTGGGCAGTAATGTCCCCCAGTGCCTCCCTTCTGGGCAGTAATGTCCCCCAGTGCCTCCCTTCTGGGCAGTAATGTCCCCCAGTGCCTCCCTTCTGGGCAGTAATGTCCCCCAGTGCCTCCCTTCTGGGCAGTAATGTCCCCCAGTGCCT
This sequence comes from Rhinella marina, assembly GCA_900303285.1. Taxonomy (NCBI): domain Eukaryota; kingdom Metazoa; phylum Chordata; class Amphibia; order Anura; family Bufonidae; genus Rhinella; species Rhinella marina. The sequence goes on from ONZH01014438.1 coordinate 323,893, forward strand.
CCCTTCTGGGCAGTAATGTCCCCCAGTGCCCCCTTCTGGGCAGTAATGTCCCCAGTTCCCCCCTTCTGGGCAGTAATGTCCCCAGTCCCCTTCTGGGGCAGTAATGTCCCCAGTGCCTCCCTTCTGGGCGTAATGTCCCCCAGTGCCTCCCTTCTGGGCAGTAATGTCCCCAGTGCCTCCCTTTCTGGGCAGTAATGTCCCCAGTGCCTCCCTTCTGGGCAGTAATGTCCCCCAGTGCCTCCCTTCTGGGCAAGTAATGTCCCCCAGTGCCCCCCCTTCTGGGCAGTAAGGTTCCCCAGTGCCCCCTTCTGGCAGAATGCCCCCAGTGCCCCCCTTTCTGGGCAGTAATGTCCCCCAGTGCCCCCTTCTGGCAGTAATGTCCCCCAGTGCCCCCCTTCTGGGCAGTAATGTCCCCCAGTGCCCCCCTTCTGGGCAGTAATGTCCCCCAGTGCCCCCCTTCTGGGCAGTAATGTCCCCCAGTGCCCCCCTTCTGGGCAGTAATGTCCCCCAGTGCCCCCCTTCTGGGCAGTAATGTCCCCCAGTGCCCCCCTTCTGGGCAGTAATGTCCCCCAGTGCCCCCCTTCTGGGCAGTAATGTCCCCCAGTGCCCCCCTTCCTGGGCCAGTAATGTCCCCAGTGCCCCCCTTCTGGGCAGTAATGTCCCCAGTGCCCCCCTTCTGGGCAGTAATGTCCCCCAGTGCCCCCCTTCTGGGCAGTAATGTCCCCCAGTGCCTCCCTTCTGGGCAGTAATGTCCCCCAGTGGCCTCCCTTCTGGCAGTAATGTCCCCCAGTGCCTCCCTCTGGCAGTAATGTCCCCCAGTGCCTCCCTTCTGGGCAGTAATGTCCCCCAGTGCCTCCCTTCTGGGCAGTAATGTCCCCCAGTGCCTCCCTTCTGGGCGTAATGTCCCCCAGTGCCTCCCTTCTGGGCAGTAATGTCCCCCAGTGCCTCCCTCTGCGGCAGTAATGTCCCCCAGTGCCTCCCTTCTGGGCAGTAATGTCCCCCAGTGCCCCCCTTCTGGGCAGTAATGTCCCCCAGTGCCCCCTTTCTGGGCAGTAAGGTCCCCCAGTACCCCCCCTTCTGGGCAGTATTGTCCCCAAAGTTTGGCACTTAAATTTAAAAAATTATTAAGTGCCTTGTATTAACTTTTTCTACATGATAAATGCCATGTGCTGAAGTGAGACAACCCCTTTAACCTCACAGGAACGCTCATGGTCGGCATTTTCTGATGTGGATTTTGGCACATGAACGGCCCTATGATCAGGGATGGCTCCATAAGTCTGGTATCCATGAGGTTACCATCAGCTCCCCCCCAGTGCCATCAACAATGCCATGTCCCTCCAGTGCCATCAGCCCCTTCATGCCATGTCCCCCAGTGCCATCAGCCCCTTCATGCCATGTCCCCCAGTGCCATCAGCCCCTTCATGCCATGTTCCCCAGTGCCATCAGCCCCTCAGTGCCATGATACCAAGTGCCAACCATGCCATGTCCCCCAGTGCCATCAGCCCCTCAGTGCCATGACACCCAGTGCCAACCATGCCATGTCCCCCAGTGCCAGTCCCCCAGTGCCAGCATCACCTCCATACAATGTCCCCCAGTGCCAGCAGCCCCTCCATACAATGTCCCCCAGTGCCAGCAGCCCCTCCATGCAATGTACCCCAGTGCCATCTGCCCCTCCTTGCGCCCCATCCCCCCCAATTGTAATACTTACCTTTCCTGGCAGGGTGCGCGGGAGTCCGCAGGAGAAGGACCACAGAGTCTTTTTCCTCCCAACATGCACTGGGACCTGACGTCAGGCAGCGCACGCTGACGATATGTGCACGTCAGGCCGAGAACAGTGCAGCGCGGTGCCGACTGGAGACCACAGAGCGGTGAATGATAGGCTTCACTTCACTCACGCTCCGTGTTCACATGATCCGATTCAGCTGCAATGTATCGACCCAGTCGCAGATGGCGACAAGACTAAAAAGTCATGTCGCCATCTGCAAATTTTAAGGCGCATTGGCGACCGTTTTGGTCGCCATCTGGAGCGCTGCATTATGTGCGTTTCTGTAGCATATCGGCACCAAAATCTGCAGTTTCTAACGGTGGAGATTTGATGCAGGTTTGACCGGATCTCACCCTTCCATTGAAAAGGGTGAGATCTGCAGCTAAAACTGCAAACGTAATTGACTTGATACAGATTTTGAAATCCATGCAACAGGTCAATTTCCGCACGGACGCAACCTGGAAAGTGTACATGAGATTTTTGTAATCCCCTACACTTTGCACATTTTTTCCTCCAAAAAATCTGGCCAGAAAAACCATCCATATTCCGCAACTTGTGCAGGAAGCCTTATGGTGTAGCACCAAAAATCATCATTTCTGTGCAGCAAATCATCCTGTGTAAACGGCTCTGCTGCCCATGAACTATGATTTAATACCGGGATAAGTGATCGCTTGTCCCCATACTGCGGATATCATCATCTCTGCTGATCCTATGCTTTCTTCCCGATAATTGCCTGAAACATCAGACTGTGTAAAAGGACTGTTTATGTATTTCTGTTTTCATCTGTAACATCATGATAAAAAAATGGCTGGCATGTGTAATGCAGTATACCGTAAGTACAGTTCTGAATGTTTTGTTTCCAGGGTATTGAAGTCATATTTATCAAGATGTCTAAAATAGAGAAGATGAGCATCCTGGGTGTGAGGAGTTTTGGGGTAGAAGATAAAGATAAACAAGTTATAACGTTCTTCACTCCGCTGACGATTTTAGTAGGACCGAATGGAGCAGGGAAAACTGTAAGTTGATTTAGATGCTACACATTCAGATGTGACCCAGGTATGGTACAATGGCAGATTTTACGGTGTGTTTTGTTAAAATTGTCTAATTTAGTGTTACAGGTTTGTTGCAGAATATTTCTCCAGAGTTCATCTGCAGGAACTTTAATTTGTCAGCTCATTTTTCATATGTTTACAGCAAAATCTGAAGCAGAAGTGTTCTGCTTCATCCAAATGTTTCTGGGAATAATGGACTTTCTACTTATGCCCTGTAGCATGTGTCACATATTGAAATATTCAGACTTAAAGGGGTTGGCTCACTTCAGAAAATGGCATTTATCATGTAGAGAAAGTTATCACAAGGCTCTTATTAATGTAATGTGATTGTCCATATTGCCTTCTTGCATGATTCATTTTTCTATCACGTTATAGATTTCTCATTTCCAGAGGTTACGACCACCCTGCAATCCATCAACAGTGGCCGTGCTTACACATTATAGGAAAAAGCACCAGCCTGGCACCATGAGAGCTCAACTGCCCAAAAGCTCCTATCCCGGCCACCTCATATCTGCGCTGCAGCGGTAGCTATAACCCCTGGAAGCGGGCAGTCTATAATGTGTTGGAAAAATGAATGAAGCCAGCAAAGGAGGCAATATGGACAATCACAAGTTAGTAAGTCTTAGTAGTCATTAGTAAGTCTTGTATTAACTCTCTCCATATAAATCCCATTTGCTGAAGTGAGACTACCCCTTAAATGGACCCTGCTCATCTATCTTGCAGTCCTTGCTGGATATGGATGTGGTCTCCTGCACTGCAGCAGGGGATGGTGTCTATAATATAATGTAACATAATTTAATTCCTTAAACTGCAGATATCAAGGTTAAAGTATATCAGAGTTCTTGGACAAAAAAATTAAAAAGAGTATTAAAAGAATTAAAAATAGTAAAAAAAAACAAAACATGGTAAACTAAAGTGATTGTTTCCATTAAATATGATGAAAGACAGTGAAGGTGTCAAAATAACAAAAGAATGCATACTCAGTGGTTCAAACCTCCTCTGCTCCTGTCCACCACTGCAGCCACAGCCATGATGTCATTTTCTACACTGATTGTGACTGCAGATTTGCAGCGGGATCGAAAACAGATAATTCCACCACATCTTGACCTACCCTAATTTATATTAGAGTTTCTCACTTTTATCATTGTGGGATACAAAAGACCATGGGTATAGCTGCTTCCACTAGGAGGCGACACTAAGCTGAAAAGTGTTAGCTCCTCCTCTCAGCTCTACCCCTCCTGCAGACATGGGGCTAATATGTTTTAGCTCCGTGTCCGTAGGAGGCAGACATCTTTTCCTATGCAGGGTTGCAAAAGTTCTAATGTAAAGACTGGGCTACAGGTGATCTTGAACCGGCTGTTTTCCCACACAACAGGGGGGAGACCAATGGGTCCCGAAGCCTGCTGCTCGTTCCCCACCTCTGGATGGCAAAGTGGAACAGTGGATCTACAAATCCACTGTTAACCGCTAGCGATCGGGTCACCTTATCCACTCCTTCAAGAAGTCCCCCATTACCGATGTAGCTGCCTCCCCAAGGGGCAGCACACCAATGAAGTTGACACAGATGGAGTCAGGGTGGGCAGAAACCATCGGATAGGTAAGTATATTACCTCCTTTTCTCGCTCGTATCATTGGGGGACACAGAAGACCATGGGTATAGCTGCGGCCACTAGGAGGCGACACTAAGCAAAGAAAAGTGTTAGCTCCTCCTCTCAGCTATACCCCTCCTTCAGACACTGAGCTAATCAGTTTTTAGCTTAGTGTTGTTATTTTACCTTTTTTCCCTCTTTAGGTACAGGAAACAGAGATGCCTGGCCTCTCTGTTTACCCGGAGAGGAAGGCCGGTGTCGGTTTCCCTCACTGCCCGACCTCTCCCAAGAAGAAAAAAGTGGACCAGGGCAGCCCAGCTCCCCTGCATCCCGCCAGCCTTGGGGTCACCTGCATTTCTTCAGTCCCCCCTCCACTCCAGCCTCACTACCACCTGGTGCTAGTGGCTGAAGAGGTGACCCTGCTGGTATCCCGAGGGGAGGGTGAAGAGAAGAGGATGAAGATGGGGTGAGTATAACCCTTTCCTTCCACTTCCTCCCACCAATCTATGGCCAAGTGCTCCCGGCCCGAGTTCTCTCCTTTTGCCCCTCTCTCTCTACCCCCTTCTTCCGTGGCTGTTCAGTTCAATTTCCCAGTGGTCACATCCCCCTCCTGGGACGACCGCTGCATCCAGCTACCCGGCATCGCGTACGCTAGTCCCTCATCTCCTCGGGTGGTGGTGCGGGACCCCACGGCTGTTTTTTCCCACTTTTCTGTTTCTACTGGAAGTCCTTCCGGTCAGCGTGCTCCAGGCTTTTACTAGGCCGCAACTCCCACCCTGGAGTATGGGAGGCGGGCGGCCATCGGTACCTCCGCTCCGGGTCCCCTCGGTCCCCTTCGCGCTTCCGCCGTATCGCGGTTCACCTGTGCGGCCATCGCTTCGGCCATCGGCACACCCGCTCCTGGCCCTCCTGCTCTGTTGCGGGTCCCCAACCGGATGTTCTTCCAGTCGGCCTCTCCTGTACTCGAGGCCCCGGCTTTGCGGCCTGCTACGCCGCATCTCCCCTTGTGTTTCGGGGGCGGGATCTGTAGCTTCAGAGCGCGAAAACTTTGCACCCATTCCTTGGCCACCACCACCTGCCTGTGCGCTCCGCCAATGCCTTCTGCTTAACCCCTCCTCTACCTCAGTTCTACTGTGCTGTCCTGTGCCTCTACAGCGCTGGTTATTAATAAAAATGGCTGTGGGTGCAGTCTCCACTTGCCATGGTTTGCTTCTTTAAAAAAAAAAAAATTATAATATATTATTATATATAGTCTACATGGTCGCTAGATGATCCTTCTGGACCTGGTTCCACGCAATCTGTTGGCGGAATTCTTGCCCTTCCACTAAATAGCGTAACATACCAGCACTACCGCTGGATTCAGCACTTCCATAGACGGAGTACCTTCCCTACCACAGACTTCCATGTGCCCTGTCATATTCCCTTCCCCTCCTCAGGTGGAACATGTTTGCTCACCAGTGGACTCTGTGCATTTTGTACGGTCTATGACGTTACCCTCCTTCCAAGGAGGAGTAATTGCGCTTGCACTGGCTACTATACAGCCCCTAGCGTTACCCTCCTACCAAAGGCGGAGTAATTGCCCTGGCTCTGCATACTGTACAGCCTGTAGCATTACCCTCCTCTCAATGGCACAGTAATTGCACTGGATCCTGCACAGCCTGTAACGTTGCCCTCCTTCCAAGGTCAGAGTAATTTTCTTTTTGGTGGAGTAATTGCACTTACTCTGGAACCGTACAGCCTATAGCAATACCCTCCTCACTAAGGCGGAGTAATTGCGCCTGCGCTGAATATGGTACAATTAGGGTTGGGCGATATCAAAAATATTCCCATGATAACGATATTAAGAAATTTATCGCGATAACGATATATATCGCGATAAATATCCATTTAGAAGAAAAAAACATTTGGGGCCATAGGGAGATATTATATACTGCATGGGCTGGGATGCTGGCAGGCAGTGGGCCACAAGGAGATGTTATACTGTATGGGGGCCACAAGGAGACAATATACTGATTGGGGGCCACAAGGAGACGTTATACTGTATAGGGGCAGCTGCAAGGATACATTATACTGTATGGGGGCGGCCACAAGGATACATTATACTGTATGGGGGCAGCCACAAGGAGACGTTATACTGTATGGGGCGGCCACAAGGAGACGTTATACTGTATGGGGGCCAGAAGAAGACATTAAACTGTATGGAGGCCACAAGGAGACGTTATACTGTATGGAGAATTTTTGAAGCCCCTTCCTCCTCAGTATAATAAAGTCTTGTGGCCACCATGCAGTAATGTCTTGTTGCTTGTGTATGGGGGACTCATTATTTCCTCATGTCTGCTATTAGAGATGAATGTGCTGACACCAACTGCAGCAGCGTGCAGGCAGGAAGGGAAGGACCAGGCCAGGGCCACACAAGACAGACGTTCCACCTTTAATTTATGACATCCTCCGTGACTGTTTTATTGTCTCTCGCTTCTCTTCCTCTGTGCTAGACATTCTTTGCAGGCCAGGAGTCAGGCGAAGTGGCGAGGAGGGAATCGGAGTCTGGAGAGACTTTTCCCGCGGCCACCTCGCTCGTGCGCCCTGATTCCAGTTCCAGTCCCTGATTCAGATGTCGGTGGGCGGAGCTATGAACATAGGAGCGAGGATATGCCGAGGCCGCCGCTGTTGGAAGCAATTTGTATTCAGTGGTATGCAGGGGAAGGCAGGCACAAATTTAGAAGCGGTCAACACAGATGACTGCTCATATGACGTCACAAAATACTGCGGTTATTAGGAAACAGCGATATCGCCATATCGCTGTTTCTTAATACCGCGGTATATCGTTGCCACCGGTATACCGCTCAACCCTAGGTACCAGGGGCGTAGCTAAAGGCTCATGGGCCCTGGTGCAAGAGTTCAGCTTGGGCCCCCCTTCCCTTAGTGCTCTGTGTGTCTTCCAATGTGGCACAAGGGTCTTTGGGCCCCCTCAGGCTCCTGGGCCCGGTAGCGACTGCTACCTCTGCACCCCCTATAGCTACGCCCCTGCTAGGTACAACCTAAAACATTGACCTCCTAACGATGTGAAGTGATTGCGCTTGCACTGGATACTGTACAGCCTGTAACATTACCCTCCTTTAAAAGGTAGTGATTGCATTTCCACTGGATATGTCCAGTCTGTAGCATTACCCTCCTCCAATGGAGGAGTTATGGCGTTTGTATGAATACTGTACAGCCTGTACCATTACCCCTTTTCCCCTTAGGTGCAGTAATTATCCTTCCACTGCATACCGTACAGCTTGTAGCTTACCCTCCTCCATGGCGGAGTTAGTGTCCTTGAACTGGATGCCGTGCGGCCCGTACCATTTCCCTCAATCTAGGGACCGGTAAGCGAAGTAGGAACGCTTCCTTTGGGTGCTGTACGCCCATAGCATTATCCCTTTCCATATACAGAGTACTGGCCCTGCCACCGGATACTTACAGCCGGTAGCATTTCCTTTCCTCTATCAGAGGAGTGTTTGCATCATGTTGGTTTCTGTACGTCTGGTAGCCTTGTCCATTGCATTCTTCACGTCCTCACCTCCACAGGCAGAGGGATTGCATTAATACTGGATATTATCTGTCCTGTCAGTTTTCTCTCTTATTAGGTAGTTTAGTTGCGCCGCAGTCGCATACTGTAGATCCTGTAGCATTCTCCTCCTTCTATAGAGGAATTACGTTAACACTGGATTCTATACAGATGGTCACATTACCCTCCTTCCTTAGCGAAGTGATTGCACTGCAAGTACTTACTCTAATATTGGGTATCCCCTGTCCTGTCACCGCTCCTCTTCGGCAGAGTCATTGCTTCAACATTGACTACCGCAACTACTCTCCTTTATTGCTTGTCGCATTGCATCCTGCGTCCTGGGTGGCCTTTGTCCAGACACATTTTCTACAATTGCCTTAACCCTTGTTGTGGGTGCTTTTTGGCACTCCCACTGGATATTGTGGCTTCTTCACACTATCTCCTTCAGGCAATCGTGGTATGGATTGGTGTCGGACGCCTTCATGGCAGCCTCTGTCTTCCACGTAGGCCCGTAACTCTAACAGGCCATTGACCCACCACATACCTTCCTTGCGTCTTGAGTCCCTGCGAGGAGCACTCTCATTTGGTTACTTGTTATTGACACGATCTGACGTCTGCTCTAATGCCATTTTTTTTCTTCCTTCTCAGATAGTCTGACGCTAATAACAATTCTGATGGTTTTTGACGATTCTCAGAGGGAGTTTCTTCTCTGGCCCTGGAGACCATAGTTGCGACTATCCCCTCCCCTTATGAGGCAGTCTTTGCGCTACTCATAGATATTGTGGATAGTCCCGTTCCGTGGCTACTACTGATGACCCCTTCTAAGGGGAGTATTTACATTCATCCTTCAAATGCGGCTTACATCATGCTTGGGCAGGGGACACTACATCTCCAAGTTTTACCGCATCCCTCCCTCCATATGGAGTATTGACAATTCTGACGGTATCTCCGTAGCATACCTACTTCGAGGCATGGTACCTTCTCCTTAGTGGTAGTTGTTGATCGTGCCTACATTTCCTTCTTCCACAGTGGGCACTTACTCATGTTCTTCCATCTCTGGTGCGGTGATCCACCAGGCATGGTATGTATGATGTTCCTAAGGCTCCGGATCCAGGTACTCTTATTCCTCTGTCATCTATGCCGCCATGACACGCTGCAGCTACAGGATTTTGCTCTCTTCTGGTGAGCGCTAGTACGTTGTCTGTACCTGTATGCCTTACAGTTTTTCGATGGCGCTGGCTTAGCACCTTGTTCCCTTCACATGTAGTGCATTGACTCTGCTATGGTGACCGCATCAGCGTTCCCTCCTTGTGGAGTCTCGGTATGCCCTTATCAGTTGCGTATGTGAGTTGTCTGCATGGCTTCTCTCTCTGGTAGAGCGGTCGTAATGCCCTTCGTTGTCACCCCTAAGTGCTGGTTCTACTGTGCCGCATCAGCTTCTTCTACTCCTCTCCTCCCACAGGGCGAGTTGTTCTTTTCCCCGGATACTGTTTTGCCTGCTCGGCTAGTTTTCATAGCCGTTGGGTTCTCGTATCCGTTTCTGTTGTGGAGTGCCTGCGCGGGTGGTGTTTGTTCTCTTACCTGTTTGTTTCTGAGGCTCTGTGGTTTCGGGGTCCACACTCCCTTCCTAGTGCAGTATTTCTCCTCTCTCTGGTTCCCGTCTGCAGCTTCCGGTTACGTCTGCCAGTTTAGGCAGCCTTCTGTGGAGTGTCAGACAGCTTCTCTCCTCTTGTTCGAGAATCAAGGTCCTCCTCTACATGTCTCTGCTTCCCACATTTGCATACTCCTTGGGGAACATTCTGATGCAGAACACCCCCTTGGCCGTACGCCTGAAGGGGACGTTTTGGTTCCCAGAGGACTCTTTTTTTTTTTTTTTTTTTTTCCCTGCCAGGTTACTCCCCACTATTTTTGTCCATTTGAGTCGTTTTTCTCTGCCTCCTTCTCATGGGTTCTTCACGCCCTCAAGAACTCTTGTGGGCCATTCTCATGACTGACCCCGGTCCTCTGGCCCTGACTTATTTGTCAAGTCCCACGGGAATGAGGTTCTCTTCTGGCAGCCCGATATGCTGTGTGGGTTCCTTGCCTTCTGGCATCCCTACTTCTTCCCCCATGAGTTGCAGGTTTGTCACATCTGCTACTCTCTGACCCTGGATATTCAGACACCTTATACAGTTCGTCTTCTTCCACTCAGTATTCGCTGTGTGTTTGTTTTTCCTGGGGTTTTCATCCAGTCTTCTGGATCCAGGCTGTGGATTCTCTCCTGTATCTTCCGCAGGAGCCTCTGCGAATTCATCCGTTGTCTGTCTGGCTTTCTGGAAATGGCTCTTCCTGTCCCTTTTCAGGGTTCCTGATGTGTCCTTCCCCCGCTTTCTGTGTGGGGCCTTATGACTGGCCTCGGATTTGTTCTGTCTGGTTCCCGCCCCATGGTACTGCTCTGTAACGTCCCATGGTCTTCTGTGTCCCCCAATGATACGAGCGAGAAAATAGGATTTTTGTCTTACCTGTAAAATCCTTTTCTCGATGAGTTCATTGGGGGACACAGCTCTCACCTGATATGTATCTTACAGGTTCTCCTCGATGGGTCCCTCCGGTTCTGGATGCTGACCCATCTTCGGCTTTCTTTCTTTTATTCCTTTCTGTTGGCTTCTCCTTACTGCTCCTACTGCTTTTGTACAAACTGATTAGCTCAGTGTCTGCAGGAGGGGTATAGCTGAGAGGAGGAGCTAACACTTTTCTTTGCTTAGTGTCGCCTCCTAGTGGCAGCAGCTATACCCATGGTCTTCTGTGTCCCCCAATGAACTCAGCGAGAAAAGGATTTTACAGGTAAGACAAAAATCCTATTTTTGTTTCCTGGCCCAGGTTCTACAGAGTTAATTTGTCCCCTTTCCCCCAGTGAATAGCAGGGAATAGGTTTTTATAACCTCTAGTTAGAGCTTAGAGCTTGTGACACCTTTCTCCTGGGCGTGTTGGTGCATTCCCAGCAGTCGTATCACTCCTGGGATGGCCGCTGCTTTTCCTTTTGGGCATCGATGTGCCGTCTCAGTCCTTTCTCTGTCCCCCGTGTGGAGGTGCAAGGCCCACTCCTACTTGAGGTAACGGCTTTTTGCGGCCTGCTGGGCTAAACCTTCCATCTGCTGGGGGGGGGGGGGGGGTTCAGGGGACTGTCCTCCAGACATGAAAATTTTGCACCCATACATTCTTCTCCTCCAGGAGACTGTGGGGTTGTAGTAGCGTGTGCCCATGATGTCACTGCGCCCTCTGCTGGCACCAGTTACAATTGTTACTGGAAAACTTCTATTGATATATCTATTATATATCTTCTCTTTCCCTCTGCAACTACAGTGGCTGCTACTGTGTGGCCCCCTTCTCAGGTGGAGTATTTGGGCTAGCACTAGATGCGGTGGCTTCTACTGTATGGCCCCTTTTCCGATGCAGTATTTGCGCTAGCCCTACATACCATGGCTTCTACTAAAAGCATTGATGGCAATTGCATAACTTTCTTCCTAACAGGATGCATTTGCATTGGGTACTGGATCTGAAGTTTATATCACACTAACCTCTACTCCATGCGGAGTATCAGCCTTGGCATTGTATGTTGTATCGTCTACTGCATTTCCCCTTCTAATGGGTGGAGCCTTCACATTGGTCCTAGGTGTGGTAATTGTATCTACATTTCCTTCTCAGATGGATCTCTTGCTCATTTTATGCTACCAACAGATACTGTAGCTCTGACAGGTGTCGTCTTTATGGTGGCACTTGGTGCCGTGGGTCATATGTCCACTCATTCCCTATGGTGCTGGTCATCTGCATTACTTCCATCAATAGCTGTAGCTGAGGAGTCTACTCACTTCTAGTATGCACTAGTTCTGGGTTCTTCAGCATAACCTACTCCTTTCTGTGGCACTTGTCTACCGCATTGTTCCCTGCACAAGTGGGGAATTGGTGCTAATATTTTATGCTCTGAGAGCATCAACATTGCCCCTTTTTAGGAGATTGTGTTATTGCACTGATGTCCTGCTGTAGTGGACATTCCTGTCCAGTTCGCATGCTGTGAGTCGCCTTCATTACTCCCCACACCAAACTGAACAGTTGTGCTGTCACCGCTTAGTAGTTGATTTGTTGCTGAGACACAAATCCCTCACTACTTTTCCCCTTTCACACGGTGAGTAGTTGCACTCACCCCAGATACTATTTCTGTGTACTGTATCACTGCCCTGGAGTGTCTGCACTGACTCTATTTTCTTCTGGTACCTTCGTTGCGATGGGCGTCCACATCACACTCCCCTATTGGCTCAAGTCTCTGGTCACTGTGTGGCCACTTGTTCTTTCCTCTGATTACTACATTCTCCCCCTCAGGGGGAGTTGCTACACTATGGTGGTAGATAGTGTCTGACGAGCCTACAGGCTTCCCATGTTTCAGGCGTCTGCATGGCCTCAGCCTACTGCTAAAGTATTTTTTTTTAACGTCCAGGCTGTTGTTCTGTGGAATGTCAGGAGGCTACACTCCTCCCTGGCTCTGCGTGCATCTGCCTACCACATTCTCCTTATAGAGCTCTTTTTCTAGCTTTTATTTTTTTGGCAAGTGTGGTCGCTGCGGTTTTTACCTTTGGATATACATCTGTGATTGTTTTCATAGTGACATATCTAGATATTCCTGGTGAGAGTATGTGATCTCTCACATGTTGTAGGCTGCTCTCTTCTTTTCACAGTGCAGTTGCTCTGTCTCTGCACTGTTTGCTCAACCTGACCAACGTTGGTCATGATATTGTCCTGGGTCTAACTTCACTCAGTGTTCCTTATTCTCTGGGAACTGATGTTGGTGTGGCTACATTCTGATGATCAATCTTCTTGACTGCTTGGCTGACAGGGATGTAATTGATCCCCCGGAGGCACAGTTTATTTCCTACTGGGCTACTCCCCATTTTCATTGTGTTTTTTTTTTCATCTACCTTCGTGTTCACTTGTCTCTCCCTTGATGATGGACTATATTCCATTATTTTTTTTCCTTTGTTTTAGTTCGGTCTTACAGATGTTTTCATAATCTACCTGAAAAGGCATTCTAGGGATGGTGAGGTTTTGTCTTGGTCCTCCTGGCGCTAGGTTTCTACAGACCCATTTCTTTTGATTGACCCCTCTCAAAAGTTATTTGTGCTGCAATCTTTGACTTTTCCCCACTCACGCCAGGTCTAAAAAAGTGGACATTGTGGGGAAGGGGACATGCCAGCAGGCTTGTCTCATTCATCATTTTATATGCCTGTTTTAGGCAAAGAAAATGGCCTAATGTAAGCCAGCTTACATTTAGACAGACGCTAGATACGCCAAAGTTAGGTAGAGGCCGGCGCCTCTTCATAACTTCAGCTGATCCACCACCAGCTATAGGGTTATTAAGACCGGTGTCTAAAACGCCGGTCTTAATAAATGACCCCCTAAGTGCTTTGGGTGTGGAGGCTTGACCTCAAGATGGATAGGCTATTGGAAAAGTCAGTGTTTGTTAACAGGGAACAGCATTTTAGACCACTTAGTGTACGAGTGTATAGTAACTTGAGTATTTGGATATAGGTGATACAGTAAGACGATATGAAGAACTTCCCTTTAGTTACAGAGGCTCTCCAGGAAGTAGTTAAAATGGCTGCCAACATACTGTCCTAGAATGGAAGGAGGACTGGTTGCTGCCACTTGCAGAGCTGTCTAGGGGTAATGAGGGGTGGGACCTCACTACACGGCTGTAAGATAGATGGTAATGATGTGATCCTGCCTATGATATGCCATCATGGCTGAGCAACCTGACTTACTTATTGGTGAAGACACACCAATTTTTAGTACATGCAAGGGTGGGTGCACATTACGTTTTTGCTATCCGTTTGACATATTCGTTATAAAAAAAAAGGCATACAAAAGTGTTAACGTATACATTTTTCTTACAATGGAACTCTATGCAACTGTAAGGCATCAGTCTGAGGCATCTGTTAACATATACCTTAAACGGATGAGAAAAACATCATGTGAACCCAGCCTAGGTGCCAGTGTGTAGTGATGTCCCGCCTTCTCACCCTCTATGGCAGCCATTTCTGCTCATATTCTAGGGCAAGTTGGTGACGGCCATTTTAAATCGGTCCCGGAGAACCCCTTTAATCCCTCCCTGACCAGCGGCGTACATGTATGGCGCTGCGGGAAGTGAGTTTCTGACAAGTGTCGTAATTTTATGGCGCTGATCGGCAGGCACAGGAGCTGTGCTTGCCCGATCAGCAGCAGGAGCATGGTTGTTACTGACAATCAGGCCCCTGCTGTATCCACCAGCATTAATATAAACACTGATGCAGGCTGATTGCAGCATGTAAGGGGTTTACTCTGACCCCATCAGTTCCTGGCTGGGTCTCATAGGCCAGATGTCAGTGTAATACTTGCAGTTTCAATGCATTACGATACCCCATGTATTGTACTGCGTTAAAATAGGAATCCTACCGTGAAAAGCCCCGTAGTAGCGCAAAAATTTAAAGTTTAAAAAAATTTAAAGTTTAAAGTAAAAATTGAAAAAAATAGACATATTAGATATCGCCCCATCAGTAACGACCAACTCTATAAAAATGATCTACCCTTTTTTAGTCTCCAGAGGACAGTAGAATCGGGTGACTGTCCTGCAATATTATCCTTAGACGCTGCCAAAGTCTGACAGCGTGAAATGGGAATATTTGTGGGATGTTATGGGTGCTATGGGGTTGGTCAGGGCCTTGTGACATGGGTCAAATTGCTATATAGTTTACTGGTAGGTAGGATTAGAGCCAATGGGGGTATATTGGCACAATTCTCATCAAATAGGGGTACGAGGCAGGCATGCGCTCTATCCTCCCCTACTGTTTGCAGTAGCCATTGAGCACCTGGCCTGTCTGCTACATTCTTCATCTAATTGGAATGGTTTCTTCTTGGGATCTCAGGAGAAGAGCATTTAATTATATGTTGACAACATGGTTTTGTATGTAGATGAAATAGAGAATTCCATACGTCCTATTACGCATGATATTATTGAAATTGAGAAACTGTCGGGATTGACAACTGGGACAAATCTGTACTCCTTCCTCTTTACTCCCTTCCACTCCATGTAGACCCGTCACATACACAGTTACAAGTGGCACAAATTTTAAGTATTTGAGAGTTGTGATTACACCAACGCTCATGAATTATATTACAGTTAACTTGGACCCCTTGCTTACCAAATTCAGTGACAAAGTCAATACCTGATATAAGCTACCCTTGTCAGTTATTGCCCGAAGTAACTTAATTAAATTGATTTTGATGCCTCAACTGCAATATGTTTTGCATAATTCTTTCATTTGGGCCCAAGAATGTGTATTCTACAAAATTTAGGGTATTTTCCGTTCTTTGGTATGGAAAAAGCAGCAACCCAGATTACGGTTTGAAACCCTCCAAAGAGGAAGGAGGTCTTTCTCTTCCCAACCCATGGTTTTACTTTATTCCGGCTCAGTTGCAGCCCCTTAAGGGGTGGGGGCAACATTCAGATGTAGGTCCCTCGGCCAGGATAGCCACCTCCGTTATGAAGCAGAAAGTTGCTATTGCTATCTCTCTCTGGGCGGTACCATCTCCCTGATAAATAAAACATAGTCAAAGTTTAAGGAATTACTAGGCGTTGGGGACACTCCAACACCACGCCACATGGACCAGAATTGTTTAGATTGGAGGGCTTCACCACTATCTACTCTTTCTTCATCAGATTCAAACAGACAGGGTTATTAAACCGTTTGCACAACTTCAGACTGAATTCAGCCTCCCTCATACAGTATTCAGTTAATTCCTACAATTGACACGCATATCAGACCCAGTTTAAAGACGAGTTGGCGCTATCCCCATCTCCTCCTATTATACAGCAGGTGCTATGAAAGGGCAACACTAAGGGTTTCATATCACTGGTCTTTAGACATCTGCTTGATAGGAGAGCCTCTGCCGGTTAAGGATAATTGGGAACATGACGTGGGTGGGACACTGTCCTAGCCCTAAATCCTAGTCTGACACTCAGTGAAGCTCAGAGAATGTCCCAATTACTTTTACTACACAGAGTGTACAAAACTCCTTTATGTCTTTATAAAATAGGTATTCGAGCTGACTCAAAAGTTGTGCTCGCTGTGGAGCAGAGGATGCTACTTTGTTACAAATGTTTTGGCAAAGCTCTGTGCTGGGTGCATACTGGGAGGGGGTCCTGGGGATTTCCCAGACTTTTCAGATAGAATTACCATGAGACCCTAAAACAGGGGTGGGGAACCTCCGGCCCATGGGCCGTATGCAGTCAGCGGGAACATTTCATTTGGCCCCCTGCCAGAAAATGCTCATGATCGCTTTGATTATGGAAGCGGTCTTTAGCATGCTGGAGGCACAGGAAGGTGAGAACAGCGCATTGCTAGCTGTACTCACCTTACCTGGTCTTCTTCCAGCCTCGCGTTGTGTCCTGACACGTCCAGTGTCAGGACGTAGAGCACATAGACGTGTACTGTGACCTGACACTGTGCGCTGTCAGGTTACAGTACAGCGTGACAGGAAGAAGACCAAAAAGGGTAAGTGAATCTGGCAAGTGGCAGTGTCGTCCAGAGCTGGAGAGGTAAGTTCATTTTTTTATTTATTTTAAATGTCTGATCTGAGGTCTGATTGGGGATGAGCTGAGGGTGGGGAGGGTCAGATGGGGTCTGATCTGAGGCTGGGGGGTCTGATGGGGGCTGATCTGAGGCTGAGGGGCCTATTGGGGGTCTGATCTGTGGCTGGGGTTCTGATAGGGGTCTGATCTGAGGCTGGGGGGTCTGATCTGAGGGGTCTGATGGGGGCTGATCAGAGACTAGGGTTTCTGATCTTAGGATCAGGTTCTAATGAGGGTCTGGTTCTTAGGTTCTAATGAGGGTCTGATCTGGGGCTGGGGGTCTGATGGGGCTAATATGAGGTTGGGAGGTCTGATGGGGTGTGATCTGAGGCTGGGGATCTGATCTAAGACTGGGGAGGGTCTGATGTGAGGATGGGGGTCTGATCTGAGGCTGGGGGTCTGATGGGGGTCTGATCTGAGGCTGGGGGGCTGATCAGAGACTAGGGTTTCTGATCTTAGGATGGGGGTTCTAATGAGGGTCTGATGGGGCTAATATGAGGTTGGGAGGTCTGATGGGGTGTGATCTGAGGCTGGGGATCTGATCTAAGACTGGGGAGGGTCTGATCTGAGGTTGGGGGTCTGATCTGAGGCTCGGAGGTCTGATGGGGGTCTGATCTGAGGCTGATGTAGGCTGGGGGTCTGATTTGAGGCTGATGGAGGTGGGGGGCAGATCTGAGGCTGAGAAAGGGACAAAGGTAGGGACAGTTGCTAAGAAAGAGACAGTGGCAGGGGGAATAAAATCTGGGTGAACCCTTCTCTAGACCCCTCTGGGATGAGCTTGGCTGCCATTAATGCCAAAATGAAGAACTAAATATATAACATTCTCAACTTAAATATTAGACTATGTGTGGTCAAAATGGTGCCTGTACTATTTGTAATATATATAGTGCAGGCACTATTTTGTGCTGCAAAAATACAGCACTCTAAAAAAAATTTTCATTGAAGCGGAATTTCTGTAACTTACCCCTAATTCACTTATATGTTTCACCAAATATAGCCGTCAAATTTTTAAGTTGAGAATTTTGTATGGCCCCCCGAACGATGTTACAAATATCCAAATGGCCCTCGGCAGCAAAAAGGTTCCTCACCCCTGCCCTAAAACATGCTTACTAGGTCTCAGACCCTTCTGGAAATAATACTACAGTATCTTTGGACATTCAAAGAATTCTATTTTAAAGGGGTTATCCCACGAATAATGTAAAAAATGAAAATCGGACATCATTTAGGACAGGGGTAGGGAACCTCCGGCTCTCCAGCTGTTGTGAAACTACAATTCCCAGCATGCTTCATTCATTTCTATGAGAGTTCTTAGAAGAGCAGAGTGAGTATGCTTGCTGGGAGTTGTAGTTTCACAACAGCTGGAGAGCCGGAGGTTCCCTACCCCTGATTTAGGACATGACAACCTCTTTTTAACAAAGCTAGAACCAGTCCTGTACCTCACATGGATCCAGAGATCTCCCCATCCATTTCTGTGCTAGATTTATATCAAGCTAACAGCTCAGGGGAGTGTCTCCTCTGCTGCAGCTCAGGGGGCGTGTCCATGGTCTCCCTATCACAGCTCAGTAGGCAGGTAAAAGTTGAAACTGAGCATGTGCGGCCTGCTCAGTGATTAGGTCAAAGAAATAAGAAATTAAGTGGTCCTATACAGATACATTTTATTGAATAACTCAGTAGCTGTACAAAATTTTTAATGACATGCAATTACAAAAGTATTCAGATCCAAGTGCTGGTTTGAAAACTGTAGAATATTTTTCGTGGGACAACCCCTTTAAGTTAGAATTCTAATAGCCAGAGATTGGATACAACATAGTCCACTTATCAAGCATTAGTTTGTGAACCGTATGAATACCATATGTTTGAGAGAGGGGTGTATATGAAGAGGAGATGCCTAGTATATGGCAGGGATGTTTATCAGTACCAGGACTATCAACACAGGCACTACTGGGGCAACTCAACAGTTTCTTACTGGATTAAAGGGGTTGTATCACTCAGCAGATGGCATTTATCATGTAGAGAAAATTAATACAAGGCACTTATTAAAGTATTGTGATTATCCATTTTGCCTCCTTTGCTGGCTAGACTGATTTTTCCATCACATTATACATGTCTCATTTGCAAGGTTACTACCACACTTCAATCCAGGATTGGTGGCCGTGCTTGCAGGAAAAAGCAATGGCCTATGTGCATTCCTATGGTGCCGGCCACCAGAGAAGCTAGTGCTTTTTTCTTTAGTGTACAACAGGACCACCACTGCTGGATTGAAGGGTGGTCCTAACCAAGGAAGAAAGACATGTATAATGGTGGCTGTGCTTGCACACTTTAGGAAAAAACAGCAGCCTATGTGCGTTCCTATGTTCCCGGCCACCAGAGAAGCCAGTGCTTTTTTCTTTAGTGTGCAAGCAGGGCATCCAATGCCAGATTGCAGGATGGTTGCAACCATGGAAACGAGAAGTGTATAATGTGGTGGAAAAATTAGTCAAAGGAAGCATTTGGGACAATCACAGTGCATTAGTAAGTGCTTTGTATTAACTTTCTCTACATGATGAATGCCGTTTACTGAAGTGAGACAACCCTTTTAACCACCTAATTGGTTTGCCCGAGTCCAGCTCAGGCAGTGGGAAAAGTAGCTAACTGGAGAGGGGTGGGCTGCTATCTCCTGAATAGTAGCAGATAGAAACATGAAACTGGTCTTGTTTGAAACCATTGACATTTCAGACCAAAATGACAGCTAAAGTCCAAGCAGCAGAGGAGAAATCACTGTTAGAAATTGTGTCGGGAATAATCGCGGGTAAAACCTGATTTTACTTTAACTTTCAGCTGCATTCACAGCATCCCGAATTCTATCAGTGATATCTTCCCCTGTACTGAACATATTGCTGTCATTCTGGTATTTTCTGAAAGATTGGAATTTCAAACAAGACCGGTTGCATGGACTCGGGCAAAACTGTTAGGTGGTTAAGGATTTTGTGGAGAATTGGAAGTTGCCAGGTTACAGAAAATGGAACCCTTTTGACTTATCTTCTGTTCCTTGGTCCACAGAATATTTATACCCGGTTAAGTTATTTGCATACCTAATTTTCCTCATGTGTACCTGCAGCAAACCCCCAGTTGTCTTCAACCATTCTGCTTTACTTCTATATATCTTGTTCACTGTGGTCGTCTCTCTGCAGGGTTGTTCCATTTATTGGTAGTATTGGCACCAACTTTTGAAGTGAATGGGAGCAGCATTGGAGTTACACAGTGGGCTGTGTAGTTCTGGTGCTGACTTCTGGGATCAGGGCTACCATGAAACAGCTGAACCCAGATCCCTGCCAACCTGAAGATAGGCCATCAATCTCAAAATTCTGAACATATAGATAAATATAGATGAGAAGTTGCTGTAATTTAAAACCAAAGAAGAAATTGTTACATTTTCTTTAAGGGGAAATTTTCATATGTAGGATTTTTCTGACCAAGTTTGTTTTCATCTACCACCAATAGTCCTCTGTTCCTAGGATGTAGTCATTACTGTCCATCATTAAGCAACTTCTAACAAGTTCACACGAGACAGAAAGTGTAATCCTGTGATGTTTAGGCAACCCGTGAAATGTCAAAACCTCAACAACAATTTATAGGTTCAGTCTTTATAAGATTTTCCAGTTCAAATTCTGTCAAAATCTTATCAGTATTTACTCAGCAACAGACTATGAGCTCACCTTTAGGGCTCATGCGCACAAACGTATTTTCTCATTAATGGCATTGGGGGACACAGCACCATGGGTATACGCCCAGCTGCCACTAGGAGGCTGACACTAGAAAAAGAAAAGTGTTTTAGTCTAGTGTCCATAGGAGGCAGACATGACCTGCTCTGTTTTTTTGCAGGTTTTGCTGCTTTTTATTTTTATTTTTTTATTTTTTTTTATTCTTTTTTTCTTTTCTTCTGCAGGCTTCTGCCTGCTGCAGGATGGGTCATCATCGTGGGTCTCCACTTTAGTTGCACCCCCTGCGGGCGCGTACTCTGAGTACCTCGCCGGTCATCCAGTCCCCCATTACTGCATCCGCAGTGGCATGCCGGCAATCCCACATATGTGCGAGTTTGCCGACGGGGTGATCCTGCGGCGCCTGAAGACGTTGGACTGTGAGTATTCCCGCCTGGTGCCCTGCCCTTCTCCATAGTGGTTCCCCAGGTTAGGCCCCTTTTTCCCCCCTTTTTCCTATCCATCCTGGGGGGTTTCCATTTTCCCCCAACTTCC
Source organism: Rhinella marina (assembly GCA_900303285.1). Lineage (NCBI taxonomy): Eukaryota > Metazoa > Chordata > Amphibia > Anura > Bufonidae > Rhinella > Rhinella marina. The sequence goes on from ONZH01014438.1 coordinate 344,716, forward strand.
CCCCACCCTATCCTATCTCTCTAGGGGTCGTTTCTACCCCCTTCTGGGCTCCCTGTCCCTCGCTGATCATAGCACCTTTTCCATTACGCCCCATGACAGCACCCGTGAGAGATCCTCCCCCTTCCGGACAGGAAACAGGAAACTTCCAGATGATTTAAATTGGACCTCCAATTACCATTCCTCAGTTCTTTCCTGTTTCCTGTCCATAGGACAGGTTGGATCTTTCCAGATGTTGTCAGATGGCTGCAGGATCCCTGGTGCGGTTATCGGAGGCATATACGGGATGCCTGGCGGCATAAGCCTCCACTAGGAGCCGCTGCACATAGTCCGGTCGTACCTTTTTTCCTTGGGGTGTGCCTGGGGCCCCTCTTTCCCTCTCCTGCAAACCGGGCGGTGCTCCGGTGGAGGGGACAAATGTTCCCTCGGGTGGTTGCCTCCGTGACCCTGCTGGGAGCGGTCTTGCCCCTGCTGGTTTGCGTCTGCTAGCATGTTCGGCATAGCGGGACGCCAGGGGGGCGGGGCGGCAGATCGGGCGCGAGGTGTGGGCGATGAGGAGGCGGTGCCATTCTTTTCGGCGGGCCGGCGTGGAGCAGTGCGCAGGGCGCACAGGAAGTGACCTGTGCGTTCCACGCCGGCCGGGGAGGGGCCGGAAACAAGGAGGCGAGCGCGGCCTGCATAAAAGTGACGCCGGCCAGCCAGCATGGAGGGCAGTACAGAGGAAGATTCCTCAAGCTCTCTGGTGGACAAGCGGACGAGAAAGCTAAAGGGGCACCTGGTGTTTCCAGGATACAGGTGATTTGGGAGTGACATCTTCTACAACTCAGATCCTTCAGATCTTGATCAGCTTACTTCCCTCCATGTTCCCCTCAGCCACTTTTTTCAGTATGCAGGAGGAAGGGGAATTGCAACAGCGCGCTGAAAAACAGGAACAGCATGAGGGGTCTGCTACGGTATTCCTGGGGGTAAGAGGGGTTTTACCCCAAATAGTCTTCCTTAGGGGAGGCTATTTTTCTTTTTTCCTTGATTCTGATATGATGCCTGTGTGTTTCCAGGTTAAAGTAGGACCCAGGAAGGCGACCCATAAAACTAAAGGGAAAGAGTGTGGGATATGCCATAAGAAATTGAATCCCTCTTATCCAAAATTGCATTGTCAACCGTGTCTGGATAGAATAATAGCAGAAGAGTCTCCTTCCCTGCTTCAGACTATTCAGGATTTAGTCAAGTCTGAAGTACGTTCGTCTGTGGAACAACTTAAGGATGTTCGTCCGGTTCCATCTAGACGTAGAGTGCAGATGGATAGTTCTGCTGAGGAGTCTGGGGAGGAAGGAGAGATTGAAAAATCAGACTCTTCATCAGATGACGCGACAGGGCGACCACTGTTCAAAACTGAAGATACGGATACTCTGTTAAAAGCTATAAGATCTACAATGGAAATTGATGATGATAAAGAATGTAGATCTAAGCAAGAGGCTATGTTTGGGAGTCTAAGACCCAAGAAGACAAGGGTCTTCCCAGTCCAGGATTGTCTGAGGGAATTAATAAAAAGAGAGTGGAATAAACCAGATAAAAATTTTTTTATCCCCAGAGCAGTCAAAAGGAAGTATCCGTTTAAAGACGAAGATATTGCTGAGTGGCTGAATACCCCTAGGGTAGACGCCCCTGTGGCGAAAGTTAATAAGAGATCAGCACTGCCTTTTGAGGATTTGGGCTCCTTAAGAGACCCGATGGATAAGAGAGCGGACACATATTTAAGGAAGGACTGGGAAGCTTCCACATCGGCCTTCAAACCCAACATTGCCACCACTTCAGTAGCTAGATCTCTGAAAATCTGGTTAGAAGAACTGGAATCCCATATTGTCAATAAAACCCCTAGGGAGCAGTTACTAGAGTGTATTCCCACTTTGGTTTAAGCAGTCGACTTTATATCGGACGCGTCTGCTGATGCCCTTAGGCTATCCGCTAGAGCAGCCGCTCTTTCGAACTCAGCCAGGAGATCCCTATGGCTGAAAAGTTGGAAAGGGGACGTGGCATCTAAATCTAAGTTGTGTGCACTGCCCTGCCAAGGTAATCTCTTGTTTGGGTCCGCTCTAGACGAAATTCTAGAGAAGGCGTCGGACAGGAAAAAGGGATTTCCCGTTTCTTCCTTTCCTAAGCAAAAGAAGCCCTTTCTTAATAAAAACAAAAAAGATCAGCAGGGATATAGGAAGAAGAGCAATGATTGGAGGAAAGACAAACCCAAAGGTTTCCTTTGCAAATCAAAGCCTCAGCAGTCCAGCAGCAGTCAGCAATGACGCCAGGTTGGAGGTAGGGGGTCGTCTTACTTCTTTTTTCCCAGCTTGGCTAAGTATAACATCAAGCTCCTGGATAAAAAGTATCGTGAACGAAGGCTACCGTTTAGACTTCAGAAAACCCCCGCCTCAAAGATTCAAGGTTACAGCCCTCAGCCCAGGTTCAAAGGCTCATGCGGTGCTGATTCAGGAGGTGGACTCTCTTCTAAAGAAATCGGTGCTGGTTCCCGTCCCAAAGGGGGAAGAAGGCGATGGGTTTTATTCAACCCTGTTTCTTGTCCCCAAACCCAATGGTACATTCCGCACAATAATAAATTTGAAAGAGCTGAATCTGTATCTTTCTTATCAAAAGTTCAGAATGGAATCAATCACCTCAACAGTATTACACCTATTTCCGAACTGCGCGATGGCGTCTATAGACATTCAGGATGCATATTACCATGTGCCTATTCACCTGTCTTCCCAGAGGTTCCTGAGGGTAGCGCTAAAAAGAGCCGACACTATTCTTCACTTCCAGTTCAGGGCCCTGCTTTTCGGGATATCTCAAGCGCCCAGGATATTCACAAAACTGATGGCAGAAGTAATGGCACAGATAAGGTCCTTAAACATCTTGATTGTCCCATATCTAGACGACCTTCTTGTGATCAGCAAGTCAGAAGTGTCATTGGCCTCTCAGATACAGCGACGCTAGAGAGCCTAGGTTGGATTGTGAATTACAAGAAATCGAACTTGACTCCGTCACGTCAGTGCAGGTTCCTGGGAGTTCTATGAGATTCAGAAGTACAGAAATCATTCCTTCCTCAGGAGAAAGTGCAGGCATTTCAGAACAAAATCTCAGCATTTGCAAAACAATCTGTGACAACGATCAGGGAGGCTATGTCAATACTAGGACTCATGACCTCATGCATCCCTGCGGTGAAATGGGCCCAGTTCAACTCCAGAATATTACAAATGTACATTCTGTCAGTCTGGGACAAAAACCAGAAATCCTTAAACAACAAGATAATAATCCCTCGTTATGTAAAAAAATCCCTTATATGGTGGTTAAGGGGGGACAACCTGATCCAGGGGGTGGAATGGTTAAAAGAAGACCCGTTCATAATAACAACAGACGCCAGCCCCTTGGGATGGGGGGCTCATACACTTGGGGTTTTTTTCCAGGGTCAGTGGTCTCCCCATACGGCAGAGCAGTCTCAAAACTACAGAGAATTAAGAGCCATAATATGTGTAATAGAAGAACACCTTCACCTGCTAAAGGGCAGACATGTGAAGATTCTGTCGGACAGCGCTACTGCTGTGGCCTATGTCAACAGGGGCGGAGGGACTCGATCTCCTCAGTTGCTAAACCTTTCTTCCCAGTTGTTCAAGAAAGTTCAAGGGCGGGTTCTTTCATTGACAGCAGTTCATCTGAGGGGGAAGGACAATCTGCAAGCGGATTTTCTCCGTCGCCACAAAGTGCGTCAGGGGGACTGGTGCCTGTCCGAGGAAATATTCAATCTAATTACCAAACGCTGGGGTCCTCCAGAGATAGATCTTTTTGCGTCCAACCACAACAAGAAATGCAGAAGATACTTCTCGCTCAGCAGGGAGTATCAGGCCCTGGGAATAGATGCTCTGTCTCAGTCCTGGGGGAGGGGACTACTGTATGCTTTCCCCCCCTTCAGGATGCTCCCAAGAGTAATTCAAAAAATAAGATCAGAAAGGGCAACTGTTATTCTAATAGCTCCCTACTGGCCAAGGAGGGTTTGGTTCTCGACTCTGAGAGAGTTCTCCCTGGAGGATCCTTGGATCCTTCCAGAAAGAGAGGATCTGCTGTATCAGGGTCCCCTGCTATACCCGGATCTAAGTCACCTCCATCTCACAGCATGGATCTTGAGAGGTCCTTCCTAAAAGGGAAAGGGATTTCGGATCGTGTGATTGATACCCTTCTGGCTAGCAGAAAAAAAGCAACGTCGGGTATTTATTTTAGGATATGGAAAGCTTTTACCCGGTTTGCTGGTACAGATTTTGTGTTCCCTGCGGAACCGCATGTTCCTCTTATACTAGATTTTTTACAGGAAGGTCTTGATAAGAATCTGAAGCCAAGTACCCTTAAGGTGCAAGTGTCGGCACTTAGTGTGCTCTTTGATTGCAGGTTAGCTTGTATCCCTCTGATTAAAAGGTTCATTAAAGCAGCAGGTAGGCTTTCCCCATCGTCAAAGCCTAGAACTGCTCCTTGGGATCTTAACCTGGTGCTTTCCTCTCTGACTCAACCCCCCTTTGAGCCCATTGAATCTTCCTCCTTGAAGTTGTTGTCATACAAAACAAGTTTCTTGGTAGCTGTTACTTCGGCCAGAAGGGTTGGAGAGATGGCAGCCCTCTCAGCTCATCCCCCTTACACGATTATTCTAGATGATAGAATTGTACTAAAACCTGACCCAGCTTTTTCTCCAAAAGTAGTCTCTGACTTTCATAAATCACAGGAGATAGTACTACCTTCCTTCTGCCAGGACCCTAGAAATAAGGGAGAGGAAAGATTTCATACCTTAGATGTGAAGAGATGTGTATGTGCATATCTGCAGGCTTCAAAGGATTGGAGGAAAGATTCTAATCTCTTTATACAATTCCAGGGGCCAAATAAAGGTAGGAAGATCACTAGTCGCACTCTGGCCAGGTGGATCACGAAGACTATAAGTCTTGCTTATACACTTAGTAATCTACAGGTACCTACGGGGTTTTCTGCCCACTCCACCAGAGCCGTTGCTTCTTCCTGGGCAGAGAAAGGGGCGGCTTCCATAGAAGCAATCTGCAAGGCGGCCACTTGGAGTTCACCTAATACCTTCTTCAGGCATTATAGGTTGGATCTTTCCTGCATGCAGGACTTGTCCTTTGGTAGGAAAGTCTTGCAGGCAGTGGTCCCTCCCTAGCTGGCGATCTAGCCTAATCTCTCACGGGTGCTGTCATGGGGCGTAATGGAAATACTTAGATTACTCTTACCGGTAATCCGTTTTCCATGAGCCCATGACAACACCCATATATTCCCTCCCTACAAAAAAAAAAAATAAAAAATCTGTATATATAAAGTCACTTTATACTTTTGTGTTTTCACTGAGTCATGTATGTGGATACGAATATGTCTATGAATATTCTTACACCTTTTGATTCGGAGAGGTTATCCGAAGTAGATTGAAATTTTTTATTACTAAAGATATGTTTAAGTTAAAGGAATAATGTCCTATGGATCTTGCTACGAACTGAGGAATGGTAATTGGAGGTCCAATTTAAATCATCTGGAAGTTTCCTGTTTCCTGTCCGGAAGGGGGAGGATCTCTCACGGGTGCTGTCATGGGCTCATGGAAAACGGATTACCGGTAAGAGTAATCTAAGTATTTTCCGGCCTCTCCTAATTTAGTCCCCGGCTTCTGCCAGGACTAGGCCACAATTTCCCTAGCCTGTCCCCGGGCCCCAGATGTTCCTTTTGTTTTCACAGAGTTACAGGCTCCAGTCCTGGTGGAATATCTGGCTGGGTACCTGGATCATCACTGGATGTTCTATGCACAGGGATATGCCACGGTGGGAGCACCAGCTGCTACTGCATTGCTCGGGTCCTCTCTGACATGGCTGTGGCAGGACTGGTGAGTACCAAACATCTGCCTAGGTAAGGTGAGGTTTCCGCTGCTGGCTCCTATATCGGACGTAGTACCTCAGTTTTTTTCCACGCTCCGGGCATCCTCTGTACGCCCTTCAGTTTTCGGAGTAGTTGTGCTATTGCCAGACGCTCCGTTTCCTTGGCCTTGCCGTTCTTGTTTGCCCCTACCAATCTTTTTCTCCCCCTTTGGGGTTTCAATGTGATCTGCCGATGCTGGGTTCTACATGTCAGTGTGGCCTCTTCCGGCTTCTACTGCCGAATCCCACATCCTTTTTTTCTTTATGGGTTTCCGCAATTCGTTGACGACAGCCAGAGTGCTGTACTTGCCCCTTCTGGGGCAGTGTATACAGTATGTCAGTCATTACGCTGGCATGGCTAGTTAACCATGGCTGACTGTTTTTTTCCCTATGGTTGCTCCGTTCAATTTTTCTTTTATAGTCTGGCAATATTCTCCAGATGTGGTCCACAACGGTGGGCCCCACTTGGGCCTCTGACTGAGTTATCTAGCTTGGCGGATCCTAGATCCGTCTAGCTGGCCAGCTTCCTCTGGAGCAGTTTTCATGGCATCTCTATCTGCTTTGGATGACAGCTATTTCTTTGGGCCCGGTTTGGTTCATTCTTTCCTGGGTCCCCATAGGTTTGTTTCCCTCTGACCCAGTTTCTATCTCCTCAGTTTTGGGTCCCAGTTCCTCTTGCTCTGGATGGCAAGTTACCTTCAGTAGGATGGCACTTTTTCACCGTATTAGGACGTCTCCCCCTTAGGCTGTTCAGAGTCCTCTCTTCTCTACTCCAATGTCCCTCTGACGAGTATGTCTCCACTCGTACTTCCAGGGTCTGATCAGGGTTCTTCTGGCCTTACATTTAAAAACACATTATTTTCCCTGTTTTTTCCGGGGGCTTGCTTCACCCCCTGTTTCTAGAAAGCATGTCCTTCCTCGTCCTGGCCATTGCCCAGTACTCCCTTCTCTCCAGTGCGATGGCTGCATTCCTGGGCGGGATGGAGTCACACCTACTCCCTTTCTTAGGGTGTTTCTCTTCCTTTACCTGTCTTGTAGGGGAAGGAGGCCTCTCTCTTTCCATGGTAATGGTTGCTATTCCTTCTCGCGGTGCGTTCAGCCACCAGTTCCTTGCTGTTTCCTTTCTACCCTGTCATCTGCTCCTGTCACTCTCCAGTGTGCACTTGTTTTCCTCTCTGTTCTGGCGCAAGACATCTTGTCCCGTTCTGTTTCCTCAGGATTTTCCTTTTTCCCAGCCTTTGGTGGAGCCGGGTATTTCGCCTTGCTCTTTGATTGCTTCTGGTATTTTGTCCCAGGCACTTGGCCTTGGGATCCTGGCGGTCTCCCACAATTTTTTTTTTTTGAGACTTTTCCTGGTTCTGGAGCCCATTTCCCGGGTTTCCTTCTACTAGTTCATGCTATAGTCTTTCCTGTTCTGTTGGGTCACATGGTTCTCTCGAACCTGGGCCTTCAACTGTTGGCATGACTGTTCTCTTCCCACCCTTGGGGACTGCTTTGGGACATCCCATGGTGCTGTGTCCCCCAATGCCATTAACGAGAAAATTGGATTTTTGTACTTACTGTAAAATCCCTTTCTCGTTCAGTGCATTGGGGGACACAGATCCCACCCTCTATTTTTTTCTTTCTCTCTCCGTCACCGGGCTGTTTTCCTCTTTTTCTCTCCCGGTTCCGGACTTGTTGGTTCCTTACTTTTGTTCTCTCTCCTACTGCTTTTGGTACAATCTGATTAGCCTAGTGGCTGAGGAGAAGGTATAGCCCACCTGGGCGGAGCCAACACTTTTCTTTTTCGAGTGTCGGCCTCCTAGTGGCAGCTGGGCGTATACCCATGGTGTTGTGTCCCCCAATGCATTGAACAAGAAAGGGATTTTACGGTAAGTACAAAAATCCAATTTTCTTTCCGCGTCCTTATGTTCTATATTGTGCATTTTTCACGCATCTCTGGCTCCATAGAAGTGAATGGGGGTTGGGTGAAAAATGGATTGCATCTGGATGCAATGCGTTTTTCACTGATGGTTGGTAGTAGATGTAGATTGTTATTCTATAGTTTTTCTTCACACATGTGAAAAACACATCAAAAACTGAATACATCCACGTGGAAAAAAACTGAAACAGTGAACGCAATCACAGACAAGCCTGATTGAACTTCATTCATCAGTTTTTCCCAGAACAGACCCTGACTTATTCTGTATCACTCATGTAAAATAAGCCTTATATATAACAGGGAATTCATTACCCAAAATATGTTTCTTCTTTTAACTCTGCAAAGGGGAGACCAAGTATCCGTGGAGACCTAATGGCAATGCTCTAGTCTATGGAATATAATATGCAAAGAGACAGTCTCACTAGTGCCATCCCCTGAAAGTGGATGTATGACTGTTTAACAAGCCTTGGAACATGACAAGCCACATATCATCTACAGATAGGAGTGTTTGCGCTTATCAGTAGGAAGTAAGATTCTGGTTGGCTGAGTAAGATGCCTTAGATGCAGCTTAGGGAGGTACTGACTCTCCTTGAATACTTGTCAGGAGTCTTACCCTGCAGATCTGACATTGAGGACCTGTCCTAAGAATTGGCTCCATAGAAATGAATGGGAGAGCACTGCGCATGCGTGGCCCAGCTCCCATTCATTTGTATAGAGCCGACGGAAATAGACGAGCCAGCGCTCGGCTATTTTCGGCGGCCCCATACAAATGAATGGAGGGTGGCTCACTTTCGGGGCCCCGTTCTCGATATAGGTGCGGGTCCCATCGGTGGGACCCGCAGCTATAGGCAATGGGGGCATATCCTAGCGATATGCCCCCATTGTCAAGATGGGAATAACCCTTTAAGAACAAGAACTGCCACTCCTGGTATTTAGTTTCATGCCATGTATTACCAACTGATGGAGCAGATTTAAAGGGGTTTTCGGAGAGTTATTTCACATTACCTGCCTCAACCCAAACAGCACATCACCTCTGAAGACAGTTATTGGCTTCAGAGGTACATGAGACCTTGTCCATGCCCCATCCTGAGGTAAACAAGCCAGAACATTGAGGAGCAGGAGCCAGTGTACAAGAACAGAGCAGTTAGAAAAAGCAGTTATAAATAACTACTAATTTAGTAAAAATTCTATAAATAACACAGACGACAAAATACTTTAATAAACTCTCCAACTTAGAGTCTTTTTTTCACAAAGAATACAATGAAGAGAAGGAAGCACTCGTATGAGCACTGTGTTCTCTTCAAACAGCTAAATGGCGGGGCTGCTGGGAGTCGGACCCCCTATTTTGAGGATAGGTCATCAATATAAAAAAGAAAGCGGGCAACTAGTTTTATTAGCCTAGAATATCAGTTATTTCATTACTCGCACCACTCCAATTATTTTTGGTGGCCTATCCTTAGGTTAGACTATGAGTACCTGATGGGTAGACCATTAATACCTGATAGGTTGGGGTCTGATGTCCTGCACCCCTCCATCCATTGTTTTTAGTGGACAGAGCTGGAAACTGCAATGCATCTACCCTTCACTTCATTGGGAGCTGTGCTGCCGTGACTAGCTTTGTCAGCTACATACAGTGGACTAGGGTTGCACCGGGTATCGAACTTTCAGTACCCAATCAATACTTTTGTACCTGGATCAATACGATACCAGGATTTGCTATTTTACGATTCCAGGCTGCGCCACTGTGCCCCCTCACTGTTATATTCGTTGATGGGGCAGCGGCCATATGTCTTATGCAGTGAACACTGTGATAGAAAAATAAAGTAAAAAACACGTGAATCGCCATTTTTTAGTCACCTTATGCCCCAAAAAAATATGATCGGACTGTTCTATTATAGGCCGGACATTCCATAAAATGGGGAATACATGCAGCTTTTTTGGTGTTTTTATTTTTTCGCATGGTATCGAGTATCGCAATACTTTTTTATGGTATTGTGACAACCCTACAATGGACTGAGCTGTAATTTTGGTGCTACCTTCCTGCAGCAGATCTACTTAAGAACAGCTAATAAGCAAGGATTGTGGGATGTCGGACCCCCAACAATCATGTATTGAAAAACCTGTATAAAAGTACCAGAAAACCCCTTTAAGGACAATGAAGATGTTTATGGAAAAGATCACACGTTGCAGGGGATTTATCATGACTGGGTTTCCCATACACGAATCCCCTTTGTGCTGGAGTGAGATACACCTCATTTATTAAGAAGCATATGCACCAGAAACTGGTGTAGACTTGAGCTGTGACTTATTGTATGCCAGTTTCTGGCATAAGGTATAGTAAATCCATCGGGATGTCGTAGGCTTCGCCATTCTTGCTAAGGTCCACCCCTTTTATTGCCACTGTAAGAAAGTGGCCAGAAGCTCAAAAAGTCGCAAATTATGCAGAAAATATGGCATGTGCTGTAATTTGAGACTTTTTAATACCACAATGATCGCTTAAGTAGCTCGATAAATGCTCCTCCTTGAATCCATTGTGCAAAATTTACAATTTGTTTGAAAAGCATATTATTTTAATGTAAATAATGAATGTTCTTTTACAATGTTTCAGACTATTATTGAGTGTCTCAAGTATATTACAACAGGAGATTTTCCACCTGGATCAAAAGGGAATACCTTTGTGCATGATCCTAAGGTAATTTGTAAGTATTTTCATACCAGTAGTTTAATAACTGTCAAGAGCAATTCTAATATTATATATGACTATGATATATAATGAGGCATGAGAAGATCACATTGTTCATCTCCAACCAGCACTGATTTTGGAAACTAGAGGGACCTGTAGATCAGCCACACCCCGCTGAGGAAGAATATTCAGCAATTAAGTCCTTAAGGCTAGGGCTACACGGCGACAGTTGTCGCCCCAAAGTCGCGCAACAATTTTTATAATGGAAGTCTATGGTGTGGCACTGTGACATGCTGCGACTGCGACACGACAATCGCAAAAAATCCATCTTGGTTGTGCACTATGTGTCGCGCGACACATGTCGCCGTGTAGCCCTAGCCTTATACCTTTCTAACCATATGGAAGATGTGATTTAGTAGTTCATTGGATAATGATTGAAGTTGAAATACGGTATATTTGATTCCACATTTTAGGTTGCTCATGAAACAGATGTCAGAGCCCAGATTCGTTTGCAGCTCCGGGATGTGAATGGAGAAATTGTGGCTGTTCAGAGGTCCATGGTCTGTACACAGAAGGGGAAAAAGACTGAATTCAAAACACTGGAAGGAGTAATTACAAGAATGAAGTAAGCTATCTAGAATTAAATTTGTTTATCCATCCACTGGTCTGAAAATGGATGTGAATAAAAAGTGGTCAAAAAATGAATAAAAGGTATAATAAAAAACCAAAAAAGGGTTTGGAGAAACAATTCACAAGATAATCGGCATGGTGCAGATTTGATGTGAACTTAGCCTTAGCTTTCAGATTTGGTTGGGAATCCTATTGCATTTTATATATGCTGATAACTATTTCCCTCTTTTTTATAGACATGGTGAAAAAGTAAGCCTGAGTACAAAGTGTGCAGAAATGGACAAAGAGATGATAAGTGCCTTAGGAGTGTCCACCGCTGTGCTCAACAATGTTATATTCTGTCACCAGGAGGATTCTAACTGGCCTCTAAGTGAAGGGAGGCAGCTGAAGATAAAGTTTGATGAGATCTTTTCTGCCACCAGGTAAATCTTTCATTGAGGGCAGTGCATATTTTTGGTTTAATCCTTGGCTATTTTTGAAACTAGCCGGAAATGTACAAACGCTGACTCATAGCGGTGAATAGAAAGGGTGGCCATTCATTCGTGGTGCACACTCCATTCACTGCTATGAGCATGCTGTCCTTAACTTTGGGGGCACCATTCTGAAGATAGGCGTGGATCCCATAGGTGGGACTTGCACCTGTCTGACATTGATGGCATATCCTAGTGATATGCCCTCAGTGTCTGAGATGGGCCAACCCCTTTAATTCTCCTTACCAGTAATCAGGGCTGTGGAGTCGGTAAGCCAAAGCCCCGACTCCGACTTCTCAATTTCCCCTGACTCCTACCCCGACTCCCTCATACATGGAGCATGTTTAAGTGATAACTTTAAACAAATTTGCATAAAATCAATAGTACAGATAAGTCATGACAAAAACAGTTTGTAATCTATCAGGCTTCTCTGGGTACAGCTCACTAAGGGCCTAATCAGAGGCGTAGCTAGAGGTTCAGCACATGGGGGGGCGAAACATACTTGAGTGGGCCCCCCACTTATTGGCTTCCCAAACGCACGTTTCCAACTTCACAGGCACATACTACTAGTTGTGGTTATAATACTGTATTAGCACGATGACTATATAAACTGCTAGATCATCTATGCTGTTAAAGGGTTTCTGTCATCAGAATTTAGCCTACAAAACCGAGTGTCATTTGCAAATCGCAAATGACACCTGATGACAGCCTTCTTTTATAGAAAACTGTACGGTAGTTTTTGTTAAAATAGCGTTTTTATAATATGCTAATTAGGCCCCCTAGGTGCAGTAGGCGTGAACCCTGCACCTAGGAGCGGCCGTAATAACGCCCCTTACCCCTCCTCCCTTGCGTTGATTGACAGGGCCGGGCAGCCATCTCTTTCGTCTCCCGGCCCTGTACGATCGCGAAATCCCGCGCCTGCGCATTGCGATAAGCAATCCGCGCATGCGCATTGATGAAGCCGGGACCCGGGCGGCCGCCGGCTCTCAACGCGCGTGCGCATATTGCTTATCGCAATGCGCAGGCGCGGGATTTCGCGATCGTACAGGGCCGGGAGATGAAAGAGATGGCTGCCCGGCCCTGTCAATCAACGCAAGGGAGGAGGGGTAAGGGGCATTATTACGGCCGCTCCTAGGTGCAGGGTTCACGCCTACTGCACCTAGGGGGCCTAATTAGCATATTATAAAAACGCTATTTTAACAAAAACTACCGTACAGATTTCTATAAAAGAAGGCTTTCTGTCATCAGGTGTCATTTGCGATTTGCAAATGACACTCGGTTTTGTAGGCTAAATTCTGATGACAGAAACCCTTTAAGTACAGTACAATAGACTTTCTACATACCCTACTCTAAATACTCTACCACATAATGCAGTAAAATATAGGATTAATAGGAGTAAAAAAGGGGACTCCTATGTTAAAGGAAATCTGTCCCCAGCTTTTACATCACTAAACTAACAGTCCCTTGCCCCCATCAGACCTCAGATCGGCTTAGTGTGCCCCCATCAGATCTCAGATCAGCGCACTGTGCCCCCATCAGACCTCAGATCAGCAGAATGTGCCCCCATCAGACCTCAGATCAGCGTAATGTGCCCCCATCAGACCTCAGATCAGCAGAATGTGCTCCCATCAGACCTCAGATCAGCAGAATGTGCCCCCATCAGACCTCAGATCAGCAGAACGTGCCCCCATCAGACCTCAGATCAGCAGAATGTACCCCCATCAGACCTCAGATCAACAGAATGTGCCCCCATCAGACCTCAGATCGGCTTAATCTGCCCCCATCAGACCTCAGATCGGCTTAATCTGCCCCCATCAGACCTCAGATCGGCTTAATCTGCCCCCATCAGACCTCAGATCGGCTTAATCTGCCCCCATCAGACCTCAGATAGGCTTAATGTGCCCCCATCAGACCTCAGATCAGCGTATTGTGCCCCCATCAGACCTCAGATCGGCTTAATGTGCCCCCATCAGACCTCAGATTGGCTTAATGTGCCCCCATCAGACCTCAGATTGGCTTAATGTGCCCCCATCAGACCTCAGATAGGCTTAATGTGCCCCCATCAGACCTCAGATAGGCTTAATGTGCCCCCATCAGACCCCAGATCAGCAGAATGTACCCCCATCAGACCTCAGATCATCAGAATGTGCCCCCATCAGACCTCAGATCAGCGTATTGTGCCGCCATTAGCCTTAATATTCTGGCAGAATGAGTGCCAGCCAGCAATAAATACGTTGATCTGCACTCATTTGCATCATCCTATTACACAGGCTGATTTAAATTTAATGGCGGAGGAATGGTCGCTACCACAGTCCTTCCTCCCTCATTCAGGTCTATTCATTATTGGCAGCACATTCCTGATTACAGAGGGAGATGTGCTGCCTATAACTGTGCATCTTTCATACTGAGGAAGTTAGTTGACAAACGAGAGCTAGTTTTCAACTGATCAGCAGCACAATTATATAGGCCAGTTCCTGTGAACACTTGTCTCCGCTAATTGGTCCGAAATTCGCTTAGTCTAATAGGGCCTTAAAGGGGTATTTCAGTTATATCAAGTTATCCCTTATTCCCATGGTAACTATTTGATAATTCGGGTTTCTACCGCTGGGACCCCAACCAATCACAAAAACAGGGCCCCAAATCCAGTTGAGCACCCCTGAAATGAATGCTCATGGCCACTCCATTCATTTGTATGAAATATTGCTCAGCTATCTCAGCAACTCCCATAAACATGAACGGAGCAGCCATGCGCATTTCTGACCTCCTACTCAGTTAATTTCCACGGGGCTCCTGTTGTGGTGATCGTCAGGGTTCCCAGATGATGGAAGTGAGCAAATACCGATACATACAGTACATGACTACGATCTGCCCACCGGGAAGTAAGTAAACCACTCCACCAATCTATAGGCACCAATACATGTGCATCCAGAGTCTGCAGCTCACTGTGCTGCTAGTAATATTATGCAGCATTGACAGCGTCCACTGTTACTGGTCATCTAATGAAACAAATTAGTACTGCCCACAACTGCAGAGAAGCAGGAGAAAAATGGGAAATGAGTATACCCCTTTAATCACATAACTAAATAAACCAACACTCTCCATCTTATAGATGCCAGTAAACATTACAGAGTTGTTCTACAGGGAGTGCATTTGCACATACACTGTCAGATTGGTGGTGGTGCTGGGGGTTCACACAGTGAAGAACAGCCCTTGAATCTAACTCACCCCACAGGTCACTAGAGACTGTACAGGGTGTGAGATGACAGTAAAGACCATATACTTAAAAAAAATTGACCAAAATGACAACTTTTGACCTCCTCAGCCAGTCATCATCATGCGCAGGGGCAGGCTGTCTGCCGAAAAGTGATCTTTTATGTTGGAATTTTACATATAGTCAGCTAAAGCTAGACATGTATGCCATGATCAGCTGATTAGTCTGGCATGTTTTTACTGTTGGGATCATTTGCTTGAATGATCCGCTGTACGACTGATCACCCACATTCTGCCCAATCATAACAGTCAGTGTTTGACCAGGCCGTGATCTTCTTCCTAATTAGACAGCTCATGAACTGATTGTCTAATCTAGAAGTGAAGTCAAGCATCTTCTCTTCTGGGAGGAGACTGACATAATTGGTGCTTATGCAGTGCAGCTCTCAGAGTCATGAGAGCCTCCCAAGATTAACTGTACATTTGTCAAGTGAAGTCTTGCTGGTGCATACACAAGATTTTAAGGGCAGACATCTGAAAAATTAGGATGTCTGGCCCCCATTAATCAGGCCATGAGGGGAGTGGCAATAGAGGATAGGAGAACGTGAAGCAGTGCTCCGAGGGGCTAGGCCAGCCCCTCGGTGCTCTCATTGCCTCATTTGCATAATACTAAGCAATAATAATTATGCTGCAAGTTACATCTGATTACAGCAATAAAGGGCTCATTAATTCACCATAATTACCTCTACCAGGTAGTGCCTGGTTTAATAGAGTTGAACTTGGTGACAGATGCTCTTTAAATACAGATGTCATGCCAACAGGGATTAGGTGCAGAAAAACTGCAGCATACAGTACTAGACACATAAATGAGATTTGCCAAATTTCATGTACACTTTCCTCAGTCTGTACTCACAGAAATCACCTCCCGGGCAGATTTTAAAATCCACAGCATGTGAATTGTTTGTGTGACTACAATTGGGTTGTTAAAGGAGTATTCTCATCTTAGACAATGGGGGCATATCGCTAGGATATGCCCCCATTGTCTTATAGGTGCGGGTCCCACCGCTGGGACCCGCACCTATATCCAGAACGGAGCGGGGAGCGCTGCGCCTGGAGGACCCCAGGTTTCCGGGGGTCCGGCCACCACCAGGCGCAGCTCCCCGCGCCGCTCATAGAAATGAATGGGAGCCGGGCCGTGCATGCGCGGTGCGCTCCCATTCATTTCTATGGAGCCGACGGAAGTAGCCGAGCCAGCGCTCGGCTATTTTCGGCGGCCCCATAGAAATGAATGGAGGGCGGCTGCGCATGCGCAGTGCGCCCTCATTCAGTTCGGGGGCTCCGTTCTGGAAATAGGTGCGGGTCCCAGCGGTGGGACCCGCACCTATAAGACAATGGGGGCATATCCTAGCGATATGCCCCCATTGTCTAAAATGAGAATAACCCTTTAACACATAATACACATGAATTATTGTACTTAATCTGGCTTGCTGGAGGTGACAGATTCCCTTTAAACAACAGTAACTAAAGAGATGCTTGTTATATTCTACAAACAAAATGCTCAACATATCACTGAGGAGATAGAAGATCAACTG
The DNA here is from genome assembly GCA_900303285.1 of Rhinella marina. Classification (NCBI taxonomy): domain Eukaryota; kingdom Metazoa; phylum Chordata; class Amphibia; order Anura; family Bufonidae; genus Rhinella; species Rhinella marina. The sequence continues at coordinate 361,152 of ONZH01014438.1, forward strand.
TATGGTCGAATATGCTAAAAAAAACAGTAAAAGTGAACAAGGCCCCAGGTCCAGATGGATTACACCCTAGAGTTTTAAAGGAGCTCAGTTCAGTTATTGCTTTGCCTCTGTTCATAATATTTACAGATTCATTAACCACTTCAGCTCTGGACCATTTCCCCCCTTCCTGACCAGGCCTAATTTTGCAAATCTGACATGTGTCAATTCATGTGGTAATAACTTTGGAACGCTTTTACTTATCCAAGCGATTCTGATATTGTTTTCTCGTGACACATTGTACTTCAAGTTAATGGTAAATTTGAGTCGATAAGTTTTAATTTTATTTATAAAAAAATCCAAAAGTTAACGAAAATTGGAAAAAATTCACTGTTTTCTAAATTTCAATTTCTCTGCTTTTAATTTACATTCCCCATATGTCTACTTTATGTTGGCATCATTTTGGTAGTGTCTTTTATTTTTTTAGAATTTTAGACGCAATTTTTGCAAATTTGCAAAATCAACTTTTTTAAGGACCAGTTCAGTTCTGAAGTCAGTTTGTGGGCTTACATAATAGAAACCACCCATAAATGACCCCATTTTAGAAACTACACCCCTCAAACTATTCAAAACTGGTTTTAGAAATGTTGTTAACCCTGTAAATATTCCACAGGAATTAAAGCAAAATAGATGTGAAATTTCAAAATTTCACTTTTTTTGCAGATTTTCCATTTTAATCATTTTTTTCCTGTAACACATCAAGGGTTAACAACAAAACAAAACTCAATATTTATTACCCCGATTCTGCAGTTTGCAGAAACACCCCACATGTGGTCGTAACCTGTTATTTGGGGAGGAGCAGCATCTGCATTTTCTAACCTGGAATTTTTTGTCATGGTTTGTAAGAGTGATAACTTTTTAATTTTTTTGTGGACTGAGCTGCGTGAGGTCTTATTTTTTGCGGGACAAGCTGTGCTTTTTATTGGCACCATTTTGGGGTACATCCGGCGCAACGATACCAAATATGTCTATTTTTTATTTATTTTTTTACGTTTTACACAATAAGAGCATTTTTAGAAGAAAAATCAGGTTTTTGTGTTGCAATTTTTTAAGAGCCATTTTTTTTAAATAATACTTTATTTTTTTTTTTACATTTTGTGTCCCCCATAAGGTCATACAAGACCTCAGGGGGACATTTAACTTCACTTATTTATTTATTTTTTTTACACTTGATTTCTCCTGTAACTGGGGCTGACATAGTAGCCCCAGTTACAGGGGAAATACATCCCCAGAGAGGCTGTACAGCATAATACTATGCTGTACAGCCTCAATGCAGGGCTGATCGGGTCTATGAGAGACCCGGCAGCTCCTGCACTCTCCCGGCCCCGGCGATCACGTGACCGCCGGGCCGGAACAGGAAGCGCAATAGCGCTTCCTGATCTGTGTATACAGCGATCTAGAAGGCAGGGACCCCTGGGAACGGTCCCTGCCTTCTCTTTGGGGTACCCTGCTGTCACTGACAGCAGGTACCCCACTGTGCAGCTGCACGATTAGCGTGCAGCTGCTATCTCTGAATGGACGTTCAGAAACGTCCATTCAGAGATAGATAACCACTTCCCGGACGTTTATAGTCAACGGGCGGACGGGAAGTGGTTAATGACAGGCATTGTACCAAGAAACTGGCGCAAGGCGAATGTGGTGCCCATTTTCAAAAAGGGTGCTAGGTCTTCACCAGGAAATTATAGACCAGTACGCAAACATTTTTATTCCATGTCCTGCTAGAAATGTACATGATGTAATCTGTAGTGAATGTCATTTTCTTACCAGCGTCTTTATTTGTGAGTTATATCTCCCTGATGTTTCTCATCTGTGTCATGTCACCAGCAATCAGACTCACCAACTGACACAGCATCTTATGTGTGGACAGGAAGTCTATTTCTCTATGCATTCCTATGGGAGCCTCACTCTGAGTCTCATAGGAATGAATAGAGAAGTAACTGGCTTCCTGTCCTGGGTCAGTTGCAGATCAGAGAGTTGGTCACTTGACACAGCTACAATTAGAAGAGAGGGGATAACTCACAAATACAGTCTCTGATAAGAAGATTGCATTCTCTACAGATTACATCATACACCTTTCTAACAGGTCAGAGAATAAAATTTTTTGTGAGAGTTCTTCTTTAATATCCATAGTGGAAAAATGTTTGAGAGCCATACAGGATTATGTAACTGTTAATAATAGGGAAGTAATAACTTTGGCTCATCTGAGCCAATTCATTCTAATACTGTACGGATCTCCCGCTCCGTACAGTACTAGAACTAAGTTTTATCCAAAGTCGATTCACTCATCCCTAGTTAATAATATAATAAGTGATAGCCAACATAATTTTACTAAGAGCAGAAGCTGACAAACTAACCTGATTTGTTTTTATGAGGAGGTGAGGAGATGCCTGGACAGGCAAAGTCATTTCATTGTTTGAGGTCTATTGGTTTAAAAAAAAATTGTAATTGGATTGAAAATTGGCTTCATGATTGTATCCAAATAGTTGTGGTCAATGATTCCTACTCTGAATGGTCCCCGGTTATAAGTGGTGTACCCCAAGGTTCAGTGCTGGGTCCGCAATTATTTAGCTTATTCATTAATGACATAGGGGATGGGATTAATAGTGCTGTTTCTATTTTTGCAGATGACACCAAACTTTGTAATACAGTCCAGTCTATGGAAGATGTTAATAAGTTACAAGCTGACTTGGACAAAATTACTATTTGGGTCTCCACTTGGCAAATGAGGTTCAATATAGATAAATGTAAAGTTATGCACTTGGGGGCGAATAATCTGCATGCAGCATATGTTTTAGGGGGAGTAAAACTGGTTGAGAAGGATCTGGGTGTATTAGTAGATCATAGACTGCAGAATAGCATACAATGCTAGTCAGCTGCCTCTAAGGCCAACAGAATTTTGTCTTGTATTAAAAGAGGTATGGAATCGCAGGACAGGGATGTAATATTGCATTATACAAAGCGTTGGTGCGGCCTCAACTGGAATACGCAGTTCAGTTCTGGGCACCAGTCCATAAAAAGAATGCCCTGGAGTTATAAAAAGTACAGAGGAGAGCGACTAAACTCATAAAGGGCCTGGAAGATCTTAGTTATGAGCAAAGATTAAATGGACTGAATTTGTTTATCCTTGAAAAAAGACGTCTACGGGGAGACATGATTAATCTGTACAAATATATAAACGGACCATACAAAAAATATCAAGGGAAGCTATTCTGTGTTAAACCCCCTCAAAAAACAAGGGGCCACTCCCTATGCCTGGAAAAAAAGATTCAGTCATAAGAGACGACAAGCATTCTTTACAGTAAGATCTGTGTATCTCTGCAATAGCCTGCCGCAGGAGCTGGTCACAGCAAATACAGTGGCTATAAAAAATGACTTTTTAATTCAAAATAACATTGAGGCCAATGACAATGTATAGAAATCTTGTTGTACACAACCTTTCCCTTTGTCCCAACCCCTTTTTAAAAGGAAGTTGGACATTGATCCAGGGATTTGTTCCGTGGATCAATATAGCAGGATTACAGTTTGGACTTGATGGACTTTTGTCTTTTTCCAACCTCCGGGAATTAAGAAAATGATAATACTTAAATAATACTTTATTATAAATATATTCCCAAATACCTTTCATTAGTTATAATGGCTTGTTTTGTCTAGGGAGTAATCATCAGGAGAAACAAAACGGCCGCCATCCTATTAGTGCACACAAAACCTGTCCTAATCACACAGGAGGACAAGTTACTTCACAACACTGAGGTAAAGAGCTGCCTCATCCTCTTCTCTACGCTGCTTGTCAGGGATTCTGATCCTGATTACAGATTATAAGATCTTCAGCTGAATCTCTGTAGGAATGGAGTGAGGGACATGAACATGCGGAGTCACCGTGGGTAGAAATGGTGGCAAAAACAATAATAAAATACTAATAGGAGTTTATTATAGGCCACTTAATATACCAGAGTCCCCAGAAATTTTGCGAGATAGATTAGGCGTCAAATCATAATAAGGTCATTATTATGGGGGACTTCAACTACCCAGATATAGAAATTACCTTTCCCAACTGTTTCAGGACCCTACTAGAGGGACGGCCATACTGGACTTAGTACTAATCAATAGACCTGACAGAACAACAGATGTGCAGGTTGGGGGACTCCTGCGAAATAGTGACCATAAAATAATAACCTTCCAGTTGTCATTCAAAAGAGTGTTTCAAAATTCAGCCTACTAAGAGAGGCCATAGGCCTAACTAACTGGGACAAAGTCCTCAAAAATAAAAATGCAGCCACAAAATGGTATATTTTTAAAAGCATCCATGTTTATGGTAAGAGCAGTTAGACTATGGAACTCTCTGCCCGAGGAGGTGGTGATGGTAAGTTCACTAAAAGAGTTCAAGAGGGGCCTGGATGTATTTCTGGAGTGTAATAATATTACAGGTTATAGTTACTAGATATGGGTTGTTGATCCAGGGAGTTATTCTGATTGGAGTCGGGAAGAAATTTCTTCCCCTAAAATGAGGATGACCTTGCAGGATAAAATCTCAGTCACACGTCAGTGTTTTGGTCAATGATTTCTATCAGTGATTTTGAGCCAAAACCATCTTTCCTCTCCTTTACTGCAGTGGGGAGACCTTCACCCACCTGCTGTGTCCTCTCCATGTATTGTACAATTTTCAGCATTCTCTCCTACCTGCACTAAAGATACAGAATGGTGTCAGGCAGCAAGAGAGAAGCGTGCAGATGTACATCTCTCACATTGATCCAGCAAAGTGCTATATGAGCGCTCTGCCACACCATTAAGAAAGCAGTCACCGTAGGACTACCTTGACTGTGAACTATAAGACACAGACACTTTTTTCCAAGAGTTTTTCTTGCTTAAAAAGCATCTTGTAGTCCAAAAATATATTTCCAGCACTTGCATGCAAAAGTTGGTTTGAGGCATTCCTTCAGTTTTTGCATTCCTTTAACACATGCAGCACTGAATGTGTGTATGTATGTAGTACGTGCGGTATGTATGAGTTTCTCACATCTTGCAGTTTTTGTGTTTAAAGATAATTTTTATTGGAGTATTCACTAATTCAAATAACAGAAGGGAAGTCAATCTTGCAGTTTTTGCAGATTATATTTTATTTGCTTAAGGACTCTTCTAGACCCAATTTATGTTTATAATAACTATTTTTTCAGGCCGAATTGGAATATCTGTGCTCATGTTGACCTTTGAGGTGCATATAACTTCACTTTCATGCAGGTTTTATGAAAAATGTTATCCAATTTTAAGAAAATGTACACTTTGAAGCAAAATAGCATGAAGGTGTCTTTGTGTATAAAGGGCTGAGTAGCATTTAGGAAATGTGCTTGGTGTCTGCCTTCAGAAAATATATGGGTATCGGGAGTTTATGATTTTTTATTTTTTTTAATTCTGTCGTTATGGAAACTTGTGTCAAAATGGAAACTTGTCCAGGTTTGACGATGTCCCAATTGTCCAAAAACTCCTGGCAGCAAAAGGGCTAAAGCACTGCATACCTTGCTATCCCTTTCTGCTGGAATTAACACAGAAGGAGAGAGCAGACTCTTGATATGGCAGACAGATACTGGGAGAAGTGTACTATCGACATCTGTATAAGTAGCGTCACATACTGCTAGTTATAAACTTCTACTTCAGCACCATTTGCATTTGTGGTATGCAACAATTTGGTACTGCTCCTCTGCAGACTTCATGTGTCTGTGCACTGCCACCAGTAAGGTGCCCTATGCACCATTTATGTGTGTATTTCTTCATCTAGTGGGTATGTTGTTTGTGTTAATGAGCATAGGCACTATGTAAATAGCACGTTTTAGTTATAACATTATGGCAAAACTTATACAACTATGTAAAACAATGCAGTCAATTTTATTTTGCATTTTAGATACATTAAAGCCCTAGAGACTTTGAGGCAAGTGAGATTGAAGCAGGCTCAACGTGTGAAAGAATGTCAGGCAGAACTTAAATATCTTAAACAGAACAAGGAGAAAGCCCAGGAAATCCGAGACAACCTCCACAGTAAAGAAACACAGCTAGCCGCTTCCAGAGAGAATGTGAAGTCTGTTGATAATCAACTCGAACCTCTCAAGGTATCCTTTTGTCAGGCTCCTTATCCTGTTTGGTATATGGCAGGTCAAATTATCACAGTTATTTTCACTGAATTGTCACTGTCAAAAGTCGAATTTCTCTGGTTGCCTATAGGGTACTTGGCAGTGATGACATTGTCTGGTTTGAACAAATACAGTTCAGATTGTAGATATTGGAAGTCCTCACATGCGCTGTTTGCAAGGAGTGAGACAAAGTTTTTGTCCGTTGTTGAGGGGCATCAAGGTATATGTACTGCACCCATGACATGAGCAGACATGCTGTTCTTTTTTCAATATGTAATCTGGCTTTAGCTAACAAATGGATACAATGCTGGCATTTTTTGCTGTGATCAGGTGATAAATTGTGATTGCTAGGACCCTATATGTGCCAGAATTGCTGAATTCCAGCGGCAGCTGTCCACACACTGTGCTAAGAAAGGACACGTACCTTCTTGACTCAGTCACAGCTTTAAACTGCCACCCTGCAATCTTCAGGTATTGCCGCTCAACCACTTTATAAGGTGTGGTGCTTTTTCTCGAAGAAAGCAGCCATGGTTTTCTGGTCCTGTACCCACTGCTCCAAATCAGGACATTTATTAATGCAAAACTTAGTGCTATGTGCTTGTAGACATAGGCATAGGTTCCCTGTATGAATGCATCTTGTACTTTTGGTTTCTAAGGTAGTGGTCTCCAACTCCAGTCCTCAGGGCCCACCTGCCGGTCATGTTTTCAGGGTTTCCTTAGTATTGAGCAGGTGATATAATTAGTGTAATGCATCAGGACTTACCACAGGTAATCATTCTGTGGGATATTCCCAAATCCTGACTGGCAGGTGGGCCCTGAGGACTGGAGTTGGGGAGCCCTGTTCTAAGGGACAGGTTTTATACATAATAATGTATTGAAAGCAAAATGATGATCTTCTAGAAGGGCAAATGGGGCCTTGCAAACATAGTACAAGCACTTGAAAGTGATACTGTATAATTTAAACCTAGTCCTTTTTTATAGATAATGTAATCAGAATGTATTTTCTTATTCTAGAGTCGTCTATCGGACATTCAGAGAAACCTTTCTAAAGTGATGAAGTATGACAATGACATCAAATCTTTGGAAAGCAGGAAAAGAACTATGGAAAAAGATAATCAGGACCTGGAAGAGAAAATTGAGAAGGTATTACAATACAATATTGCGTGCTAGTATATCATACTTTACCACCTATTAAAGAGGACATGCCACCATTTATTTAAAGGGGTTAAACAAGTTATTTTCTAACTAATCAAATGTAAGGGGTTTACAATTCACTTACTTCATCTGCAGTGGCCCCTTTCTCAGATTGCACTGAGGGTCACATGGCCTGTGATGTCAGCCTCTCTCCCTGCTCTGATGAAGTTTCGTGCATAAGCCTGAGGAGCAGGTTTGTGCCTGTGCAAAAGAAGTCACTTTGCTGACCACAAAGCCCTGCACTGCTGTCTGCCCTGAATCTCCCTCCAACTGGATTCTTCAGGATAGTTTAACCCCTTCTACCATCAGCAGCACAGACTTAGGGCTGGAGGCTTTGCTGAGCAGCTGCAGGTAGTGAAGGGTCAAATGCTGGGCACAGGATCTGCCCTCCTCATCCTGAAGACCTAGAGCTGACAGACTGGAGGAGTTCCGTAGAGCATTGCACAAGAACAGGTAGGGGGAAGATCCTGTGTGTATCAGCAGTGTCATTGTACTGGCAGGACTTGTAGTCCTACACATACAACATGCTGCTGAGTATCCCAGCAGTCAGACATTTCAGTGTTGTTATTGCAGGTAAACAGAGGCCATGAGAGAATTAGGGAAATGAAAAAATTGAATTTTTTTTTTTTGCTTGAAACTTGCTTAGTTTATGTATATATTGCTGCTGACCTTCAGATTTACAGTGCTATATATATATATATTTTTTATTTTTTTTTTACATAATTCGGACAACCCTTTTAATATATTGTATATGTTTAAAACTATCTTAATCCTGAAAAACCCCTTTAAAGGAAATCTGTCAGCTCCGAAACACCCCCCAAACTAGAGTGGTCTATAGTGTGAGTCCAATTATGTAATTTTTGTCTTCATACTTGCATTCCGACACCGTGCACCAACAACCCAGCAGTAATGTGCATTCAGAGGACTCCTCTTTGAGTCCTGTCCATTATGTGACAGACTCCCTTTAAGGATTCACATTAGTAAAGAAGAATTTATAAGACACGTGGAAACATTTTGGAGATACTTCATAGGTACTGTATGATTGTGTGTATGATGCAAACTCTTGTTTGTAGGTCTTTCAAGGAAGTGATGAAGAATTAAATGAGATGTATCAAAATCACCAGAGAACAGTGAGAGAGAAGGAGCGAAAACTTAATGACTACCAGCGTGAAATTGATAGAGCTGTTAAAGACTATCAGAGATTCAACCGAGAGAAAGGAGAACTGCTGGTGCAGCAAGGTCTTTTGCTTTTTTTTTTCTTTGAAACTTTTCACTTCAACAATACATTATTCACAGTTATAATGGACATCGCACGACTAGGGCAGAATTGTCCTGGAAGAAACTCTGTATTTAGCAAATGCTTGTATTGCTCTTAAAGGGGGCCTTTTACCACTCCTGATATGCCTGTTTTAATAGGTACACACATTCCCCATGTAATAACAATTCTGGAGCATCTAGTCTTGTGACTTCATTTTGTGCCATTCCTTTATTTTCTCTACTAGAAGTTATGAATTGCTAGCAGTCTGCAGTAAGGGTACAGAGGGGTCGGATCCGAGGCTGACTGGGGTCGGATCCGAGGCTGACTGGGGTCAGATCCGAGGCTGACTGGGGTCGGATCCGAGGCTGACTGGGATCGGATCCGAGGCTGACTGGGGTCGGATCCGAGGCTGACTGGGGTCGGATCCGAGGCTGATGGAGCTTGGGGGTCTGATTTGAGGTCTAATCTGAGGTCTGGTACAGCTTGTGGATCTGGTTTTGAGGTCTGATCTGAGGTCTGGTACAGCTTGTGGGTCTGGTTTTGAGGTCTGATCTGAGGTCTGGTACAGCTTGTGGGTCTGGTTTTGAGGTCTGATCTGAGGTCTGGTACAGCTTGTGGGTCTGGTTTTGAGGTCTGATCTGAGGTCTGGTACAGCTTGTGGGTCTGGTTTTGAGGTCTGATCTGAGGTCTGGTACAGCTTGTGGGTCTGGTTTTGAGGTCTGATCTGAGGTCTGGTACAGCTTGTGGGTCTGGTTTTGAGGTCTGATCTGAGGTCTGGTACAGCTTGTGGGTCTGATTTTGAGGTCTGATCTGAGGTCTGGTACAGCTTGTGGGTCTGGTTTTGAGGTCTGATCTGAGGTCTGGTACAGCTTGTGGGTCTGGTTTTGAGGTCTGATCTGAGGTCTGGTACAGCTTGTGGGTCTGGTTTTGAGGTCTGATCTGAGGTCTGGTACAGCTTGTGGGTCTGATCTGAGGTCTGGTACAGCTTGTGGGTCTGGTTTTGAGGTCTGATCTGAGGTCTGGTACAGCTTGTGGGTCTGGTTTTGAGGTCTGATCTGAGGTCTGGTACAGCTTGTGGGTCTGGTTTTGAGGTCTGATCTGAGGTCTGGTACAGCTTGTGGGTCTGGTTTTAAGGTCTGATGAAGAATGGGGGTCTGATCATAATCACAGTAACTCATAATTATGAATTAACCAAACACCACTACACAACTGCCACTGCATGTTTCACCACAGGTGGTTCATAGTCCATAGTTGTGTTACAGGCTTATTGCAACATTTCATTACATCTGCTTGGTATCCATTTTTCACAGCAATTCCTTTTTGCTTCATGCAGTGATGTTGCTTTATTTTTATATTCAGTGTTAATTTTTGGAATGATTATGTCTCCATTTTTGTTGTTCAGGACGTCTGCAAATGGAGGCTGACCAGCATCAACAACATATCAGAACACGAGACTCTCTGATAAAGTCCTTGGCAGCACAATTGGAATTTGATGGATTTGAGCGGACGCCATTTAACAACAGACAGACATCTAGCTTCCAGAGGCTGATCAAAGAGAGACAAGACAAGGATGAAGCAGATTTGAAGCAAATGATGGTAAGGATAGAAAGCAGATGGATATAGGTTCATTATATTCTCTCTTTGCCAGAAAACTACTAGCAAATGTGCTCTTTATGAAAGAGTCTATTTAAAACTTTATTTAAAGTATACAATATTTAATCAGTATTGTTGTTTAAAGGCTACAGAAACCTTTGTACATGTTCTAAAATGCAGCAGAAAATAAAATAGTTTTTTTTAATTCAGCTTTACTTTTTATGCACTCTGCTCATGCCTGCTGTTCAAGCACTTCTCTATTCTCACTTCAGGCTCAGCACTGGTCACATAGTCTCTTCCCTGACTATTTTGTTTTCAAATGAGCACAGCACAGCAGCTCTGTTCCCCTTCCATGCACTATGTTTGTTTACACTATTACACAGCCCATACTCCCCCTGCCTCTCTGTGAACAGCTACTTTACATCTTTCTACATATTGACTGTGCTGTAAGCTACTTGGATTTCATCCTTGTCCATAATGCCCCCTCATAGTGCCCTCAGTAGAAATAATGTCCCCTGTAGTTCCACCAGTAGTTATAATGCCCTTCTGTAGTGCCCCCATATATATATGATGCTCCTTTGTAGTCCCCCTGGTATACATTATGCCTCCTTGCAGTGTCCTTAGTAGATACAGTGCACCCATATAGTGCCCTCAGTCGATATAATGCCCCCATGTAGTGTAATCAGTACATAAAATGCCCCCATGTAGTGCCCTCTGTGTAGTGCTCCTTGTAGTGCCTCCACTTTACCTTCCTGTCTGCTACCTATTCACAGCGCTGCTTAGTTAAAGTGCAAAGTCCAGGAGCGGTACTGCAGTTCACCATGAGTGTGCTGCCAAGTTGATCTCTGCCCCATGATGAACTGCTGAGCTATCGTTTTTGACTACCACGCATTCAAAGAACACTGAAGCACTGTGTTCTTTGAATGCATGATAGTCAACTAGGATAGCCTAATGTTTCATTATAGAACAGAGTTTAGCATGGCAGCAGACACAGTGCCTTTGCATTGCCACAAATGAGCAGCAGGCAGGTCCTCCAAATGGCAGAGAAAGAAGGCCAGTCTGACGCTGAGCTCTAGATTAGGATTCCATTGTCTCTGTTGAATAAACGTTGTGCACTTGCTCAGAACACAGTGCTTCATGATGAAACAGAGATGAGTAAGAAACAATTTGTTTTTAAACAAAGACCATGTGCCTGTTATTATGAGATATTCTCAGTGCATGCTCTATGATGTAGCACCGTGTTCTGATCACAGAGCACTTTGGAGGAGAGCATAGGCCTTTTGGAGATGGAAGGAGTTTACAGGCAACCCATCATCTGACAGATTTTCTGTAAAAGCAAGCAGAGGAACCTGATGTGCATATATAGCACTTATATAGCACTGTAATATTCCGCAGCGCTTTACAGACATTAGCATCGCACTTTCCCCAATGGGCTCCCAATCTAAGTTCTCTGTCAGTATGTCTTCGGAGTGTGGAGGGAAACCAAAGTACTTGGAGGAAACCCATGCATACACTGGGAGAACATACAAACTCCATGCAGGTGTTGTCCTTGGTCAGATCCAAACCCAGGAGCCCAGCGCTGCAAGGCACCAGTGCTAACCACTGAGCCACCATCCTGCCCTATATTCTCCTCATAATAAATTAAAGAGCAGAAAAAAAGTGAATATACTGTAGCTGCTTTTTTTTTTTGAACAATAATTTAAGCTACATTTATCTTTGCTACCTATTAATACACAATTGTTTTCTGCATTAAAGAAAGAATTTTCAGATAAGGAAACAATGAAGCAGAGACAGATAGATGAAATAAGAGACAGGAAGACCGGCCTTGAACGTACAATTGAGCTCAAAATGTCTATGCAAAGCAAAAAGCAAGCCGACCTAAAGAACATTAAGTTAGAACTCCAGCAGCTTGAAGGCTCTTCAGATAGACTACAAGAACTTGACGAGGAACTTATAAAGACGGTGAGTTTTATCTGTCTGTCCGTTTTACTATACCAAGAAGTCTAATGAAATATACCGTCATATCGTTACCAGCATAAATAGTGCATGTGATTGGTGACATTACGTAATTTGTTAAGATAGATTTGCGCTGCAAAAAAAATCGTTGTAGAGATGCACTTGATGGTGCATTAACCCTGAGAGCTGTCAGCAGGGATATGAATGGTGATGATGTCATCCTGTAGTTCATAGAAAGTGAGCCACAGGGTAGAGATTGAGTTCCTGTTTACACATTAGAGCAGAGATGCCCAACCTGTGGCCCTCCAGCTGTTGCAAAACTACAACTCCCAACATGCCATAATAGCTGGTAGGCTGTCCGAGCATGCTGAGGGTTGTAGTTTTGCAACAGCAGGTTGGGCATCCCTGCATTAGAGGAAGGAGTCAGACTTGAGATCACATGACCAAGTTCCCAGATTCCTGAAATGGAAAAAAAGGTCCAAAATGTATGGATGCAACTGAGTTTGAGTGTAACAAATTACACTGCTAGTGTTGGTGGTGATTTAGTAATGTAAAATAAAAAAAAAATTCTGAGTTATTCTTTATGGACGTGGCCTATTTTTGGCATGCAGGATGCAGCATTTTAGTTTTTTCTTTCATTAGTATGTACACAACTGCATTCTGATGCCGTACTTTTTTCATTTTTTCTTAGACATAGCTGTATGAGGTTGTTTTTTTACGGGATGAGTTGTACTTTTAATGGTGCCATTTTGTGGTACATATTAAATTATTTCCAGTTACTAAATTATTTTTGGGGAGGGGGTGGGAAAATTCGAGATTTGTTTTTGTACTGTTCTGTATAATTTATCTGTTAACTTCATGATGCAGGTCATTAGGATTCAATACCAAATTTATATAGTTTTTTCCTTTTTACTACTTTTCCACAATAAGGGTGCATCTAAACTGATTTTGGCCACGACCAAAGATTTCAGTGTAGTGGGGCTGCCATAGGAATGAATGAGGTGATAACGCAACTTGCACTTTACCTGTGACTGCAACACTGCTGGATTTTTTGCAGTTCACATGTCATGGTTATGTAGTGTGTACCAATCTATAAAATTTACCTTTTATTCATATAATTATTAAAAGAGGAAAAAAAAAACATATACATAAACAGACAATCAGGATGCTCGGCCGCATCCAAACAATTATGTAACCACACAGTATCAAATTGTACCAATACTGGACATCAAATGTTGAGACAAATAACAGTGGATTAAAACACACCAAAACTACTATGATCGGTAGTTGGATCACACACAGAATGCTGGGGTTAAACAGACCACAATATTTAGTTTAAATGAGAGGCTGCGGTTTGTGCACAAGAAACGCAGACCCCCCTCTATTACACAGGCCTATACCCCCCAGAAAAACAACCTAGTTAAAGATAATCAATGCCCTGCAAATATGCCGCATGCCTATTCCCATGGGTGCAACACGGGTTGCACACAAAACTGCCATGTACACATACCGTAAAAGCACATCTCCACATTCTGAGAGACATAAGTGAGCCCTTGGCTGTCAGAGACCAGGGACCTTCGAGATTGCGGGAGTGTTAATGCAGCAATGCCAAAAAACAACACTGCAGATTACATTCTAGTAATTCTTTTAAATAGAATGTACTCCTAGTACGTTCTGTTTAAAAGAGGTTGTATCATTACCATACTATAGGGCAGTGTTGGTAAACCTATGGCACAGGTGCCAGAGGTGGCATTCAGATCCCTCTCTGTGGGCACCCTTGGAAAAAGTCCATGATGTACCAATTTGTCTTAGACTTTTCCTGCCATTCATCAGAGCAGGTCACGCTTTGAACAGCACCAGCAGTGCATTGAATGTAGGCAGGCAATTACAGCTAAGTGATAAAGTTCATGGACCATATACTATATTGGACTGTAGTATTCAGGTTAAATTTCCGCGTTGGCACTTTGCGATAAATAAGTGGGTTTTGGGTTGCAGTTTGGGCACTTGGTCTGTAAAGTGTTCGCCATCACTAGAATAGGGGATAACTGTCTGATTGGTGTCCAACTGCTTAAATTAAAATTTTAAACAGCAGGCATCCAGGACTATTGTATGTGATCGATGATAATGTTGATCGCATACATTTAACCCCTCATATGCCGTGGTCAAATGTGACCAAGGCATCTTGGAGGTAAAGTACCGGCAGCTGTGCACCAGCTCCTCCTAGCAAGGATCGGGTAGCTGGAGTGCGTGTGTGCGGCAGCCTGAGTGATAACGAGCCTGCCGAACATTAGTTCCTAGGGAAAGCGTGCCTGTGGCAGGCCTTCATAGGAACATAGTATATTTCTCATAGATGTGTTATATAAAAAAAAATAAAATTACTCCTCTCCTTCCCCAAAGTTAAAATAAAAATACATAAACAATTAAAAATATAAATATCAAGGGCATTGCCGTGTGCAAAAACGCCCGTACTATATTTATCCCATATGGCAAATGGCGAAAAAGAAAGAAAAAAAATCAGAATGGCCGATTCGCAGTTTTGTTGTCACTTCACCTCCCACAAGAAATTGAATAAAAAGTGATCAAAAAGTCATACACACCCAAAATGGTTTGGAAAGTACAGATCACCCTGCAAAATTGAGCCCTCATTCAGCTCCATACACATAAAAATAAAAGTATTGAGGGTCAGAATATAGTGATGCAAATTAAATATTTATTTTTTCCAAAGTTCTTTTTTCCCCAGTATTAAAACTCAAGAAAAACTATACATATTGTTATTGCCGTAATCGTACTGATCCAGAGAATGAAAGTCACACGGTTTTAAAAACAAAACCCATAAAACTGTGGCGGAATTGTGTCTTATAATTCCACCCCATTCATATTTTTTTCCTGCTTCCCACTACATTGTGTGTAACCATAAATAGTGCCATTAGAAAGTACAACTTGTGTTGCCATATTCTGAAAGCCATACATTTATAATTTTCCCATCAGTAGAGCTGTGTGAGGGCTATTTTTCAGGCAGGGTTTTGTCCTTGGTACCATTGTGGAGAATAAATGTCTTTTTGATAACTTTTTCATTTTTTGGGAGGACCAAAAGAACATTTTTTTTTTTTTTTTTTACATTCACCATGTGGGTTAAAAGGGTATCTGTCAGCAGATTTGTACCTATGAAAGTGACTGACCTGTTACATGTGCACTTGGCAGCTGAAGACATCTGTGCTGTTCCATGTTCATACATGTCTGCATTACTGAGAAAAATGATGTTAATATATGCAAATGAGCCTCTAGGAGCAATGGGGTTGTCGCTGTTACACTTAGAGGCTCGGCTCTCTGCAACTGCCACATCCTCTGCACTTTGATTGAAAGGGCCAGGCGTGATGACATTTTCAGTGACTGGCCCTGTCAGTCAAAATTCAGAGGATGCAGCAGTTGCAGAGAGCTGAGTCTCTAGGTGTAACAGCAACACCCCCGTTGCTCCTAGAGGCTCATTTGTATATATTAAACATCTTTTTTCTCAGCAATGTGGGCACATATGAACATGGAACCAACACAGATGTCTTCAGCTGCCAAGTGCACATGTAACAGGACAGCCAGTTTCATAGGTACAAATCTGCTGACAGATGGTCTTTAAATAATGTGATAAGTGAATAGGTAGGCTCAGTTTTATTTTGTGACATGAATTTTAATGGTAAAGGGTTTTTGTGCTACTTTTTATTTTTAATCTTTGTAAACATTTAATGATTTTTATACCTCCCATTCATAATAAATCCCTATCAATATAAAGGGGTTTTTTAACGGCGGGGGGGGGGTGGTACGACCTGAGGATTGGCCATCAATATAAATTGCTGCACAGCCCCTTTAAACCATACGATTCTGTGACACCCTGTACCTCTATCTTCGCTGTCATTGCAAATCTTTCCTTGTACAGTCAGGTGGACAGCTGTTGGAATCCCAGAACCATCTCTGTAATTCTGGGGAACCTTTGAATAGGTTATGTTACAGTTCTTCTCTGTCAGAAAGCTTCTGTTTGTGAGCCCTCTAATATTGCATTCTGTATGTCATTACTCTTAGAACACCATCAGTATACATACTGTACCAGATCTGTAGGAGTTAGTCACACTGTGCTCTTAATGTGCAGCGTAGTATATGAATATAGCATTAGGTGTAGTTCAGTGTCATTTATCTGCCTTTCAGAATGTTAGGAACTGTGGGAAACACCCTCTATGACACCCTCCATGTTTTTTATATTTTTTATGTGCCTTGTTTGAAGATACCTCAGCATGACAAGTTAAGTTTGTGGGAAAACTTATGAATAGAATAACATTGATTCAGGATTTTAAGCCTTTGTCTGACATTGCAAATGTAACTAAATTTGAATTTTGATTTCTGTCAGGAACGTGAGCTGGAGAGTGTAGAGAAAATTTGCAATGTAGACGCCCTAAAAAGTGAAGTTATGCAACTGCAGAATCAGAGATCTGAGTTGGATAGAACAATCCGTAAACTGGATCAGGAAATGGAGCAAATGAACATGCATACAATGACACGCACACAGATGGACATGCTGAAGAAGGATAAGGTACATCTTTAAAATTTCATCTACTCATAATGATGCCTGCAGACTACAATAAAAGCAGTTGCCGTTGTTTCCTGGTCTCCTTATTTGAGATTACTAGCTTACACGTATATTAAATACAGTATTTTCATTGTATATTTTTTACTGCATTCTCATGTAGGGTGAAAAAGATGAACATATTCGAAAAATAAAGTCTAGACACAGTGATGAGTTAACTTCATTGCTAGGGTATTTTCCAAATAAGAAGCAACTTGAAGATTGGTTGTATGCAAAGCATAAGGATATCAATCAGACCCGGGACAAACTGGCCAGGCTAACGTAAGTATCGTGAGCATTGGTGCAATACTTTTCTGGTCATCAAGGGGTTTTTTTGCATTCAGCAAACACAGACTGGTGTGATTCATCATTCAGAAGGCAGTGTACTTACTCAATGCTCTTCCTCTTTAGTTTTTTTGCTTGCACTTTAATAATGTGAATTGTTTTTAAAGGAGCCTTGGACACATTTTCTTTATCTGCTCCATTCACACATTTTTTGTTTGGTTTATTTCATTGCTTCTTTTTGAATGTCAAACTGCTGATTGCATTATATTTAACTTTTGATGAATAATTATTAGAAGTGTGTTTATAGTTACCATCAATTACTTAAAATAAAAACATTTTAACTAGAAAACGTGGGCTTAAAAAATAACTGATTTTTTTTATTAAATTTTATTTTAAAATGTTCTAAATGACCAAAAAAAATTATTTTTATAATATACTTTATTAATTGATTTTGTTGTAACTAGTCCTGGGTTCCTCTGTCAGCAGTGTCAATAGATTCCCTGTACTGGTGGAATATGGGCCGCGGTGAACGCTCCGCAGACAGGAGTACACATCGCCCCTATGGTTGACTAAACCCTGGCGTAGCACATCACCCCGTGTGCACAGGGATCTGCTGCCATCAATAATAAAACTGTTTATGAATGAAAAATTTCATTAACAATCATTTGGTTGCATACAGTAAATGGAAACAAGCTCTGATCAATTGGCTGTATGGTTAATCAGCACTCATTACTGACAGAACATCGGCCTGTGTAACTGAACCCTTATATTGAATATCTCAGTGAGAGATAACACTTGTTGGCTTTAAAGTCCTATTCTGTAATGCATTAGAATTTCCAAGTTGCCTACACAGAATCATTTCCATCATAATGTTCCCAAAATTTCTACAGCAAAGTGTCCTGATATAGATCCTGTGCGGGTGACTGATGCTTTACGTAAACACAATCATTCTCCCATGTCTGTGGTTTTAAATTGTGCCTTTGCATCACAGATACTCTGAATTGTAATATAATTTCCTCATTTTTGCCTACTTGAAAAAAATTCTAGTTGAAAAATTACCAATGTAATTTAAACAATTGTTTCTTTTTTTAGCAAGGAGCTGGTTTCAGCTGAACAAAATAAAAATCATATGAGCAATGAACTGCGTAAAAAAGAAGAACAGTGTACATCTTATGAAGAAAAGATATTTGATGTTTGTGGTAGTCAAGACTTTGACAGTGATTTGACGCGTCTGCAAGACGATATAGAAAAAACCTCTAAACAGAGAGGTAAGGTACTTTTTTTGGGCCAGTTCAGGGCATCAAAATACTTGTTAGCATGTTATTTTTCTTTTTCTATATTTCTTCTTTGTTTTCTATGAATTCTTGTGTAAAGGCTTAATTTCGAAGTTGTCTTTTAAACTCTTCACACCCCCTGACATAACAATATATCAGTAGTGCATGAGGTGTGTATGGAATGGCTTCACAAGCTGAGCCCACTCCAAATGCAATGGATGTCAGCTACATCATACTGACACCCAAGCTGTTAAATGGCCCAGTCATTTAACAACTTGCCTTGCAAAAAACAATTCCTCACACAGCTCTGTAAATTAAAATATAAAGAAGTTATGGGTGTCAGAATATGGTGACATATGAATATGGTGGTTTTTTTTAGTGGGTTTTTATTTTTTTAAAAGTAGTAAAACATGACAAAAGCTACCATATTGTTCACCCTACAAGATGCACCTGGCCATAAGACGCACATAGGTTTTAAAGGCAAAAAATATTCTTCATTAGACCTCAGATCAGGTACCCAATGTTAATCAGACCATAATGGAAGCATGCATTAGTAGTCGCCCCATAAGATGCACTGACAGTTCATCTTATGGAGCAAAAAATATGGTGTGTAAATATGACATCAATGTAATTCTACTGACCTGCAGAATATGGTCATCATGTCATTTTTAGCATACAGTGAACACTGTAAAAAAAGAAAAACAACCAGAATTGAATTTTTTGCAATTTTCCTCCCAATTTTTAACCCATTTTCCTCTCAATTTTAGCTAATTTTTCAGTACAATACAGTAAAATAAATGGTGTCATTAAAAATATAACCTACAGTATTTTGCAAAAAAAACAAACCCTCATCCAGCTATGTGAACGAAAAAGTAAAAAATATAAGGCTCTTGGAAAACAAAGATAAAAACCAAAAAGAAAAAAATGGCTGGGTCCTGAAGGGGCAGTTTATCATGACAGTTGTCTTAATTGATAATAAACAGTTGGATCTAAGAGTTAAACTATTACCTGGTAATACTGTGTACCAGGCAAATGACTGACCATATTGCTGGCATAGAATGATCTAGATGTGCTCATTCTCCCTTAATCTCTCCTGCGTTTTATAGTCATTTTTCATGTTAGACTACCTGAGACATGTTGTCTTAAAACTACAGTGTTTATACTCTTTCACAGCAATGTTGGCTGGAGCAACTGCAGTATACACACAATTCATCACTCAACTGACTGAGGAGAATCAGCCCTGCTGTCCAGTTTGCCAGAGAATCTTTCCTTCAGAAGCAGAACTGCAAGATGTAATTAATGACATGCAGTCCAAGCTCAGACTGGTCCCAGATAAGCTGAAAACCACTGAAACAGAGTTAAAGCGAAGAGAGAAAAGAAAGGATGAGATGATGGAGCTGAAACCAATGAGGCAAGTGCACCATAATCTGCAATATTCATCTGTTATACTTGTAAGGGTGCATTTACACATACAGATTTCTTTTCAGTAACTCTGTAGACTAATATCACTTTTAAGGGGGTTGTGCAGTCAGTTTTCATTTCCTTTCTAAACTAGTATCAATTTCAATGGGCAGTCAATTGCAGAGTAATGAAAGTGCCCTAATGAAACAATTACCCAGTAATTACATACAGCTTTCTATTTGGGCTCCGACCCCCATTCTGTCCTGCGGGTCACTCTACCACAGGGCAGAATGGTGTGGAATGATGTCCTATCTGTCAAATAATGTGATGTCCTTTCCCCATTGCTCTTAACCCTTAGATGGAGCACGCAGTCATTTGTTTTAACTGCCTATTTTTTTACAGAGCAGGAACCCATACACTGACAATCAAAAGGGTAACAAAGTTTTGAACTTTTGACTTTCAGGCTCCATATCTCACCATCCACTACAGCTTTGAACGTGAGACTACCATCATTTTATAGACAATCATCTATAGTTTTTTGCAAACTCGAGCCGACACTTCTAATGATGATATTGAAGTCGAGGCTTCTTCACCTTTTTTGGGGCCTCCATTCCAGTCTTGCGTGATGCACTTCACACAGTGATTGCATAGACATCTGTGATCTCACTATTACAATGCATACGAGCCACCTCCACTACCGTGTTTGTCGCGCCACAACTGATAGACCTTGGGATGAGCCAACTTGTTGACTCTAATACTTTGCCTGGATGTCCACCTCTTTGCTTTGCAATGGATGGACAGACTTCATGTCATATTCTTCCAACTGCCATGGCACTCACATGATGCAGTTTGGCAATTTTCTTGGCCGAGATGCTGCTATTAATGAGCTGGATGATGCTGTTTCTCTTTTCTTGGGAAATCTTCCTCATGGCTGCTCCTGGATTCGACCCAGTGACCTTTCGCTTGGGAATCAACCTAATGATACACTGAGGTATTAAGGAATGTGAGAACAGGTTGTAATGTGTAGTATGCAGAAAAAGATTGTTCCATCACCAGGAACAAAACAGTAACAATGCAGTAACATGACAAGAATCTGCAGAACTAATCATATGCTAAATAGATTCAAGTCTAATTTATGTATGAGATAGCCAAGATGATTGTCTATAAAATGATGGTAGTCTCACGTTCAAAGCTGTAGTGGATGGTGAGATATGGAGCCTGAAAGTCAGACATTCAAAACATTGTTACTCTTTTGCTTGTCAGTGTACATTAGTGCTCCTTCACACCAATAAACATGAATATTGAGTGAAGGAGCGCAGTGCTGTAGAAAGTAGGTAGTTTGATCCTTCTTTACCTCAAAATCTGCCTTCGGGGAAGGGTTGGGACATACCCGTATAAATTAGATGGTGGGTCTGCAGGTTTGGCCAACATTCATGTAATGTGTGACCAACTTTAGTTGTTAAAGGGGTTGCTCACATTTTTCCTTGGATTCACAGTTTTTCTTATCTTCCATTCTTGAATCATTCAAGGTTTGTCATGTGTTTGCTGTCCCATCATGACTTAGGGCAGTGAGATGTCTCCTGACATCAGCAGGAAATGTGACACCAACCACGTCCCTTGTGCTTCCTACATTACAGGACTCCAATGCAGAATGTAACCTACATCAACTGAATATCAAAACAGATTTACCACAAGGTGTAGGCTAATAACTTTAGAATAAGGCAGGTTTGATAAATGTTGTTATTTATGGAAAGTGATAAAACAGTGATATCTGTTGGGTGGGATACATGTATCTTAGTTGCACAAATCTTTTAAGTCATCCAGTATCTGAAATGTGTTTGGCTGACTCTACTGTTTTAGAGTAGCTAAAACTCAACTGAAATAGCTGTTTAGATTTGAATATGTTTATTAGGGTTTATCATTTGTGTGTTTTTAACACGTTTCACTCGTTCTTTTGCCACTTCTTGTGTAGATTTCAGAATCTTAGAAAAAGTACATACATAGTTTACATAAAAAAGGTAAAGGACACACCCATGATTATAAATGTGGGGCCGTGTAAAGTGAAAGAGACTTACCCATCCTCTAATATACAGTAAAACATTTTATGCAAAAAAATAATTATTTCTTGCCACAAGAGGGCAACAGCCTCCTAATTAAATGCCACAATATGCATACAGATTACCACAAATTGCTGAAAAAGTTAATGTGGACTATGATAGGTGTCAGAACACACAGTTTATCGCAGCATTCTGCATAGCTACAATAAATATGCTGACCCCTGTATCAGAAGTGGACCTTAGAACAATGGAAGAAACTGGTCTTTTATATCAGGAGTATGACCTAGTGCATGAGTTTCACTTACCTGGGGAACAGATTACACTGGGATGCACAATGGACGCACAAGGAGGCTAGCTGGTCAAGGTGGTGTGATGCTAGGAATCATTGGATCAGACAGTTTTTCTGGAGAAGCAACGGAGCACACATTCACAGGAGAACAGGAAGGAATCCATTTATGCTGCTAGATAGTATAGTATATGGATTTTATATGGTAACAGTCAACAGGAATGCCACTTAGCAACGGGAGATAACATAGTAAAAAAGTAGGTATTGAGTCATAGCATACCTATGGCAGATACCAATAGCAAAATGCTAGGTTTTGCTAAAATATTTACAATAAATATCCCAATCCCCCTTCCCATTTATACTTTGTAGGTATGAAAAAATGCAGTGCAAACTCACATAGCTGAATGCCATGTGGATTATCTAACAAACACAGAAACAGTGGTTGTTATACTTCATAAGACCTGATGGAAGGAGGCGACGTAGCGCCTCATGTCCCCCTCCCATATTTATATAGACAGTGTATCAATCACACCTTACAGACAAAAAGACATCACTTAAATACATAATAACACATATACAATCACTCTGAATATACAATCACTCTGAAAAGGAGGACAATCAACAGGATTGCCACTTAGGAGGCATTACAGGACAATCAACACTCTGAAAAGGAGGACAAGTCGTTTCTCTCCTTAAAAGGGTTCTCCAGGAATTAAGAAAATGAAAATACGTAAATATTACTTCATTATAAATATATTTCCAAATACCTTTCATTAGTAATAATGGCTCGTTTTGTCTGGGGAGCAATGATTAGGAGAAATAAAATGGCCGCCGTCCTATTAGCGCACACAAAACCTGTCCTAATCACACAGGAGGGCAAGTTACTTCACAACACTGAGGTAAAGAGCTGCCTCATCCTCCTCTCTGCTCTGAATGTCAGGAATTATGATACTGAATAAAGTTTAATATGATATTTAGCTGAATCTCTGTAGGCATACAGTTCATCAGGAAACGAAGTATAGAGAGGACGAACAGGACAGACTGTGGTAATGGAGACTGTATACAAGAACTGCTGCTCATTAGTCACATCTCCTCATGAACTCCATTCCAACAAAGATTCACCTAAAGATCCCATCATAATCCCTGACAAGCAGAGCAGAGAGGAGGATGAGGCAGCTCTTTACCTCAGTGTTGTGAAGTAACTTGTCGTCCTGTGTGATTAGTACAGGTTCTGTGTGTACTAATAGGACGGCGGCCATTTTGTTTTTCCTAATGATTGGTCCCCAGACAAAATGAACCATTATAACTAATGAAAGGTATTTGGGAATATATTTATAATGAAGTAATATTTAAGTATTTTCATTTTCTTAATTCCTGGAGAACCCCTTTAAGGCCTATCTGGTCTGCAGCTCCAGATATTATGACCACAGCACTTCACACTGCAGGAGTCTTGTGTGTTAATCCATTCGTCTCTGAGGTGCATATATCTACTGTAGATCTGCAAACAATGAACGGTAGCTGGATCACTGTCGTGAACCTCTCTTATGTGTTCAATAAATAACAAACTGACGGACCATGTGTTGCAAATGGCCTGGCTTTAGCAAACAATCGGTGCACATATATTTAGAAAAGGAACAATGGCCCCGTCTACGATTACCTTTTTGTGGTCAACTCATGCAGCTAATTCTGTGACATCCTGGAAATCTCAATGTCACAAACTTGCCACGCAAATTCCTACATCTCCTAAATGCTGTGATTGGTACTTCACATGCCTGGTCATTCAAATCAAGGTGAGATTCTGAAATTGCCTTTCTAATAATGTCAGGCATACAACTATATTTCTCTCTTTTCAATATCTTCAATATGATATAGCTGGTCCACTTTGAGAAGCCAGCTAGAGATGGAGGGGCATTGTGTAGATCTTCAAAGAGGGGGCATGGTAGCCTTGCTGCTGCTAATAGAAACAGCACGAGAGTTCTGTTTGGCGCACTTTGCAAATCTTCCATCCAGTTGAGGAAAACTAGTTAGAGAAGGAAGTGTTGGTAAAGGGCATATTGGTTTGGAGACCCTTGGTACCCCATTCCAAAATGGATTGAGTTGATCAAGACCACCATGTGTGCAAATAGGTTCCCCTCTCCTTGTTGTATCTCCAGCAGGTATCTGAGATCGACAGATACCATTTATTGGTCTTGACCAGGGTTATATACCAGCAGGAGAGTATTTTAAAGGAGTTTCCTCTTACATGCACACAAGAGGGGCCATGTGAGTGCCTATAAATATATGAGAGCGCCTTAGGTGAGAGAGTACAGTCATGGCCAAAAGTTTTGAGAATGACACAAATATTATATTTTCACATGATCTGCTGCCCACTGGTTTTTATGTGTGTTTGTCAGATGTTTTTATCACATACAGAAATATAATTGCAATCATATTATGAGTAACAAAAGCTTATATTGACAGTTAGAATGAGTTAACCCTTTCTACCCCGGAGGTTTTTTTTCGGTTCTGCATTTTCATTTTGCGCTCCCTGCCTTCAAACAGCCATAACTGTTTTATTTTTCTGTTCACATAGCTGTATGAGGGCTTGTTTTTTGCGGGACAAGTTGTACTTTCCAACGCCACCATTTAATATTGTATATGGTGTAGTGGGAAGCGGGAAAAAAATTCCAAATGGGGTGAAATTGCAAGAAAACCGCTATTCCGCTACAGTTCTACGGGTTTCTTATTTACAGCGTTCGATGTGCATTAAACCTGACCGGTTACTTTCATTCTACTGGTCAGTACGAATCCGGCAATACCTAATATGTATAGTTTTTCCTGCGTTTAGATGGTGATAAAATAATTAGAAAGTTTCCCTTTTTTTTTTTCCTTGTCATATCTTGACCCCTATAACTTTTTGGTATTTATGTGTACAGAGCTGTATGGGGGCTCATTTTTTGCGGGGCGGTCTGAAGTTTTTATTGATACCATTCTGGGGTGTGTATGACTTTTTGATCACTTTTAGTTTAATTTTTTTTTTAGAAAAAAAAAAGCGACAAAAAACGGCGAATCGCCATTTGGACGCTTTTTTCCGCCACACAATTCGCCGTATTGAAATTTTTTTTATATATTTTAAAAGTACGGGCGTTTTCGGTCACGGTGATACCCATGATGTCTATATTTATTGTTATTTAGATATTTATTTTTTACTTAGACGGAAAGGGGGGTGATTTAAACTTTTATATCTTTTATTTTTTATATATTTTTTAACATTTTTTTTTAATCTTTCTGTGATTATTTTAAAGCTCAAATATCATCTGATCTATTGTGTTTTGTTTTTTTTCTTTATGAGCAATCATGGATTTACTAGATACAGTTAAATCCATGAATTGCTAATTTCTTATCCTGGCCTGAATAAGAATTGCAGTTTGAAAACTGTAATCCTCACCAGCGAGGATTACAGTTTTCATATGGTGTACAGACACCCCGATTGGCCAATCGGGGCGTCTGTACACCACCCGGAAGCGTAGGCTTCCGGGTTCAGACGCATCCTGATGCCATGATCACGGCATCAGTAAGGCCCTGGAAGTCGCCACCGACGAAGGTGAGAAGCGGCAATTCTCTGCTGTTAGAAACAGCAGAGACTTGCCGGCCATGACGCCCGCCGCGTTGACCCTTCTTCTTCAGGACCTCTGCAATTCTACCTGGCATGCTCTCAATCAACTTCTGGACCAAATCCTGACTGATAGCAGTCCATTCTTGCACAATCAATGCTTGCATTTTGTCAGAATTTGTAGGTTTTTGTTTGTCCACCCGTCTCTTGATGATTGACCACAAGATCTGGGGAGTTTCCAGGCCATGGACCCAAAATCTCTATGTTTTGTTCCCTGAGCCATTTAGTTATCACCTTTGCTTTATGGCAAGGTGCTCCATCATGCTGGAAAAGGCATTGTTGATCGGCAAACTGCTCTTGGACGGTTGGGAGAAGTTGCTCTCGGAGGACATTCTGGTACCATTCTTTATTCATGGCTGTGTTTTTAGGCAAGACTGTGAGAGAGCCGATTCCCTTGGCTGAGAAGCAACCCCACACATGAGTGGTTTCAGGATGCTTTACAGTTGGCATGAGACAAGACTGGTGGTAGCGCTCACCTCGTCTTCTCCGAATAAGCTGTTTTCCAGATGTCCCAAACAATCGAAAAGGGGATTCATCAGAGAAAATGACTTTACCCCAGTCCTCAGCAGTCCACTCCCTGTACCTTTTGCAGAATATCAGTCTGTCCCTGATGTTTTTTCTGGAGAGAAGTGGCTTCTTTGCTGCCCTCCTTGAGATCAGGCCTTGCTCCAAGAGTCTCCGCCTCACAGTGCGTGCAGATGCACTCACACCTGCCTGCTGCCATTCCTGAGCAAGCTCTGCACTGTTGGTAGCCCAATCCCGCAGCTGAAACACTTTTAAGAGACGGTCCTGGCGCTTGCTGGTCTTTCTTGGGCGCCCTGGAGCCTTTTTGGCAACAATGGAACCTCTCTCCTTGAAGTTCTTGATGATGCGATAGATTGTTGACTGAGGTGCAATCTTTCTAGCTGCGATACTCTTCCCTGTTAGGCCATTTTTGTGCAGTGCAATGATGACTGCACGTGTTTCTTTAGAGATAACCATGGTTAACAGAAGAGAAACAATTATGCCAAGCACCAGCCTCCTTTTAAAGTGTCCAGTGGTGTCATTCTTACTTAATCATGACAGATTGATCTCCAGCCCTGTCCTCATCAACACCCACACCTGTGTTAATGAAGCAATCACTGAAACGATGTTAGCTGGTTCTTTTAAGGCAGGGCTGCAATGATGTTGAAATGTGTTTTGGGGGATAAAGTTCATTTTCTAGGCAAATATTGATTTTGCAAGTAATTGCTGTTAAGCTGATCACTCTTTATAACATTCTGGAGTATATGCAAATTGCCATTATAAAAACTGAAGCAGTAGACTTTGTAAAAATTAATATTTGTATCATTCTCAAAACTTTTGGCATGACTGTAATATCTAGATCCCTCTCCCATAGAGAAAGGAATGCTCGTTTCAGTGGTATGCCTCTAGTCAGTATGAGTTGATAGAAATAAGATTTTAGTGGGAGGGCTGATGTGTGATATCAACTCTTCAAATTGCGTTAGAGGTCTGTGAACCCTTTCGGTAAGTAGAAATGAAAGGCGGTCTTAAAAATTTGTCGTATTGTAAAAAGTTCAAGTGTTAGGGGTGGTGCTAGTGTGCTCTCTTCTACAAGCCATTCAAGACGTGTTTCCAGGGAGTGTAAGATCCTTTAGGCTGGCAAGTGGAGTAGGGGATGGGAGCAAAGAGGTTGAGAAAGGACACCATATATATAGAGTTCTATTGATGAGGGCATTCATGAGAGTGTGTGATTTAATACACTCATCAGAGGCAAAAAGAATCAACTTAAATGAGATGGGAGCCATATGTTTTTTCCACAGATAATTTGGCGTTTGCCCAATCAATTGTTTTGGAGAGGACAGCTGCAGAATAATAGAGATAGGGGTACGGAGCTTCCATACCTCCAAGAGACTTAGGCAAGGCTAAGGTAGAGTAACCGAGCTTGGGCCGTTTATTTTTCCAAATATATATAGGCGAATTTCTGTTAGTAAATCACCCCCTTTGTCCCCATGAACACATATACTATTACTCAAGGTCATATAGAATTTAGCTGATTTGTTGGTTCAAAATGTCTTTCAGTACTTGTCATTTCTGTTACACGTGCGAAGGATGTCAGGAGAAGAAGTTTAGTTTTAGGTTTAGTTCTAGTTGTTGAATTTCTTGGTAAAGTGAATTTATTCTGGCTTGTCTAATTTTGTTCAAATAGGAGGCTACAGAGATTAATTCACCTCATAGTAGTGCTTTATTTGCTTCCCATATAACCTTGAAAGGGATGTCATCTGAGGAGTGTGAAAATAAGCCAGTGGTTTGAAAGCAGAGTTTCATTCAACCGCCAAGTCTTAACCTTTTGCGGACAACATATAGATGTACAAAGCACTAAAATAGAGTGATCTGAATAAACGTTGGCTAAGATATTAACATTACATATGAATGCTAGTGCAGATAGAGTCAAAAATAAATAGTCAATGCAGTTGTAGGAGTTTTGAGAGGGAGAAAAATTGTTATAATGGCAAGTAGTAGAGTGGAAGTGCCACCATGTATCAATGAGATGAACATTATGGAATGTTTTATGTATATGGCAAAGAGCTTTTTTAAATAAAGTGGAACATCCATAGGAGGTGTCCATAACCGGATTAAGAGGAGCTCTCAGATCGCCGCCTAGTAGGAGTGTTCCCTTCACAAAATTGTGAGTTTCCCGCATAACCCCCGAAATCCATGAGCTTTGGTTAATGTTAGGCGCATACAGATTACCAAATTGTAACTAAAGTATTGGCTGATCTATATATATATCTTATCTATATGTTTATATGTTTACTTGTAGGAAAACAGGCTGAACTGGATGGACAGATGTCTTTTTTCGGCCTTACAAACTATGTTACTATGTTACTATGTTTATAGGAGACATGTTTAGTAAACACTATAGTAACTTAACTGATTTCTGGGAAGTGGAATAAGAGTGGTTTCATTGGTTATAAGTCCTATCAAAGTTGGGAGATTTAGTCTGTATAAAATGAGTTTCTTGAAATAGTGCTATGTCAATATGTTCTTTTTAAGGTGTCTTAGCACCTGTGAATATTTGATTGGGGAATTGATACCTCTAACATTGTATGAGGCTACTTTCAAATCTGCGTTTTCCTTTCCGGTGTTGAGATCCATCATAGGATCTCAAAAACGGAGGAAAATGCTTCAGCTTTGTCCCCGTTCATTGTCAGTGTGGACAAAACTGAACTGAACCGAGTGCACCAGAATGCATGCCTTTTGGTTGCGTTCCCATGCCAGACAGCATGCAAGCAGCATTTTTTATGTGCATCATGGGATACTGATCAAGGCGGATCCGTTTCCTCGGACACAAATGGAAACTGATTCGGCATCTGTTGACTTACAGTAGTTTTATTGGCAGATCCGTCTTGTTCATTTTAGCGATAATACAACTGGATCTACTCTGAGCGGATGCAGATGTGGTATTATCATAACAGAAGTGGTGTTGGGCATGTCTCTGGTCAACAGAAATACATTTTTCAGTGTATGGTTATTATGAAAATTAAATACTGAAATGTAGGACATACATGACATCAAAAACAGTATGTAAAACATATAAGATATAACATAAACACCAACGGGGGTAGCCCTGGAGCTGGCCCATAAATGATAGAACTAGCTAATAAAACATGAATAGTATCAAGGAGCGTGCATACTCATCAAAAGTTCAACTGTAACATCCTGAAAGGTCAGGAGTATGGTCAATCAGCTAGGGAGGAGAAGACTTCTTTGATCTATGGTTGGTTTGTTGACGTCTGTGTCTCTCCACTGTTTCCCAAGGAGTCAGAAAGGGTAGAGGCAGCAAGTTGCTGGCAGTGTAGGACGTCTCAAGGGCTAGGAGAGGATCCAGTGCGATACCCAGATGTCAAGATATCTTGGCAACTCAGAGGAGTACCCTGTACATCATTTACCATTAGCAAAAAACAGAGATGCCAAATGGGAACAGCCAGCGGAATTGGTGCGGTTTCTGGCATCTATAAAAGGTTTTAGAATGCACCTCTTGGCTAATGTAGAAGGGGCCAAGTATTGAAAGATGGGCATCATGAATCTGTAAACAGGATTTGACACTTTCAGAGTGGTTTAGGACAGTTGTCTGCATCTTTTCAGGAGCGTTGACCCTGTGACCCATATGTTAAAAGTCTTATTTGAGTTCAGCAATGTCCTTAGCGGTAGGTGCTAAGGCAGATTTGATGAGGCTAGTTATGAAACATCTAGAAATGGGCTTATCTTTGATTGCTGCCACCCCCACGTCATCACTGAATTGTTCAGAATTACATTCTTGCCCATCAGCCATGGTGGATAGTCCCCAGATTTCATCTTTTTAGGAACTTATCCATGTTAATTTGTGGAGCACTGGTTGTTTGGTGAAGGTCTAATCAGGGAGTTTTTTTGACAGTCTTTTACCATTATGAGGAGTATTTGTGGTGGTTCTAGGCCCAGAGTCCCCTGTTTAGAGGGCTGGAGGAATTATATTGCAAACTCAGTTATTTAATGGTGAGTGAAAGCGTTAGCCTAAGCATGTAGATTTGCAGTTGGAAATCCGGAAAAAATTGGAGTATCACTTTTTCCAGATGGATGAGGGAATAATGACGCCTTGCACGCCGAGCCACGGGGACTTCTCCAACTTGCTCATCTCCTCCTATGTTACTCTGTGACCAAGGTCATGAGACGCATTTGTCACATATAACCTAGGCATCCTTTTTGCCAATTTATTTGGAGAATATTGTAAACATTAAAAAATTTTATTTGCATCCCAAATCGAGTGTGCAGTGGTATTTTGCTCGTCATATTTAGGAATGAGCGCCATCTTTCACTGCAGATGATGACACTCATTGATCATTACCGCGTCCTGTTTCCTGGTTATAGGTTATATCTCTGTGACTGCTGGCCTGCAATAACCAGTGAGCACTTTCTTTACTAGCAGGGAAAGCACTTATTGGTTAAACCAGACACTTTTTCGTGATTTAGTGCACGTGGGGGTTTAACAGTTTTAACTTTTTTTATTTGTTGGACTACCAGAACAATTTTTGCAAGATTTTTAGGTGACATGTAGGTTTTTTTCCTTTTTTAGGTCTATTTGGGGAAAATTGTGCAATATTTTTTTCCCCAAAGTATAGCATCTTATTCTTTAACCCCTTCACGACATCCGCTGTACATGTATGGTGGATGTCGGATCTTTAAAGATGGCGCCCACTCCAGAGTGGAGTGAGTGCTTTAGCTATCTGTGCATGCTGTTTCATACAGCAGACACCCGTGACTAATGTCCGGCGGTAATGCTGATCGCGGACATTTAACCTCTCGGATACTGTGGTAAAAAGTGAAGCCAAATACCCAGAAGCGTGTGCGTCACAGGCCGGAACACCTCCGCCCGAGGAAGGCATTCCAATGCAGTAATGAGCATGAGCCTGTATTAGGCATCCAAGCTCATTACTTGTAATGTAGCTATTTCTAAAAGGATAACGAAGAAAATTCCATTACCCTATACAAATTGCAATCTGATGATTAGATGTTGTGGTCTACTTGGGGACCTAATAAAAAAAAAGTTTTTAAAAATATATAATATATAAAAATAGAATATAAAAATTCAGCTCACACACCTTTTCCCCAAAATCAAAATAAGGCTACTTTTACACTTGCATTTTTGCCTGATCCAGAAGGGATCAGCAAAAATGCTTCTGTTACTGATAATACAACCATCTGCATCCGTTATGAACGGATCCAGTTGTATTATCTTTAACATTGCCAAGACGGATCCATCATTAACTCCATTGAAAGTCAATGGGAGACAGATCCGTTTTCTATTGTGTCAGAGAAAACGGATCCATCCCCATTGACTTGCATTGTGGGTCATGCCGGATACGTTTTGCTCCGCATTCCGTGCCGGAAATAAAACCGCAGCTTTTAATCGGTTTTCTCTCTGGTATCGGAGCGCAACCAAACTGAACGGAATGCATTTTGGATCACTCCATTCTGTTCAGTTATGTTTTGTCCCCATTGACAATGAATGGGAACAAAACAGAAGCGTTTTTCTCCGGTTTTGAGATCCTCTGCCAGATCTCAATACCGGAAAATAGAAACGCTAATGTGAAAGTAGCCTTAAACATCATGGGCATCACTGTGTGCGATAAATTAAAATATTTTAAAAAAATGAATAAAAAGTGATCAAAAAGTCATACACATCAAAATGGTATTAACAAAAACTGCAGATCGCCCAGCAAAAAAAATGAGCCTTCACGTATCTCTGTAGACATAACTATAAAAAAAAGTTATGGGGGTCAGAATATGGCTATGAAAAGAAAATATACATTTTTTCAAAGTTTTTGTTGTTTTTTTTTTTAGTATTAAAATGCAAGAATAACTATACATGGTATCGCCATAATTGTACTGACTTTTAAAATGAGGAGCACAAGTCATACTGAACACTGTAAAAACAAAACACGTAAAACTGTGGTGGAATTGTTTTTGTTTTTTTCAAATTCAACCCCATTTTGAATTGCTTTCCCACTTTCCACTACATTGTATGTTATATTAAATGGTGGTACAACTTGTCCCGCAAAAACAAGCTGAAACAAAATAAATTATTAAAATGGGTTCCCTATTTTGTGTCAGTTGTTTTGAGATATATATAGTTTGCGTGAACTGGGGGGTGATTTATCAAACTGGTGTAAAGTAGAACTGGCTTAGTTGACCATAGCAACCAATCATATTCCACCTTTCATTTTCCAAAGGAGCTGTCCAAAATGAAATGTGGTATCTTATTGGTTGCTATGGGCAACTAAGCCACTTCTACTTTACACCAGTTTGATAAATGGCCCCCATTATATTCAAAAATAAGTTCAGAATTAGATAGATTAGATGATAAAGGAAAGCTTCCTAGCATTTCTCTTAATGGAGATAAATACTACTGAGGAAGATGTTGACATAACACTGAAACGCATCTGAGAATTTTCATATGGCAGTCATTGATTTGTCTCCATTAAGAGAAGTACGCTGTAGCGCTTTACACAACTGAAAGAGCGAGATCGTCATAACCAACATCTGGCTGTTAGAGAGCAGGATACTAATGGACAGACACGGGTCTTATTTGATCTTACCAGCAACAATAAGCCTGGAAGCACATGGCCCCGCTACATTGACCTTCAATAACATCAGACCATGAGTATGCGGCGATACAGCCGCAGGGGCTGTTCAACTATACCACAAGCAAATTGGCTACTGTGGTATAACATATTTGAAGCTATAAGATACATTGCAAGCCGAGCCAAACAAATACCTGTCATTACTATTGAAGACAAGCCATGCATTATTAATATTTATTGAATAACTGTGCCATCAAATACATAGACCGTGTTGAGGCTACTATATAAATCTACATATGTGTCATTAAAAAAATATGCCTATGGATAAACATGAATATTGAAAACTATATAAACTAAGCGGACTACCTTTTTATTGATGTTTATATTTATGTTCCTTTTAAACTATTTTTTACATATATTTTTCATCTATTTTTTTTCTATCATTTTTTCCTTTTCTTCTATTCGCTAATTATTAAAGTGAGGAATCGAATGCAGTAACTATGTAATTTATTCCTTTATCATCTAATCTATCAGAATTCTGAACTAATGTTTTAATAAATATAATATTTTGATATAACCCTTTTGGATAAAGGGGGAGCTGATTACGGTCTACTAAGACCCTGCAGTTCTCCTTTGCCCGAGATATCGGCTATCATGTGATAGCCTAGTCCAGTTGAGGATTCAGCATAGCCGCTACCTTTTTTCCACTACATAGTGTGCTCATTGTGGGCTATATACCAGACTCATGAAAAGGCAGAAGTGTTAATAAACTGCTTCTGTCTTCTCCATGTCACTCGCAGCCAGGGACCCGACCTGCTCCTGCTAGATAACAGGAGCTTTAATACAGCGCTGAGGAACACAGCTGATCACACAAACAGAAAACCAGGGGCCACAAATAATGGCTTTGACTGCGATGAGTTACCCCTTCTCTAAAATAACAACAGATCTGAGTCACAGTTTCACATAGCAGGGCAGTCTTATAGGGGTGCTGCAGTGTCTCTTAGAAATACAGAGGTAAACTGCACTGTAAGAAAAAAAAAATGTAGTGGTATCGGATGAATAACATGATAAAATTACCTAGGATTGGTAATTGGCTAAATAGTCTAGTCTAGTGCATTGTTATACTGTGTATTTTTAAAACCCCTTTTTTTCTTAGACAAATGCTTAGTGATCTTAAGGAAAAAGACATCCCTGAACTAAGGAACAAGCTTGCAGCAATAAATAGGGAAATACAACGGCTGAAAAATGATGTGGAAGAACAGGAAACTCTCATTGCAACATTTATGTCTGAAGAGGAAAGTGCCAAGGCCTGTTTACAGGACATTTCTCTCATGGAAAGATATCAGGTAAGTTGAAAAAGGTAAATGTTGAACTGTTACTCATTTTTACAACCTGTTTTTACATTGTTATAATGAGAACTAAATAGAACAAAAAAATCAAAAATCCCATTCAAACCATTAAACAGATATTCTCAAACATTTTGGCATATACACTGATCAAATTTGCTTCCCCTGCCCAATTGTGACCTCTCTGCTATCCAGAACTCAGCGGGGGAGATTTATCAAACTGGTGTAAAGTAGAACTGGCTTAGTTGCCCATAACAACAAAGGAGCTGTGAAAAATGAAAGGTGGATTCTGATTGGTTGCTATGGGCAACTAAGCGAGTTCTACCTTACACCAGTTTGCGAAATCCTCCCCAGTGTGCATATCAGCTATTTATACTTCTCTTCTAAAACTCAGCATTGAGAAACCTGAATGTATCATCTTTCAACATCTTAGACCCCCCACCACACCTATCAATCACAGTTAATGACTCCATGCATTCTCAAGTCCCACAAGTCTGCTGCCTCACACTTGCACCTTTCTAGTCCACTCTGCTGCCCAGTTAATGAATCTCTTCCCTCACTGCCCTCTGCCTCTCTCATCTGCTAGCTCCTTCACTGGCTACCCATTAGCCAAACAAATCAGTTTAAAATATTATCAATGACATAAAAGACAGACAGTGTCATTTATCATGTTAATACAAGCACTTAGTAAGGTATTGTGATTGTTCATATATTCAATCTGGTGGCCAGGACCGTGGGAGCACACATAGGCACGCATGCACCACAGCTTCGTAACTGCGCTGCAGCGGTGGCTGTAACCCCTGGGAAATGAGCAGTGTATAATGTGGTTGAAAAATGAATCAAGACAGCAAAGGAAGCAATATGGATAATCACAGTACATTAGCAATTGCCTTGTATTAACCCTTAGCGTGGGTTCACATCAGTGTTACGAATCCCGTTATTGTTTACCGCTATAACGGAAAATAACAGAATTTGTAAGGTGGATTTCAAAACTGAAATCTTTACAGGCATTCTGTTTTGATCCGTCATAATAGAGGTCTAAGGGCAAGTAGAACAGATCCGTCTGGTTTCCATTATCCAGGACGGAAAAGAAAGCTCTGTTGAAAAATTCAGTTATTTTCCGTTATAACGGAAAACAATAACTGAATTTGTAACGCTCATGTGAACTCGCCCTTAGAGTACCTTGTGATTTCGTGTTTTCATTTTTATCTTCCCGCCTTCCCACAGTAATAACTTTAAAAAATTTTTCCAGTCGCATAGCCTTACGAGGGGCTTATTTTTTGCGGGACAAGTGGTACTTTATAATGGCACCATTTACAGTTGCATACAATGTAGTGAGAAGTGGTTAAAAAATTCCTAATAGGGTGAAATTGGAAAAAAAATTCAATTCTGCCACATTTTTATGTTTTGTTTTGTTTTTTTTTAATTGCGTTCACTATGCGGTAAAATTGACTTGTTACCTTCATTCTCCAGGTCAGTACAACTACGATACCGCACTTGTATAGTTTTTCCTGCATTTTAAAGGGGTTTTCCAGGCTTTCCTATATTGATGACCTATGCTCAGGATAGGTCATCAACATCATATCGGCGGGGGTCCGACACCCGGCACCCCCGCCGATCAGCTGTACGAGGAGACGGGGCACATAGTGCGCACATGCTGTCTCTCTTCCTGTCCACTGCTGCTATGGTCTTTGCCATAGACAGCAGCAGTAAACAGGAAGGGAGACTGCACATGCGCACAGGCCAATGATGTCAAAGGGATTCTATAGGTATGTTTTACGTATGTGTTGGAAGCCTGATTTGCATTTTTAAAATTATTATTTTAATCAGAAAATTGTGGAATATGCCATCAATGTCAGAAAAGTGCGGATCCCAGCTCTGGAACCCACTTTAGTCTAGAGAATAGGACCCCCCGAAGTGAAGGAGCGCACACCACGCATGGTTTATTTTCAGAAGTCGCCTAGAAAGTACTCCTTCCACCTATGGGACTTTAAGTACTTTCATAGAAAAGAACGGAGGTCTTTTGCGCATGCACAGCTGCTCCCTGTTCACTTTGGGAATCCCATTCTGGAGATAGGAGCTGGTCGCAGAGGTGGGATCTGACATTGGTAGAATATCCTAGCAATATGCCACCAATGTCTGAGGCTATGGCTTGTGGATAAATGTTGCATCTCACTTATCCCATACCCGTCTTATATATTTGGACATTATTATGATAGATGGAGTTGAGAGATGTAGAGAGGAAGATAGCACAGCATGCCACCAAACTGCAAGGAGTAGACCTCAGCCGCACCGTGCAACAAGTGAATCAGGAGAAGCAAGAAAAACAGCATAACTTGGATAACGGTGAGGAGATGGAGGCAAGCTTCAATTTCTGTTAAAACAGGTGAAAGGTTTAATGGGATTTTTCAGTAACAATGATCTTTTAGCAAGTGCCCTCAGAGTACCTCCTGAAGCAGAAGCTTCATACTTTCCTGCTGCCCACTGCTGTGATCCCCCATGCTGACTCCACTGTCCTCATCTTCCTGCTCCCGCACTTTATTTGAGAGTGGTCACAAGCACCACTCCAGCCAATGACTGGCTTCAGTGACGATGTGCTGCTTGTGGCCTCATCACCGCTGAAGCCAGTCATTGGCTGGAGCAGGGCATGTGACCAGGCACCGCCATGTGTAAACCGAGCAGGGACTGGAGGCATCACGGAGGACCAGAGTAGCAGGGAGCAGGTAGGTATGAATCTTGTTTCAGGAGACATGCTGTGGGTATTTGCTAAAAAATCTATTTTATTGGAAAAACCCTTTAACAGCTGTCGATACATCATTCATGCTTTTAATTGTTCATGTGCTTAAAGAAGAACTCCCACAAAAATGTTTATTCTCTGACCTGTTAGAAAGGTGCATGATATAATCTGTAGTGATTGTCATTTTCTTATCAGTGACTGTTTCTGTGAGTAAAAACCTCTCTTCTTATTGTAGCTGGGTCATGTGACCAACTCCCTGACCTCCAACTGACCCAGGACAGAAAGCCAGTAACTGCTCTATTCATTCCTATGGGAGCCTCACTTTCAGTCTCATAGGAATACATAGAGAATTAGACTTCCTGTCCACACATAAGTCTATGTGTGAGTTGGTGGGTCTAATTGCTGGTCACATGACACAGATAAGAAACTTCAGGATGATATAAGTCAAAAATTCAGACACTGGTAAGAAAATGACATTCACTACAGATTATATCATGTACATTTCTAGCAGGACATGGAATAAATTTTTTGTCGGGAGTTCTTCTTTAAGTGCAACTTTATTAATTTTAACAATGTGGAGGTCTTCCTTTTTTATTATCCATTAAAATGTTACAATATAGTCCATATTTGCCAATGACGTATAGACTCATGCAAATATGGACTGTATTGTAACATATTTTATTGGATCATAAATAAAGGATGATCCTCTCTTTTTTTAAAGAGGACCTGTCATGACAAAGTGCAATGCAATCTGAAAGCACCATGTTATAGAGCAGGAGATGCTGGGCAGATTAAGATATATATTTTTGTGGAAAAAGATTCAGTAAAACTTGTAATTTACACATTTATATCTTTGCTTTTTCTAACAGCAGTTTGTACTGGAGGGAGGGGATATCAGTGACAGCTATGTCTCTATGTACACTTATACACATAATGCTATCAGTCACTGATAATACCTCCCTCCTGTACCGGTAGCTGTTCACTAGCGGTGTAAATAGCAAAGATATTAATGTATAAATTACAAGTTTTACAGAATCTTTTCCCACAAAAAAATACATCAATCTGCTCAGCTACTCCTGCTCTATAAGATGGTGCTTTTAGATTGCAGTGCATTTTGTGGTGACAGGTCCTGTTTAAGCACTGGGTCTCCACATTGTTCTTGAAGTTTGCCTTTTTTACAATTATTTATGTGGACTGGTTTTGAACTTGCCAGTGGCGAGCATTCTATATTGATTATTTTTGTACATTGAATTATTCTTCATTAACTATTTCCTACATTTTTAAAATAGAGTTTTTGTAACAACTGCACATATCTTACTGTTCTGCTCCTAGCTGTGTCTTCTTTACTCCTCTCTTCCCTCAGTGTTAGTGACAACAGCAGGGAGGGGTTGGATGGTGTATACTGCAGATCGGAGTATGTAGAGGAAGGAAAGCATCCAAGTCTTCGAGGAGAACAGATCACAAATTGTGTACTGTGCTGGGAGTGTAGATAGGGAGGAAGGAACACACAAGGCAGTTTGCATGGAGGTAGATCACATAAGGCTTTGTATCCATATAAAGAGAAGGGAGAGCACCCATGGCAAACTCTGCATGAGGATGGTGGGGGAAATCAGTATTACAGCATCAGTGTCTGTTAGCACAAAAAGGAGAGATCCTTTATGGGCTGTAGAAAGCGAAATCAGTCAAGGAATGAAGCACAGCTAATATATGCAAGCTAGCAGCATTTTGGTCACATAGACCTCACATCTAGCATGTATTACTGGAAGGGGCACATTCAAATGAAAAAAGTCTGAAATTAGGAGCAGATTGACTAAAGGAATGGAGATTGCAGCCTGAAACTTTGTGCAATGTTTTGTTTTTTTTTTTTAACTCAAGGTAATCTCTTACATGTCAGCAGAGTCCATAGTCCTTAAAGGGGTTATCCAAGATATTTATACGCTGTTTGAGAAGGCACTGGCTTTCCCTAGGCCAAGTGACAACATGTTCATTAGTCACGTGGCCTAATCAAGTGAATGGGGCTAAACGCGATACCAAGCACAGCCGCTATACAATGTACGGCACTGTGTTTGGAAAGCTGCAAGAAGGCAGCTGCGTTTACAGGAGCGTTGCTGCCTTCTCAAACAGCTGATCAACAGGAGACCCGGGTGTCGGACCCCCCACTTGATGACCTTTTCAGAGGATAGGTCATCTAATCTCCATTTAAAATAGTCTTGTCAGACCAAGTTACAATATAATATGAAGAGACTCTACTTGGAAGCCTGTAATTTGTATTTATTTGAACATTGAGTTTATACTGAATTTTCTTTTTTTTAATATTTACATGCGTCTGCCCTATGGCCATTCCTCTTTATATAGATTTATATTTTTAGTTTATTAATAATATTGGGAAGCATACAATTTTCTGATATGCACAATACTCATATACAGTACCTGTTATATTAGTCCATGTTTTTGCCCTGTATAATGCATACTTATTGTTCTTGATAAGAAAATAATATTGTAGTCTGGCAGTTATGATACTTTTCATGGCTATTACAGTAAGATCATAATTTTGTTTCTCTTAAGACTTTGTTCTATTGCCTAACAATTGTAATGCATACATAGTCTATTACATAAATTAAAAGGGCTTATGCCAAATTTGAAAGCTAACTGATCGGTAGGGATCTGACCCCTGGGGGCCGGGACCCCATACTAATGGAGCAGCAGGTTGAACATGCACACTGCCAATCTAATCATTCTCAATCGGCCTGCCAGAGATAGCATAGTACAGCGCTTGGCTATTTCCAGCAGTTCAATAGAGAAAGATTGGAAGAGCATAGCGCAGGCTTGATCTGATCAGGGCGAGGGAAAGGCACCCTCATGCTTGAGATTGGTGGTGGGTCCCAGTGGTCAGACCTTATCACCTATCCTTATCACCTATCCTTTCAAACTTGGCACAACCCATTAACATTACAGAAAATCCTTCAGTTTATGTCCACAGGACCTAATTTATGAAGGAAAAATCTGCCACGGATCTGTGATAAAATCCGCAACAATGGTTAAAGGGCATAATCTGCAGTGTAAGTGATGCAGTTTCCATATCTGATCTTTTTTTACACTGTGTGGATAAGATTTATTAATAACTTATCCACTTTGCCAGTGTTAACAGTGTGGATTTTCTACACATAAATCTGGCATTTCAGTCTCGATTGGAAATACCCTTAAAGAGACATTCCCATATTAAAAATGTTATATTGGTAGAATATTTCATAACATTTGATAAGTTGGGGTCCAAGCCTCTGTCGTACCTAAAAATGAGACAATAATCCCTTCAAGCACTTCTGCATAGCGGCCCTCCACACACACTGCTGTGCAGAGAAATGCAACCCAGCTACATTCTGCTGAAAAAGCAGCACTACTAAACTAATACTGAGACCTCTGTTATGAGGATCGGTGGGGTTCTCAGCAGCCGGACCCCACTAATGAGGAAATATACCTTTGAGTATTTGAGAATTATATGTATGTAGAAACTAGACTATTGTTCCTTTTATCTTCCAGTTTCGGGTAGAATTGAGCTGTTACGTAAGCGAATACAAGACCAACAAGATCAAGTCCAACAGCTAAAGAGTTCAGCCAACGAACTAAGGGCAGAGAAACTTAATATTTCAAGTAGGCTCCAACGTCGACAACAACTGGAGGAGCAAAATGTTGAACTTACTACTGAGCTGCAGTGTTTGGCAAGAGAGATAAAGGCAAGTTTATCTACCCGCTGAAAAGATGCTGATTAGATTGTAATTCCTCATCCATATTCAGTATCTAATGTAAATGTTTGGATACCAAGAGGCAGTCAAACATTTGCTGTAAAATTCCTACAGGTTTTGGTGGGTATTATCTATGCCAAGCTTGTGTCCTTTTGCCTTACGTTATACAGGCTTACAACTGGTCACCACCTTTAAAGCGGCTCTGTCACCAGGATCAACCCTACTAAACCAGACATACTGCCTGGTAGAGCTCATCCTGCTGATTAAAACTGTACTTTTCTTTTGTCTGTATGATAAACAGCTGCAGAGATATCTGCATTTTATTCATATGCAAATGAGCAATTCGAGCACTCAGAGGCGGGGCTGAATATTCTGAGCACTGCATAGGCCCCACCACCACCACCACCACCACCCTGATTGACAGGGCTAGACATGCTGAGGTTAGAGCTGTGTCCTGGCTTATATATATATATATATATTGGGGGGCAGCGTTAGGTTTTAGTTTCTGCCGATCTAACTGTGTATGTGTGTTATCTCAGCAATCAATAACCTATCTATCTATTATTGAGGATAGTGATCATTGCGTGGTTTAGTGAGTTGGTGAGAGTAACTAGTCACGAATTTCCTCTATATGTTATGGTGGTAACAGGATCAGTGCACACCTATACCACCATGGACGTTTGATATATTTAGCCATGAGTGCATACACATAATGACAGAACATAGAGGGCAGTGATTTTAATCTTTTCTTTTGTCGCGGCTCACTTTTATATTAGATACATAAAAGGTTATATTTTATTAGCGATATTTTAGATATATGGGTCTAAGTTTGGTTAAGAGCCATTTTTTGGCTGTTGTGATTATATGTAAAAAACAGTACCTAGATAGGGTCCTCCCTTTTTTGGTGTACACGTAATATATATATATATATATATATATATATATATATATATATTATACACACTCTGTGCTGTAGCTTCACCACACTAAGATCTGCTCAGAAAGTTAATCTAAATATTACTGCCTTATTCACAGGCACAATGTATGATTATAAAGACACCTAAGATATATGATAGCTTATAAGCACAGAAAACCACTAATCTCTATGTGATAATACTATAGCTTAGGGCAGGGATCTCAAACTCATGGCCCTCCAGCTGTTGCAAAACTACAACTCCCAGCATGCCCCAATAGCTGTAGGCTCTCCTGGCATGATGGAAGCTGTAGTTTTACAACAGCTGTAGGGCCACGAGTTTGAGATCTCTGGCTTAGGGTATAGTGATCTTCCTTGAATATAGACATCCCTGGTTCAAGTCTCAGGAGAGAGATGTTTTTTTTTCTATTTTTTTCTTTTTATTTAAAACCATATTAAAAGGCTATACTATAATAAATAATATATAATCATATAATAAGAAGGCCTTACTATATGGAGAATAATGTTGTTGTTTTTTTAAAAAAAACTTACTGCTGTGACACAGTGTCTGTTGCTTGATTGAAGCTATTTTCCTCACAGCATGTGCTGCTGGACTGATTGACAGCCAGGTGAGGTCAAGCACTGGACTGGATCTTAGGTGCCGGTTCAGGCTTTGCCGACACTTAAGGGCCCATTCACACAACCGCGTGAATGGGTCCGCATCTATTCCGCAATATTGCGGAATAGATGCGGCCCCATTCACCTCTATGGGAGCGTGCCGCGGCTCCGCATAAAAAGATAAAACATGTCCTATACTTGTCCGTATGAGCGGACAAGTATAGGCATTTTCAATGGGGCGCCCGGCCGTGTGCTCCGCTGGGCGGCAGCTGTAGTATTGCGGGTCCGCATTATTGCAGATCCGCAATAATACGACCGTCTGAATGGGCCCTGTTTTAAAAACAAGCTGAACGACAGCAGTGGGGTGAGGAGGCCTATGCCTGAATGAAGGCTTGCGACCTGTTTGGGGAAGACAGGTCGATATAACCCTGTACTTGGACTTTTTGTGCTGAAATGGCAGCGTGGTGTGAATCAACACCAGGACTTTCAACTGAAGTTAAGTGTTTTTCTGTTTTGTTAAAGCCTTCTTGTGTGAATAAACACTGCAGTTGTTCAAGAACCGTCTTGTTGCCTCTGTTCTGTGTCCGCTCACCCTGCCTACCAGAGCGAATCCCCACACTGCTTTATTCGTAGTCACAATACATGATTATGAAGAAACCAGAATATTTATTAGCTTTCTAAAAAAAATATATATTCTCAATATGATAAGGACATAGGGATAAATGTGGAAAAAAACTATCTGAAGAAAAAAAATTCTTTCTCCTAAGATTCAAACCTGGGATCTCTGCATGCAAAACCAACAGCTTAACTTCTAAGCTATAGCATCACTACATAAAAATGTATGTTTTTTCTATGCTTATAAGCTATCACATATTACCAGTGTCTGTATAATCATACATTGTGCCTGTAAATAAGGCTGTAAGTTGCTGTAGATTAGCTTTCTGAGCAGATCGTAGTGTGGTGAAGCTACAGTACAGAGTGTGTATAACATGAATAATCGTTAGCGATCATCTGGCAGTCTAATACTGCCTCCAAATGCCGAAGAAAGAGCAAACGCTCGTTTATCGATGTGATTTTAAGCATGCCACGGAGGACATCACTGCAAGTAATAGCAGCGGTGTCCTCCACTATCTCCCTTCCGACAATTGTCTGCAGCATTGGGGTGTCTAATACACCCTGTAGGTGGAGCCTGTTGTGCTATTTAGCACAGCAAAAGTATAGTAGATTACTACTCCCATATTGCCACTGGAGAGAAGTGATTGATTTCACATGACTACCCATCACAGATACTAGGTTTTATTATAGCTAGTCTGTCCTATCATTACTTTTTATACTTTAATTGCAGCTAATTCTTTGGTTTTAGGTTAACAAAAGTGCCAATAGAAATTGAGAAGAGAACCAGTTCTTTCGAAACTATTTGAAACATCTGCAGTGTTGCACCCTTCAATTAATAGCTCATTATATTAATACAGAATATTTAATTCCCTTTAGTTTTGTATTATTTTATATATTGTATCCATTTATTTAGTGGCAGAATAGGGATTTGTCTATGAAATGTAAGGCATGACACCACGACATCAGAAAACCCAAGAGAGGATGTGGGTTTTCTCTATTGAGAGGGGTTGCTAGCACAGTTATCAGATAAGTGTGCAGCATTCTAAGAATAGTGACTATATTAATATTATGGCTAGATGGTAGCTCTTTATTTACTTCATTAGAAACTGCCTTGTGGTTCACAAATTACTTATAAAGATAATGCATTACTCTTTATATGTTTAATCAGTGCAAAGTCTGTGGCAAATAAAATTGTCATAGATTTCTTCCTACTGATATTTTTGTACTGTTACTCAATATCTAGTGTATTCTTACTGTAGTAG
Source organism: Rhinella marina (assembly GCA_900303285.1). Taxonomy (NCBI): domain Eukaryota; kingdom Metazoa; phylum Chordata; class Amphibia; order Anura; family Bufonidae; genus Rhinella; species Rhinella marina. The sequence goes on from ONZH01014438.1 coordinate 405,200, forward strand.
TTCCAGCATCCATAGCAGCCGAGTGCATGACCACAAATTGGAGTAGCCTTAGCATTTCCAGCTATGGCATGGCCTCCCATGTTTGGAGATTAATAAAACTGTAATTAGCATTAGGTTCTCAATAACCACTGTTATAACGTAAATGAAAACCAGTATCTGTGTCCGAGGGTAAGTTCATGTTTGTCTGTGTTCTCATAGTAGACTATTGTCCATTCAAATGGTTGATCAACCCAGTACACCTGCAGATATTATTATTACCATATGCAGTGTAAGATTTTACTTAAGTAAATGAAATGTATTTCTGTTAGGAAGCAAAAGAGCAAGTTTTCCCATTGGAAACAACCCTTGAAAAACTACAAGTGGAGAGGAAGGAAATTATGGAGAGGAGAGACTCCAGTAACCGAGCAGCACAAGAAAGGGTAAAAAGTCATTTATTTGTTAATAGGCGATATTTGTTAAAGGGTTTCTGTCACCAGAATTATCCTTATTAAACTGGCTGACATTATCGATGTGCTAATGTCAGCAGAACCTAACTCTGCTATTCTTGTGTTTATTCATGTCCCCGTTACTGCACAATTCTAACTTTAATAATATGTAAATTAGCCTCTAGGAGCAAGGGGGGCGTTGCTCCTGCTCCTAGAGGCTCTGTTCTCCCACCTCATTCCACACCCTGCCAGTCATGATTGACAGGCAAGCGTTCGTCTTCTCTTGCCGGCCCTATGTGCTGGGTAAAGATTAAATTGTTTATACAATTACAATAACCTTAGTGGCATACATACCAAAATAGGCATGGATGCATGAGGTGAAAAGCTGCCCGTCACAGAACTGACCCTGCCGCTTACTTTAACATGGTCATAGATTTCTGCTTACCGCAGTCACCACTAGGAGCAGCTGGCTGCATACAGACTTATATAGCTCCCAAAGAGTTCATGTCTATATAAAGAGAATCAAGGGATATAGTGCTGTGTATCAGTAATAGAAGCTCTGACCCCACATGTACATTTCGAAAACCATATGGCGTAAATACTGCGGATTTGTGTAAAGCAAATTCACATCATTTTATCATATAGTAGCAGCCAAGTGGATGAGGTTTTAAAAAATATCATCCTCACAATGCAAGTAAAACCCACAGCATAAACAGTCAGCATTGAACTTTGAACTTTTACATTGTAAAAGATTGAAAGCAGCGGCAGTCGCCCTGAAATTCAGACAGCAAAGCTGGTGCAAAAAACAGTACATTGTGGGACAGACTTGACACATGGAAACATACCCTAAAGATGTATCACAAAATTAATATGCAGAAAGGTTTGATCTCAATTGTGTTCATGTATGGATATCCACTTTCTTTAAAAAAATAGTACTGTGAGCTAATGCATCAGATAATGGTTAATTCACACTGCGTCCAGTTGTAGTTGTACCACTTTTTCTCAAGGTTTTATTAAAGTCTTAACATATTCTGCAATATTTTTAACATTTTCCTTTTTTCCTAGCTCAATGACCTTAAGGAAAAAGTGAAAAAAATCACCTTGTTTATGAAAGATATTGATAAATATATAAATGATGGGAGAGAAGAATTCAAAGAGGTACTGTTTACCGAATTAAAAATCAGCCATCAGGCACTTTAATGAACGTTGTGTAAGGTTATAACATACAGTGTTTTTTTTTTTATAGCAAAAGGATGCTGAACTACAGGACTTAGTTGCTCGACTGAATGATTGTGAGAAGCACAAAGAAAAAATTAATAAAGAGATGATCACTGTTAGACAGGATATAGACACACAAAAAGTAAGTATGATATCACTTGGTAGCACCTAATTTACTTTATACCAATATTGGTGTAGAGTATGTGTACTTGGCTCAGTTTGAGATGAATGCTGTTTTTATCACATACTGTGTGTTCTAGATATTGGATCCTAAAAAAACAGGAACATTTTAAATAGTTCCTTGTGTCAATGAAAATATACTTCAGGTTGCCCAAGTGTCAGCCCATGTCAGAATTTACTGGGGTTGTCCCATGCAAAATATTCCACATTCTTAAAACCAGCTCTCGGATCTGAAATTGTTACAAAACGTATCTGTATAGTGTCACCTGCCATCTGCTGTTCTTTTTCTTATTATTCCATCCACCTTCGTATAGGGTTGGGCAATATACCGGTATTAATGATATACTACGGTATTAATAAATGGCGATGTGACGAAACCCACACCACGCAGCCCCGCCTGACGTCAACTACGTCGAGCTTACGAAATGCGGTTGCGTGACTGGTTACCAAGACTTGACGTTACACCTCCCTAGGAGCACGTAAGGTAATCTTGGTACGGTTTACACAGACGCCTCCCGTCCACGCTGGCACAGTGAGGCAGGGGGATGAGCTGTAGTGGTCCATGCACCTCCGGCGTAACCCCACTCTCGCTCACAACCCTGACAAGCTGAGCGAGCCTTTTCACTGCCCCGGTGACACAGAGGTTTCTCAGCCTGGTAGACTGCCACCAGTTCCTCGTTTAAAATAAGCCTGGTCCACTAGTGGGATTATATTGGGGAAGGAACCACCCCCCCCCCCCAGGTAGCTATGATTATGCAGAAACACGGACGTGGGGATTCGTGATCTAGATACAAGAACATCACAAGATTAAATTATATATTTAATTGCCTTAAGGGCACACTAGATATAACTATATACACAGAGAATAGATACTGTGGTCTGGTATGCAAATACAGGTGGTATGATACAACAGAATTGAACAGAGCAATAGTCAGTTACCAGATGGTTAAGTTGTCCGTTGGATTATGATGAGTTCTGGGTTGCTGTAAGTCCTGGCTGTAGTCATATGGGTGGGGGTGATGTCAGCAGTTGGTCCACAGTCCCTCCAAACAGATAGATAGATGTGACGCCGTTTCAGAGTAAGACACTGACCTCTGTCCGGTGTGGACCTTTTCACCTGGAGCCGGCCTCACCCTCCCTTCCCAGTTCTGGTAGCCAAAAGACCCAGAAAACCCATTATGGCCCATAGCTCCAGACCAGAAGGTCACAGGGAAATGGTTCTGGTACCAACAGATCCGCCTGGGTGCCAGCTACAGATGGAGACCGAACATGACACATTTATCAGGTTCCTGCTTGGAGATCTCCGTATCTCCGCTTCCTGACATGTTATCACTAATTTATGGACATGGGCATGTCCCTCTCAGCCCCTGTGCCGCAAATATATAACTAGTTTATGCCTGTGATGGACGGGCAATTCATAATTCCTGGTTCCGGGCTGTTTGGGATTTCAGTGATATGGCTATCAAGCTGACTTCCCTGCTGTGCTGAGGGTTTTTCCTGGAGGATGATTTTCACTCTGCGCTGGCTGGGTGGCGTGTGAATTGTACACATGTGACCTGCTTTGAAGGCAGGACCCCTTCGGTGTTTACACCAACTGCTAGTTGACAGCAGATGGCTATGATTAAAGAGGACCTTTCATTTTTTTTTTTTAGTTTAGATAAATAATTGTTCTTGCGGGGTACCCCCCGCTGCTACCATGCCTGTTTTTTTTTTTTCTTTCAAATATCGCTCCTATGCCTCGCTGTGCCCCCCTGCCGTTTTTTCCGCTCAGTATGTAAATCCTGAGCATTGGTAGGGGGAGGAGGAGACGCCAGGGTTTCTCACTGGCTGTGCCATTATCCAGTCACAGCCAGGGAGAAAAAAAAGCTCGCCTTCTCCCTTGCTGTGATGCTCTCCGTTGTGATTGGAGACGCCCATTGAGAAAACCTGGAGTCTCCTCCTTCCTGTACTGATGCTCAGGATTTATATACTGAGCTAGAAAACGGCAGGGGGGGAACAGTGGTCGTAGGAGCGATATTTGAAAAAACAGACAGAGTGACAGCATCAGTGGGGGTAACCCGCAAGAACAGGTATTTATCTAAACTAAAAAAAACATGAATGCCCCCTTTAAATCATGGCTAACATGGATCATGATTCCACATTCCTCACAGGCGATATAGCGATATTGTCATTTCTTAATTACTGCAGTATTTTAGTGACGTCATAGGGGCAATTGCACTTGAGAGTGCTGACGGTTTCTAAAATGTTGGGCACACATAAGAGCAGCACGCCCGCCAGCTAGCACAGTGAAGGAGCAGGGAGTACCTCCCTCCCCACTGTGACGCGGCTTCTTCTGCGCCACCAATGAAAATAATTACCTTTTTAATACAAATGTGGGCTGTGGGTGCTACACCTGACCTCAATGACAGGGCTCAGCGATCCCCGTCAATTAACCCCTCGGGTGCGTCACCTGAGGGGTTAATTGACATGCTTTAGCGGGATCCATGTCATTGAGGCAACGTGCCACCTGTGTAATACAGCTGCCCACATTTGTATTAAGGGGTTAATTACATTCATTGGTGGCGCAGCAGCCTCTCCCCATCCCCCTATTATTATAATCATTGGTGGCAGTCGCCACAGGGCCCCCTCCTTTCCTGCACAAAGCACAGGGCAGCAAGGACAGTGTAAAATCTTATTCGCCCTAATAGATCTCTATTTTTGTCACCTTGTGGATAGGATAGGACTGTTCTATTATAGGTCGAAATGTACGCGTTTTTTTTTTTTTTGTTGTTTGATTTTTCCTTCGTGCGGTATCGAGTATCGCAATACTTTTTAATGTGATCAAAATTGAGTCAAAATTTTGGTATTGTGACAACCCTATTAACGGGGGCATAATGTCATCTCAGATTCTTTAGGTCACAAAGAAATGGCATCTAGCGGCTGTAAACCCCCAGAGCCAGGAGACTGGCGCTGGATAACAATAGCTGTGGTCAGGGGGCTGCTGCTTGGAGATATTGGTGCTGGATAACAGTCACTGAGTCCTGGGGGCTGCTGCATGGAGAGGCCAGCGCTGAGATAAAAGTCACTGCACTCCGGGGGCTGCTGACCGGTGGGGGTCCAACACCTGGCAACACCTAACAATCAGCTGTTGGAGAAGACTTCAGCGCTTCTGTACGCGCTGTGCTTTTTCCATGCTCACCGGCCTAGGAAAAGCTAGACAAGGCTGCGGTGCTACTGCAAGCGCTGGACCCCCACCAATCAGATACTGAGGATACGTCATCGGTATTTAACCCTTCCAACAAAAGCCAATTTGACCAAATGCCGAAGCCCCGATTTTCAAATCTAAAGTGTCACTTTATCTGGTAATAATTCTGGAACACTTTTATTGATCCAAGCGATTCTAAGGCTACTTTCACACTAGCGTTTTAAAATTCCGGTATTGAGTTCCGTCATAGGGGGTCAATACCGGAATAAAACGCTTCAGTTTTGTCCCCATTCATTGTCAATGGGGACAAAACTGAACTGAAGACAACGGAATGCTCCTGAAAGCATTCCGTTCTGTCTTCAGACCGGAGAACAAACCGCAGCATGCTGCAGTTTTCTCTCCGGTCCAGGCATCCGCACCAAGACGGATCCGGAATGACCCTCAATGCAAGTCAATGGGGGTGGATCCGTCTGGTGTGACCACAATGGTAACCGGATCCGCTCTCCATTGACTTTCAATGGAGTTCATGACGGATCCGGCTACACATACAGACAGACATACACATAAACAAACATACACAGACATATACACATACAAATACACATACATACTTACATGCACCCCGGCAGGTCTTCAGAGCGTCGGAGGGACAGGACGGCGCGCACAGGTGACGATTCCACCAGGCGCCCAGCAGAGGGCGCTGTGGGGAATCGTCACCTGTTTGAGCCGTCCTGCTTCTCCGTCGCTCTGAAGACCTGCCGGGAGCATGTAAGTATGTATGTGTATTTGTCTGTGTATATGTGTGTGTATGTTTATGTTTATGTGTATGTATGTACTGTGTGACATGTGTGGGGCCGGAGCACGGTTCCGGCTCCACACATGTCACTGCGGCAGGCCTGATCCGGCAGCACCCTTCACCTGCCGGATCAGGCCTGCCGCTAGTGTGAAAGTAGCCTAAGACTGTTTTCTTGCGACACCTCGTACTTCATGTTAGTGGTGAATTTGAGTCAATATGTTTTACCTTTATGTATTAAAAAAAATCAAAAATTTACAGAAAATGTGAAAATTTTCTAAATTTACACAACTTACAACTTTATTAACTCTTTAGTTATGCCACAGAAATTAAAGCAAAATGGAGGTGAAATTTAAAAATGTAAATTTTTTGTGCAGATTTTCCATTTTAATCAATTTTTTCTATAACGCAGCAGTGGTTAACTGCAAAACAAAACTCAATGTTTACTCTGATTCTGCAGTTTACAGAAACACCCCATATGTAGTTGTAAATCACTTCATGGGTACAAAGCAGGCAGGGCTGCCATCAGGAATTTCGGGGCCCCCTACAGGCAAATTTCGCGGGCCCCCCCCTTTCGGGTAAATTTTACAGATTTGCTTAATATGTAGCAGCCTCCACATAGCACATTACATCTTTCTTTTTTACGGCATATCACAACTGCTTTTTTTGCCCAAAAGATTAGTAAGCCTGCCACTGTGACAAGGTAGACTCTTTAGGCAGGATCCTACCCTAGGCTAATGTTTTTACGCTACATGTTATATTATTATTATTCACACACTGATAAACATTTTCAATAGGGAAACACAGTTGCCATTAAATTCAGTTACATGCTTGTAAGTGCAGAGTGTTGAGGCACATTGTGTTGATCTGAGGTCTGATGGGTGCACAAGACGCTGATCTGAGGTCTGATGGGGGCACAAGACGCTGACCAGAGGTCTGATGGGGGCACAAGACGCTGACCAGAGGTCTGATGGGGGCACAAGATGCTGACCTGAGTTCTGATGGGGGCACATTGTGTTGATCTGAGGTCTGATGGGGGCACAAGACGCTGATCTGAGGTCTGATGGGGGCACAAGACGCTGACCTGAGGTCTGATGGGGGCACAAGACGCTGATCTGAGGTCTGATGGGGGCACAATGTGTTGATCCGAGGTTTATTATCCCTGTACAGTCATGGCCAAAAGTTTTGAGAATGACACAAATATTATATTTTCACATGATCTCCTGCTTTCTGGTTTTTATGTGTGTTTGTCAGATGTTTTTATCACATACAGAAATATAATTGCAATCATATTATGAGTAACAAAAGCTTATATTGACAGTTGGCAGTTGACAATGAGTTAATGCAGCAAGTCAATATTTGCAGTGTTGACCCTTCTTCTTCAGGACCTCTGCAATTCTCCCTGGCATGCTCTCAATCAACTTCTGGACCAAATCCTGACTGATAGCAGTCCATTCTTGCACAATCAATGCTTGCATTTTGTCAGAATTTGTAGGTTTTTGTTTGTCCACCCGTCTCTTGATGATTCACCACAAGTTCTCAATGGGATTAAGATGTGGGGAGTTTCCAGGCCATGGACCCAAAATCTCTATGTTTTGTTCCCTGAGCCATTTAGTTATCACCTTTGCTTTATGGCAAGGTGCTCCATCATGCTGGAAAAGGCATTGTTGATCGCCAAACTGCTCTTGGACGGTTGGGAGAAGTTGCTCTCGGAGGACATTCTGGTACCATTCTTTATTCATGGCTGTGTTTTTAGGGCAAGACTGTGAGAGAGCCGATTCCCTTGGCTGAGAAGCAACCCCACACATGAATGGTTTCAGGATGCTTTACAGTTGGCATGAGACAAGACTGGTGGTAGCGCTCACCTCGTCTTCTCCGAATAAGCTGTTTTCCAGATGTCCCAAACAATCGTAAAGGGGATTCATCAGAGAAAATGACTTTACCCCAGTCCTCAGCAGTCCACTCCCTGTATCTTTTGCAGAATATCAGTCTGTCCCTGATGTTTTTTCTGGAGAGAAGTGGCTTCTTTGCTGCCCTCCTTGAGACCAGGCCTTGCTCCAAGAGTCTCCGCCTCACAGTGCGTGCAGATGCACTCACACCTGCCTGCTGCCATTCCTGAGCAAGCTCTGCACTGCTGGTAGCCCGATCCCGCAGCTGAAACACTTTTAAGAGACGATCCTGGCACTTGCTGGTCTTTCTTGGGTGTCCTGGAGCCTTTTTGGCAACAATGGAACCTCTCTCCTTGAAGTTCTTGATGATGCGATAGATTGTTGACTGAGGTGCAATCTTTCTAGCTGCGATACTCTTCCCTGTTAGGCCATTTTTGTGCAGTGCAATGATGACTGCACGTGTTTCTTTAGAGATAACCATGGTTAACAGAAGAGAAACAATGATGCCAAGCACCAGCCTTCTTTTAAAGTGTCCAGTGGTGTCATTCTTACTTAATCATGACAGATTGATCTCCAGCCCTGTCCTCATCAACACCCACACCTGTGTTAATGGAGCAATCACTGAAACGATGTTAGCTGGTCCTTTTAAGGCAGGGCTGCAATGATGTTGAAATGTGTTTTGGGGGATAAAGTTCATTTTCTAGGCAAATATTGACTTTGCAAGTAATTGCTGTTAAGCTGATCACTCTTTATAACATTCTGGAGTATATGCAAATTGCCATTATAAAAACTGAAGCAGTAGACTTTGTAAAAATTAATATTTGTATCATTCTCAAAACTTTTGGCCATGACTGTACTGTGACATCACTGTGTGTATTATCCCTGGACTTTGACATCACTGTGTTTATTATCCCTGTACGGTGACATCACTGTGTTTATTATCCCTGTACTGTGACATCACTGTGTTTATTATCCCTGTACTGTGACATCACTGTGTTTATTATCCCTGTACAGTGACATTGCTGTGTTTATTATCCCTGTACAGTGACATCGCTGTGTTTGTTATCCCTGTACAGTGACATCACTGTGTTTATTATCCCTGTACTGTGACATCACTGTGTGTATTATCCCTTGACTGTGACATCACTGTGTTTATTATCCCTGTACGGTGACATCACTGTGTTTGTTATCTCTGTACAGTGACATCGCTGTGTGTATTATCCCTGTACTGTGACATCACTGTGTTTATTATCCATGTACGGTGACATCACTGTGTTTATTATCCCTGTACGGTGACATCGCTGTGTGTATTATCCCAGTGCAGGAAGAGGTAAGTGGTCTGTGTTTGTTTTCTATTTTTCAGGGTCGTGAATGCAGAGGACTACGTCGGATTCGGTGGACTACGTCGGACCAGCTTTTTTTTTTTTTTAATAAAATGGTCAAACAGGGGTCTGGGGGGTGTTTATTTCAATAAAATGTTTTATACTTGTGTGTGTGTATTTTTTTTTTTTTTACAATACTACAGTTTTAGTAATTACGGCTATCTACAGATGGCCCTGATTACTAATACTGGGCTTAGTGCTTGCCGGTATGGCAGGCCAGCACTAACCCCAACATCTATTACCTCGGCACCCACCGCCACCAGGAGTGCCGGGAAGAGCCGGGTACCCGCAGGACCGGACCTTCTAAATTGAGGGTCTGGCTCTGGGGCGGCTGCAGGCTGGTACCATTAGGCTGGGAAGGGCCAATAACCGTGTCCCTTCCCACCCTGGTAGTGCCAGGCTGCCGGTGCTGGTTGTATCTGGCTGGCGAAGGAAAAAAGGGGGGGACCCCACGCCATTTTTTTACAAAAATAATTAAAAAATGGCGTGGGCCCCCCCCCCCCCTTTTTTCCTTCGCTAGCCAGATGCAACCAGCACCGGCAGCCTGGCACTACCAGGGTGGGAAGGGACACGGTTATTGGCCCTTCCCAGCCTAATGGTACCAGCCTGCAGCTGCCCCAGAGCCAGACCCTCAATTTAGAAGGTCCGGTCCTGCGGGTACCCGGCTCTTCCCGGCACCCCTGGTGGCGGTGGGTGCCGAGGTAATAGATGTTGGGGTTAGTGCTGGCCTGCCATACCGGCAAGCACTAAGCCCAGTATTAGTAATCAGGGCCGTCTGTAGATAGCCATAATTACTAAAACTGTAGTATTGTAAAAAAATAAATACACACACACACAAGTATAAAACATTTTATTGAAATAAACACTCCCCCAGACCCCTGTTTGACCATTTTATTAAAAAAAAAAAAAAAAAGCTAGTCCGACGTAGTCCACCGAATCCGACGTAGTCCTCTGCATCCACGACCCTGAAAAATAGAAAACAAACATACAAACACAGACCACTTACCACTTCCTGCACTGGGATAATACACACAGCGATGTCACTGTACAGGGATAGTAAACACAGTGATGTCACCGTACAGGGATAATACACACAGTGATGTCACAGTACAGAGATAATAAACACAGTGATGTCACTGTACAGGGATAATAAACACAGTGATGTCACAGTACAGGGATAACAAACACAGTGATGTCACCGTACAGGGATAAACACAGTGATGTCACTGTACAGGGATAACAAACACAGTGATGTCACAGTCCAGGGATAATAAACACAGTGATGTCACCGAACAGGGATAATAAACACAGTGATGTCACCGAACAGAGATAATAAAAACAGTGATGTCACAGTACAGAGATAATAAACACAGTGATGTCACAGTCCAGGGATAATAAACACAGTGATGTCACAGTACAGAGATAATAAACACAGTGATGTCACAGTCAAGGGATAATAAACACAGTGATGTCACAGTACAGAGATAATAAACACAGTGATGTCACAGTCAAGGGATAATAAACACAGTGTACAGAAAGTTAAAAAAAAAAATTATACTTACCTTTTTCATAGCAGCTGGGCCAGCATCATCAGAGCAGGAGATCTTCTTCTCATGTCTGAAGGGGCGGGGCCGGCAGCATAGGACCGGGGGGGCCCGCCGGGACCTGAGGAGTGCCTGGGAGGTACGGAGAGCTGCAGGGGGGACAGGAGGGAGGATGGAAAAAGCAGACAGCCGGTTTTGGCTGTCTGCTCCTTCCTGCAACAGGCAACTGTCTCTACGTCCTATGGACGCAGAGACAGAGGCCCGGGCCCCCCTTTCTTGACGAATCTGCCCGGGCCCCCCACAGCAGGTTCTGCTGTACCCCCCTGTTGGCGGCCCTGAAGGCAGGGCTCAGAAGGAAAGGAGCGCAGTATTGTTCTTGAAGGGCAGATTTTGCTGGAATAGTTTATGGGTGCCATGTCACATTTGAGGATTCGACTCTGAGGTATCGCTAGAAAGGAAACCCCAAAAAGTGAAACTACACCGCCAATTCTTTGACATGAAGTGAATGAATATGTCTTTTTGAAAACTTTTTAAACCATTTTTTGGGAGGTGAGGTGGGCAAACATTGTAATTCTGACAGTTTTTTATTTTTTTTGTCCTAATAAGACAATTATCGAAAAAGTAGTCATCAGTAATCCAATTTTAGTTGGTTTAAGAAAGATTTCCATTCACTTAGATACAGGAACGATGTCTCCAAGACAATCTGACTCTTAGAAAGAGAATGGAAGAACTTAAGAAGGTTGAAGAGGAAAGAGAACGACTATTAAAAGAGATGGGACAGATGAATGCAATACAACTTAAAAAGTAAGTGTGCAATTATGTATGTAAAATTGCTACTTTGTGTTGGGATCACATAAACTCTCAATAAAATACATTTAAAGGGGTTGTCTCAGCTCAGACATTGGGGGCATATCACTAGGATATGCCCCCAATGTCTGATAGGTGCAGGTCCCACTTCTGGGATCCTCACCTATCTTTAGAACGGAGCCCACAAAGTGAAGGAGGGCGCTCCGCACATGCGCAGACACCCTCCATTCATTCCTACGGGAGCACCGAAAAGAGCCGAGCCCTAGCTATTCCTGTCAGCCCCATAAAAAGTGATTGGAGTGGTTGCGCAATGCAACCACTCCAATTCATTTCAATGTGACTGCTAAAAATAGTTGAGCGTGACGCTCAGCTATTTTCAGTGTTCCCATGGGAATCAATTTAGATCGTCCGGACATGTGGGTTGTGCTTTGCTGGGTACGTTTTAAAGATAGACATTAGCGATTTGCCCCAATGTCCAAGGTGAGACGACCCCTTCAAGTTTCTGGGTTTAACGTAAAAAACAAGTGAAAAAGTTCAAGGGGTATGAATACTTTTTTAAGGCGCTAAACACGCACACATATACTGTATATATATGTATGTATGTATTTGACGACCAATATAATGTATTACAGCCACTGACTTGTTATAAAATGGGAGCCTTAATATAATTACTGTTCCATTATTTATACGTTTATACATTATTTACTCTTTATTTTGGAGCCCAAAACATACAGAAGTAATAGTCTACACACTTTATAATCCCCCCTGATACATCACAGTTGCATATCTTTGGTCTGACGTAACACTTGTTTGCCTCTCACCTCCTTTAACCCCTTAGTGACCAGCCTGTTTTTGGCCTTAGTGACCAAGCATTTTTTTTTTTTTTTTCATCGTCGTGTTCCAAGAGCTATAACTTTTTCATTTTTCCATCTATATAGATGTATGAGGGCTTATTTTTTACGGGACAAGTTGTAGTTTTTAATGGTGCCATTTTGGGGTACACATAACTTTCAGATTAACTTTTATTAACTCTTTCTGGGAGGGAAATGGGAAAAACTGCAATACCACCACTGCGTTTTTACGTTATAAATTTTACGGCGATCATTTTTCGGTATAAATTACAACATATATTTATTCTCTGGGTCAATACGATTACAATGATACCAAATACATATAGTTTTTTTTGCGTTTTACTACTTTTTTGCAATAAAATCCTTTTTTTTAAAGAAAAAAAGTTTTTGCATTGCTGATTCCCAAGAACATAATTTTTTTTTATTTTTCTTTCTATGGAGTTGTGTGGGGGCTTCATTTTTGCGGGACAACTTGTATTTTTCATTGGTATCCTTTTTTAGTAAATGACGCTTTTTGATCGCTTGTTATTACGTTTTTTCGGTGGCAACTAAGAATAAATTAGCAATTCTGTCTTGTTTTTTTTAATTTTTTTTTTAATGTGTTTACCGTAGGGGCTCATTTTTGTGACATTTATGTAGTCCGGGTCGTTACGGACGTGGAAATACCAAACATATGGGGGAGATTTTTTTTTTGCAATTTTTTTCATTGAAAAGCGTATTTTCAATGGAAAAAAAAAATATTTTTTATTGGATTTTTTTAATAGAATAAATGTGTTTTTTTTTTTTTACTTTTTTTTTACCACTTATAGTCCCTTTGTGGGACTATTAACAATCAATATTCTGATTGCCTTTAAAATGCAATGCATTATCCCTATAGTGCATTGCATTTTAATGACAATGCTATTCAGAATTTGACCAGCAGGTGGCGCCAGAGAGGCGCAAACTGCTGGTATCTACTCAAGGCTGGTCTGGGGCCTAGATCAGACCCCTGCCAGCCTTCCCACACATCGGCACCCTGCGATCGCTTTTGCAGGGTGCCGATGGGAGACAGAGGGAGACCGCTCCCTCTGTCAGCACATTACATGCGGCGGGCGCCATTGCCCACGGCATGTAAAGTGTTAAACAGCCCGGATCGGCACTCCTGCCGGTCCGGGCTGTTAGAGCAGGGCCGCGGCTATCATGTGAGAGCCGGGCCCGTGCTCCCCGCTGCTCGTGCTCACGGGCCCGTGCTCCCCGTGAAAAAGCGGCAGCCCAGCCTAAGGCCCCTTAGTGACCGCCGTAAAAAGGCGTATGGGTGGTCACTAAGAGGTTAAATGTGCATGGAGTTGTGTGCATTCATCATCCGGTTCTGCAGGGCATTGTTCACAATTAAGCGGTCATCAGCGTGGGATGTGGCCAAAAGACGTCCACTTCTACACCTTTCTGTGACTCTTCCAGTCTCTCTGTATCTCTTTTGCAACCTGCAGATGACATTCTGTGACACTCTGAGCTCAGTGGCCACATCCGTCTGAGAACATCCTGCTTGAAGCCACGCAATGGCTTCGAGGTACGAGGTACTGTTGATCAGTTGTTAGGTGTCGTCTTGGTCTCATGATGTCAGAATGCGAACAGCAGGATGAGGAGGGCTGGCGATTCATGGATCAAACACCTGTTATGAATTTTGCTACAGAAAAGCTAGTTGTGCAAAAAGTACTGAGACATTGAATAGTTGGACATGTGCATTCAGAAGTTTAGAGTAGGTCACATTAAATTCGCCTATGAGGTTAGAGTGCATTTTAGGTTCATCCTGAAATGTCATCTACAAGCCAAATATCCCTAACTTTTTGTGAGTAGTGTATTTTTTAAAAACTTTTTTACTTTTATAATAATAACTTAATCCCGTTTGGAGGCTAGAAGCTTGGATCTTTTAATCCATTGTCCGTTACACCCTAATAGAGATTCTAATAGGGTGAATGGGATTATGACACGGTCCTTGATGAGCTGTGCTTCTTGCATCTGTGGGGATAAATGACTGGGTTTGGCGCGTTCACCGTCATTGCACCCGGATGCCTGCTGTATTATACAGCCACCACCCATCGTGTATGGAGCAGGCTCACCGCCACTTCACAGTGGCTGAAAGGGTTAAGGAGCCCTGTAGAGAGGGCTGTCTGAATAGATAGAGCCATCTGTATAGAATTTTCTTGGCCTTCAAGGCATCCGTTATAAGCTTCATTTGGCGATGTTTACAAAGAGTCATAGGTGAGACGTCTTGAAAAATTAGAATGTTAGCACCCTCACAAGTAATGTCCTGCTTCATTCTAGAAGCCTCCACCTTAAATATGGAGAGCTCACTGAGCCGTCTCCTGATGGCATAACATCTGTCCCTCTCCTCTGTGTCTCTATGACTTGTAGGCAAGATGGAGGAGCCAGGGGGCACAGTAGAGGACAAAGGCACCCAGAAGTGCAGTGCCTCTAGGTGGTAAATGTAGGAAAGTTCGAGGCTTTTATGTAATATAGGCCCCAAGCTCAAACTGCACTGCTGTTGCCAGTAAGGATGGGGGAGAGACTCACTCCGGGCAGTGCTTGGATGTAGGACTTATTAGCAGGACAGGCAGAGTACCTAAGAAATAGAAAACAGGCTCAGTCCAGGGTTTAGCAGAGCATGATGGTCCTCCACGGTCTTCTCTCCTAGGCCACACTGGATAGACTTGGCAGAGAAAAGCTCCCGGTATAAGAGGTCCCTGGGAAGTAGTATTGGACACATCTCTATAAGTTGCCCAGGTCGTGTGGCACAGATTTGCCTGTTTCAGCTGTGATAGACGCAGGTAATCCGGGGGAAGATGGGGCTCCCGCACCGCGTGTCCTCCTTCTTCCAAAGCTAGGCCACACCCCCAAAAAGCTTTTAAGAAATAAGAGAAAAAAGAAAAAATGCCATGTAAAAGAAAGCATACTTCTCAGCCATTCTATATTGATTAGAACAGAGAAACTGGTACAAGATAAGAATAACTTAGAACAGTAGATATAATCAGTAAAAAGGGTGCTGAACCCCCATGGCTCTCTTAGCTAGTCAGGTATATGGAGGGAAAAGGAGAAGAAAGAAAAACAAAGCTGAGTTTTCATACACTATCTTCACATGGTCACAAAGTTCCATATTTTAGAGAATTGTTCTCTAGAATCATAAAGTACATTTGATTGCTCTTCTGGATAATTGCTGAGATAGGTAAAGAGGGGGATCTCCATCTGGAAGCGACATGTTTTCTTGCAGCCATCAAGATATATTTTAAAAGCTTATATGCTACATTGGTAAATGCTGGAGGTTTAAGACTTAATAGATAAACAAATGCTGATAATGGAATAATCCTACGAAAGACTTCAAACAGTCCCTTCTGAATATTAGTCCAAAACTGCCAAACTATGGGGCAGGTCCACCATATGTGAAGAGTATTAGCAGTCTCTTGGCAGCCTCTAAAACATAAAGGGGAGAATGTCGGGTAGATAAGATGTAATCTAGAGGGTACCATATATTTTCTGTGAAGTACTTTCGGGGAAGTCTTCATAAGTGTTACCTTTCAACTCCCTTTGCTGGTCACCGCTATAGTTTATGTTAAATGTTTACAGCTAGGTGATAGAACATTGATAGAAAACACTTATCTTTATTTACATTTTAGTGAATATCAAGAGCTGGAAAACAAAATTGAAACACTGAAAACAAGCCATAGCTTGGCCCTTGGTCGACAGAAGGGGTATGAAGATGAAATAATGCGTTTTAAGAAGGAACTGCGTGAACCACAATACAAAGATGCAGAAGAAAAGCATAGAGAGATGATGATTGTGATGAGGACTACAGAGCTGGCCAATAAAGACCTGGATATCTATTACAAGACTTTAGATCAGTGAGTAGTTCAGTTTACCTTTTGGGATTGTTATACTGCAGTTATGTAGAAATCACAACATGGTTATGATGCAACAGATATTCCACATTCCAGTCAGGGTTGTTTACTGTCTGTAAATGTATGGTACCTATGACTCTAGTACAGTGGTCCCTCAAGTTACAATATTAGAGATAAAAACGAAAAGAAGGGAGTATAATGAAAAAATGGGGAGTAGGGAAACAAGGGAAAGAGTGGAAGGGTAAATAAAAAGTAGGTGTAGAGGTGGGCGCCGGAGGGGAATGACAGCCACGGATCGTGAAGAGAGACCAGGGTAGGGGGAGGCAGCAGTCCACTAAAAGCGAAAGGCACGGATCACAGAACATGTACCGTGAGATAGGCACAATAAAATGGGTTGGTGGGGCACCAAACCCTATAGGTGAAATGGGAATTGAGATAGGTCTGTCCACAAAGGTCACTAGGAATATTCTAATCACCGTATTGGTGAGAGAAAAAAGTAAATAAAATAGTGGTAGTAAAAAGCGAAGAGCAACAAACGTTAATCAACATACATTAAAAATGCATTTAGCTGGAGTAGAGGTGTCATAAAATGATCAGAAAATCTGATGCTGGAACACTTACTTCACCAGGGAGGGGGTAAACAGGATAAGCTCAAGAAACCCTTTACCCTTTCTCCCTCGCTGCGTTCGCCTGTAGAATGGTAAGTACGTCCCGTCCTATGAGATAGATGTATCGGAGGACTCTTGCAAGGTAAGTACTTTTTATTTTAATATAGAGCTCGACGCGTTTTGGGGATTTGTGGTAAGTATCCCCTTCCTCAGGAGCACATAGGACCTAACCCATTTTATTAAGTTACAATATTAATTGGTTCCAGGACGATCATTGTCTGTTGAAACCAAGTTGAGTTATCGTTTCCAAAGCCCCAAAATATCATAAAAGATAAAAGAAAATGAAGATTTAAAGGGGTATTCCGGTAAAGTAACGTAATTTTTGAAAAACTACATTAAGGCTGCAAACTGTGACCTAACCAGAACCCATACCTATACATATGTTCAGAGCTTCAATTTACCCTGCAATCCACTTGTCTAGCTCCTGTGAGCCTGCAACACACTGAGAGTGTCATGGCTCCTGATCTTCCCTCACAAAACTACAATCCCCACAATGCCTAGCTTTCCTGCTGTGAGTTTCTTCTTCTTCATGAGTGTTGCTGTTCACTGATTGGCTGCTTGACATTCCAGTGCAGACGCGCCCCCTCTACTCAGTAATCAGCAGCACACTAACATTTAGCTAGAGAATTGATAGCAACACACTGAGCATGCCTGACCTAACAAAGGCTCAGAACTACAGGTCAGTACCATGGTAACTCATGAGGAAGCACAGTGGGTAGTAAGGAAGAAACTACTTTATAACTACTAAACGGTAAATATGTGAAACTGACATTATATTAGGCAATGATTGATGATGAATTAGTCTAAAACATAAGTTATATTTATGATAACCGGAATACCCCTTTAAGAAAAATAGGATAGCTAAAACAAGTTCTTACATATAACTGTCAGGAATAGCTGCTAACTAGCAACTAATACAGCTATTTTTACCAGAGAAGTGGCCTTGAATGGTTGGATCTGAATCTGAGGCATTGTATGTTGAAAATATTGTATCCTGAGGCCATTGTATCTTGAGGGATCACTGTATTAGACAGATGTGTCAGAACATATTAACCCCTTAATGACTAATAACGTACTATGTATGTCATGATGTGTTGTTAGTTACCGCATCATGACGTGCACAGTACTTGAATGTAAACGGGTGTCACGCACATCAGCGTGGTCCCTGCCTTAGAATCCCTGCAATTGGTCAGTCAGATTTGACTGACCAATCGCAGTATTCAGCAGTGCAGCGCCGATCTCCTTGAGGAGATCGGGATTGCGCTGCTATGTTTTAAATGTTCAGGATGGCCGAGCGGGACCCTGCCGTACCCTCCCTCCTGCTAAAGGCAGGAGCCTGAACAGGCTTAGTGTAAAGTAAAAATACACTGTAGTACACTACAGTGTATTATAGAGACATCAGATCCACTGGATCTTCAAGAACCAAGTGGGTCTGAGTCAAAAAAGTGTACAAAAAAAAGTGTAAAAAAATAATAATGAAAAAAGTAAAAAAAAAATAAATCATTTTTTTCCATATACGCACATTTATAATTGAGTAAAAATAAATAAAATAACATAATACCCTAGACATGTTAGGTATCGCCACGTCCGTAACAACTTACTCTACAAAAATCTCACATGACCTAACCCCTCAGATGAACACAGTAAAAAAATAAAATAAAAACTATGTCAAAAAAGCAATTGTTTTGTCACATTACATCACAAAAAGCATAATACCAAGCGATCAAAAAGGCGTATTCCCCCCAAAATAGTACCAATCTAACCATCATCTCATCCCGCAAAAAATTTGCCCCTACCTGAGACAATCGCCCAAAAAATAATAACACTACAGCTCTCACACTATGGACACACTAACACATGATTTTTTTTGTTTCAAAAAAATATATTATTGTGTAAACCTTTAAATAAATAAAAAAAAGTACACGTTAGGTATCACCACGTCCGTAACAACCTGCTCTACAAAAATCTCACATGATCTAACCCCTCAGATGAACATAGTAAAAAAATTAAATAAAAACTGTCAAAAAAGCCATTTTTTGTTACCTTACATCACAAAAAGCGTAATACCAAGCTATCAAAAAGGCATATTCCCCCCAAAATAGTACCAATCTAACCGTCATCTCATCCCGCAATAAATTAGCCCCTACCTGAGACAATCGCCCAAAAAATAAAAAAAACTACAGCTCTCAAACTATGGAGACACTAAAACATAATTTTTTTTTTTGTTTCAAAAAAGATATTATTGTGTAAACCTTAAGTAAATTTAAAAAAATACACGTTAGGTATCGCCACATCCGTAACAACCTCTTGCAAGCTCTACAAAAATCTCACATGACCTAACCCCTCAGGTGAACGCAGTAAAAATGAATAAATAAAAGCTGTGCCAAAATTACCAATTTTTGGGTCACTTTGCCCCAAAAAGTGTAATAATGAATAATCAAAAAATCATATGTACCCAAAAATGGTACCAATAAAAACTTCAAAAACATATTTTTTCTCAAAAATGCTTTATTATGTAAAACTGAAACAAACAAAGTAGATATATTTGATATCATTGCGTCCGTAACAACCTGCTCTATAAAAATACCACATGATCTAACCTGTCAGATGAATATGATAAAAAACAAAAAATAAATACAGTACCAAAACATCCATTCTTCGGTTACCTTGCCTCCCATAAGAAATAATATAGAGCGATTAAAAATCATATGTACCCCAAAATAGTACCAATAAAACTGTCATCTTATCCCGTAGTTTCCAAAATGGGTCACTTTTTGATTGTTTGTCCTACAGGGTGTATCTGGGGGGCTTCAAATGGGACATGGTGTCTAAAAACCAGTCCAGCAAAATCTGCCTTCCAAAAACCATATGGCGCTCCTTTCCTTCTGCGCCCTGCCATGCGCCCATACAGCAGTTTACCACCACATGTGGGGTGTTTCTGTAAACCGCAGAATCAGGGTAATAAATATTTGAGTTTTGTTTGGCTGTTAACCTTAGATGTGTTCAAGAAAAAATGGACTAAAATGGAAAATCTGCCAAAAAAGTGAAATTTAGAAATTTTATCTCCATTTTCCTTTAATTCTTGTGGAATACCTAAAGGTATATTACAAAGTTTATAAAATCAGTGTTAAGTAACTTGAGGGATGTAGTTTCCAAAATGGGATCATTTATGGGGGTTCTACTTTGTAAGCCCCACAAAGTGACTTCAGACCTGAACTGGTCCTTAAAAAGTGGTTTTTGGAAATTTTCTTAAAAATTTTAAAGGGGTTCTGCAGTTCTGTAAAACTGATGATCTATCCCCTGGATAGATCATCAGCATCTGATCGGCAGCAGTCCGACACCCGGGACCCCCGCCGATCAGCTGTATGAGAAGGCAGCGGCGCTGCAGGAGCGCCGCGGCCTTCTCTGTGTTTACCGCAGGCCCAGTGATGTCACGACTAGTTTCACTGGCCTGGACGGGAGCTCTGTTTACTTGAATGGAGCTTAGCCCCGCCCAGGCCAGTGATACTAGTCGTGACGTCACTGGGCCTGCGGTAAACACAGAGAAGGCCGTGGCACTCTTGCAGCGCCGCTGCCTTCTCAAACAGCTGATCGGCGGGGGTCCCGGGTGTTGGACCGCCGCCGATCAGATACTGATGATCTATCCAGAGGATAGATCATCAGTTTAAGAGAACTACAGAACCCCTTTAAGAATTGCCTCTAAAATTCTAAGCCTTCTAATGTCTCCAAAAAATAAAATTACATTTACAAAATGATGCAAATATAAAGTAGACATATGGGGAATGTTAAATAATAAATATTTTATGCGGTATCACTTTCAATTTTAAAAGCAGAGAAATTGAAATGTTGAAAATTGTGTAAAGTTGGGATTTTTTCATAAATAAAGGTGACATATATTGACTCAAATTTATGACTGTCATGAAGTACAATGTGTCACAAGAAAACAATCTCAGAATGGCTTGTATAAGTAAAAGTGTTCCAAAGTTATTACCACATAGAGTGATACATGTCAGATTTAAAAAAAAAAAAAAAGCCTGGTCACGAAGGTGCAAAATGGCCCGGTCATTAAGGGGTTAAAGATGTATATTTAAAATGGCACTGTCATTTTGGAAAACTTTTCTTCTGTCAAAGTGGCATATCAAAAGTGTTGTTGAGTGTGGTTCCGAGTGCCAAGACTCCATGACAATTGCAAGAATGAGGAGAGTAAATTACATAGTGCACATAGTGTAGTGTACCTTGGTGCAGGAGATGGAATTGATACTGACCCATAGACTATACATTGAATCCTTCTCCTGCAGAGAGTAGTGAGAGAGTGCTTGTTTCTCCTCACTCTAGCGATCGGCGGGGGTTTCAACAATCAGACTCCCACTGATCGAAACACTGGATATGTTACAACATTTCACAAATTACAGGGACACTTTAACCCCTTCACGCATTTGGATGTAACTTTACGTCCAAATCGCAAGTAACTTAGCGCATTTGGACATACAGTCACGTCCAAACTGGTTACCAAGGCTGTGACACTATAAAGTCTCACAGCCCCGGAGTCTCCGCTCTCCCCGAGGCAACCAATCGGAGCACTTCAGTAAGAAAATG
Source organism: Rhinella marina (assembly GCA_900303285.1). Lineage (NCBI taxonomy): Eukaryota > Metazoa > Chordata > Amphibia > Anura > Bufonidae > Rhinella > Rhinella marina. Next base: position 426,606 of record ONZH01014438.1, read on the forward strand.
TCAGTTTCTGGTTGTGATCTCCACACTGCCGCTGCTGCGATGACAGAGGCCCAGTTGTTACCATGGCAACCAGGCGCCTTACAATCAGGCTTAGTGTAAGTGTAAAACTGACTGTACAGTGCATTGCAGTAGATGACTATTGCAATGCACTGTACAGCCATCAGGTCCACTGGATCTTTAAGATCCAATTGGGTCTTGATAAAAAAAAAGTGTAAAAAATAAACAAATGAATAAATAAATACATTTTTATAAAAATAAAATATCCGTTTAGTTATAAGTCATTAAAAAAATAGACAATTTGTATTGCTGCGTCCGTAACGGCCTGATCTATAAAAGTATCATGAACGCCGTAAAAAAATGTTAATGACAGAATTGCTGTTTTTTATCACTTCACCTACACAAAAACAAGTGATCAAAAATTCACATGTACCCCAAACTGATACCAATAAAAATCTACAGCCCGTCCCACAAAAAACAAGCCCTCACACAGCTACAAAAAAAATAAAAATATTGACTTTAGCATATGGCGATGCAAAATATAATTTTTTTTTACACAAAAGGGATTTTATGCTGAATAAGTAGTAAAACATAAAAAAACTATATAAATCTGGTATCACCATAACCGTTTCAACCCACAGAATAAAATAATCATATAATATTTACTGCTAGAGGAACACCATAAAAAATAAAAGATACTGACAGAATTGCCATTTTTGCCCACTTCACCTCACATCCCCCAAAAATGATACCAATAAAAACTACACCCCATTCTGCAAAAAAGACCCTAAACAGCTACATTGGTGAAAAAAAAAATGTCATGTACTTAAGTATAGGGCAATGCAAAATATCATTTATTTTTAACACAAAAGGGATTTTATCCTGAAAAAGTAGTAAAATGTGAAAAAGCTATATAAATTTGATCGCCATAACCGTATCAACCCACAGAATAAAAAAAATCATATATTTACTGCAAGCAAACCCCACAAAAAATTGTATAGAAAGTGATCAAAAAGACATACCAAAAAGGATACCAATAAAAACTACAGCCCATCTCGCAAAAAAACAAGCCCACACACAGCTACAGTGGTGAAAAAATAAAAAATATTATGGGCCCTTAAACAAATTTTAGATAATTATATATTAGAAAATCCTGATGCCGCTCCTTCCCTTCTGTATGCTGCCATGCCCCCCAAACAGCGGTTTACGACAACATATATGGTGCTGCTGTATTCAGGAAAAAATGCATAACAAATTTTTCTCCTGTTACCCCTTGTGAAAATGAAAAATTTGGGGCTAAAGCAACATTTTATTGGAAATAAAAAGTCATTTTTCATTTTCACAGCCGTTTCGAAATTCTATGAGATACTTGTGTCAAAGCATTTAATGCCCCATCAATCAATTCCTTGTAGTTTCCAAAATAGTGTCACTTTTTGGGGGTTTCCACTTTATAGTTACCTCAGGGTCTCTTCAAATGTGACATGGCACCTGAAAACCATTCCAGCAAAATCTGCCCTCCGTTAGCAATATGGTGCGCCTTTCCTTCTGCACCATGCCGTGTGCCCATACAGCAATTTACGACCACATATGGAGTGTTTCTGTAAACTTCAGATTCAGGGTAATAAACATTGAGGTTTGTTTGGCTGTTAACCCTTGCTGTGATACAGGAAAAATTGGATTTAAATGGAAAATCTGAACAAAAATTAAATTTTTAAATTTCCCCTCCATTTTGCTTTAATTCTTGTGGAACACCTAAAGGGTTAATAAAGTTTGTAAAATCAGTTTTAAATAACTTGAGGGGGTGTCGTCTCTAAAATGTGGTCATTTATGGGTGGTTTCTACTATGTAAGCCCCACAAAGTGATTTCATAACTGAACTGGTCCTTAAAAAAGTGGGTTTTGGAAATTTTCCTACAAAATTTAAAAAATTTGCCTCTAAACTTCTAACTTCGTAAAAAAATAAAATTACATTTACAAAATGATGCCAACATAAAGAAGACATTTGGGGAATGTTAAGTAATAACTACTTTATGAAGTACCACTATCTATTTTAAAAGCAGAGAAATTCTAATTTTGAAAATAGCGAATTTTTCCAAATTTTCTGCAAATTTTGGATTTTTTATGCATAATGTTAAAAGGTAGCAACTCAAATTCACCACTAACATGAAGTATGATGTATCACGAGAAAACAGTCCAGAATGGCTTGAATAAGTAAAAGCATTCTAAAGGTATTACCAGATAAAGTGACACGTGTCAGATTTGAAAAATGGGGCTCACTTGAAAGGGTTAAGTTACCATATTCTCCAGTTCATAGATAGTTTCTAACATATGTGGCTTTTCTCTGCTTTAGCATTGACCATATATTAGCATGTTTCCACTCATGTAATTTGTTTCATTGATGTTACACTTATTGTTACATTTATCACTGCTGGTTTTTCACTGCAGTTTAAAAAGACCGCTGTGGTTTTTTAACCCTGTATCTACAAGGCTAGGAATATGCTGATTCTTAAAGTTTGATTTAAATGACCTTATTGGATGATAATGCAGTTGGGGAAAACTCATTGAGGCATTTCGTGTAATGATAAACATCTTGTCTCCTAATGTCTCTAATATTCTGACTTCTGATTCATTTCTAGAGCATTCATGTCATGGGTTAGAAAATATCATATTTGTTATTAATCATGCATTGTACACATCTCATTATTTAATCTGCACGGGGTTGACCATTTTTAAATGAAAGAGATATTGGTCTGTTTCTGTCCTGGTGCCGTATATCTCCCTGACTTGTGCTGTGCATGTCTTGAGAACATGCTGTAAGTGTACCTGTGTTTTCAACCTCTTCCTGGCATTTGCTATAGTTATACGGTGGAATTTGAAAGAGAATGTGTGTAAGCTGTGTTAGACACTCACAGGGGCGGACTGGGAACTTAAAGTGGACCAGTTGTCTCTGATTAAGATATGGAGCAGGGGCTTAGAAGGTGAGATGTGGGCCACAGCTGAATTCAAGAAGGCAAGTACAGTCACTGGCTGGTTACATGAGTACTCACAGCATTAATTACCGCTGAGAGCTCCTTCTGTACCTGGCCAGTGGCAGAGGGGAGGGCTCGGGCTTCAGCCGACCAGGAAATTTCCCTGTAAGGTCTATGACTGTCTGCCCCTAGACACTCATCTTCATCCTGCTAAGAAATAACCCCAGTCCTATACATTTAACCCCTTAGAGGGAGAGAACTCTTCCTGACAACTTATCTGCTCCCTCCCAACAACACAAATGTGAGGTGGCTAGATGTTCTCATGGCAGCTGGGGACTTAGTGAAGACTCTAATGTTTCCCATCGTAGTACTCCTAATACACTGTGCCATATGGGTACAGGTTGTTGTAATGAGACATTAAAGAGGATTGTTTACCTAAAACATAGAAATATCTATATAATAGAAAGTAAAAAATGTCATTGCCAGACTTCGGTATCTGAATTTCATTTAAATGACTTTTCCTCAGGGTAGGTCATCAATATCAGAGTAAGGCGCTGCGGGGACCCGATGGGTGAGAAGGCTTTGGGGCCTGCCTTCTACGGAAGCCTAGGAGATCCAGTCCTAAAAAAACGCCCCTTTCCCCTGATTTTATAATAAAAAATAGAAAGAAAAAGTTGTAGTTTCACCATATATAGAGTGCCGAAGGTTGCAAAGTTTGTAAAATCAGTTTTTGAATACCTTGAGGGGTGTGGTTTCCAAAATGCGGTCATTTATGGGTGGTTTCTACTATGTAAGCCCCACAAAGTGACTTCATAACTGAACTGGTCTTCAAAAAGTGGGTTTTGGAAATTTCCTTAAAAGTTTTCACAATTGCTTCTAAAATTTTAAGCCTTCTAACGTCCTAAAAAATAAAATGACATTTACAAAGTGACGCCAACATAAAGTAGACATATGGGGAATGTTAAGTAATAAATATTTTATGAGGTATCACTTTCTGTTGCAGAGGAATTGAAATTGCAAATTTTTCCAAATTTTTGGTACATTTTGGATTTTCTCATAAATAAAGGTGAAATATATTGACTCAAATTTATGACTGTCATGAAGTACAATGTGCAAATAAAAGTTCCTGTACCCACAGATTGCTTCAAGTGATTTTAATGATATCACATGCAGGTTCAATCAACAAACAGCTCGAACGTTTTCGGCGAAGCCTTCCTCAACATCATGTGATGTGGATATGCAATCAAAATACACAGAAAATACAAAACGTGATACATAGGTTGCTAGAGACAATATAATGATATATACATATACAGAATGGAATGCTCGTTCCCAGGTATATGTTTATAGAGAAATCAACTGTGGTTACTGTTAGTAACTAGGATAGTCATTTCATGGTCAAATATTTTCTTGTTACGCTGAAATATACTTTGTAAAAAGGCAGAAGATATGCAATAATACACGCTGGTTCTGCAAACATAAATGTGAAGGAATAGTCAAGGAGAACACAAGCTAAGAGGACAACACTCATATTCCAACCACATACATACATGTCCTTTCATTCAGCCTCAAATCCACACTGTTCATGCTCAACTATACTTTACCTTACCATACGATACCATATGCATTTTACACATGTCCTCTTAGCTTGTGTTCTCCTTGACTATTCCTTCACATTTATGTTTGCAGAACCAGCGTGTATTATTGCATATCTTCTGCCTTTTTGCAAAGTATATTTCAGCGTAACAAGAAAATATTTGACCATGAAATGACCATCCTAGTTACTAACAGTAACCACAGTTGATTTCTCTATAAACATATACCTGGGAACGAGCATTCCATTCTGTATATGTATATATCATTATATTGTCTCTAGCAACCTATGTATCACGTTTTGTATTTTCTGTGTATTTTGATTGCATATCCACATCACATGATGTTGAGGAAGGCTTCGCCGAAAACGTTTGAGCTGTTTGTTGATTGAACCTGCATGTGATATCATTAAAATCACTTGAAGCAATCTGTGGGTACAGGAACTTTTATTTTCAATTGTATTACTCCGCCTGGAAACCGTCTCCTGGTACCCTCCTTTGAATCCAAAAGAGTGTGACCCGACTCATCTCAACCAATGAAGTACAATGTGTCACGAGAAAACGATCTCAGAACAGCTTGGATAAGTAAAAGTGTTCCAAAGTTATTACCACATAAAGTGACACATGTAAAATTTTCAAAATATGGCCTGGGCAGGAACATGAAAACAGGCCTGGGGTAGAAGTGGTTAATTACAAAGAGATCAGAGTATTCTATTTAGTTGCAGCTGTCTCTTTTGCAGAATTGACAAGAAGTGTGGCCACTGTGGTTATCATCTTTGTATTAGCTTTTCTGCAAATGATCGTTCATTCAACTGATCTCAAACTCGTGGCCCTCCAGCTGTGGCAAAACTACAACTCCCAGCATGCCCCAATAGCTGTAGGCTCTCCTGGCATGATGGAAGTTGTAGTTTTACAACAGCTGGAGGGCCAGGGTTTGAGATCTCTGGGATAGACCATCAATATTACCTATTGGTTGAATTAACACCTTGCCGACCTAGGACGAGAATGCTCGTCCTAATATGGCGTTGGGGCATCGGGGCTTCGATGGTTGAGATGGAAGCCCCGATGCCTTGCCCAGAGGCATCGGGACTCACATCTACGGAAGCCCAGGAGACACAGCCACAGCGCTGGGTCTCCTAGGCAACGGTCAGCGTCTCAGTGTGAGACGCTGACAGTTGAATGCAGCACAATACAGATGTATTGTGCTGCATTCAATCAGGGATCAGACCCTGAAATGTTAAAGTCCCTTACTGGGACATAAGTGAAATGTTAAAAAAAAAGTTAAATAAAAGTGTTTTAACAAAAAAAAAATTTTTTTTTCAATAAAAAAAAAGCCCCTTCCCCATAAAGAAACACATAAAAATAGGAAAAAAATATACATATTAGGTATCGCCACGTCCATAAAAACCTGCTTTATTAAAATATCACATGATCCAGCCCGCCCGGTCAACACCGTAAAAAATAAAAAATAAAAACTGTCTTAAAAAAAGTCATTTTTTGTCACATTTCATCACAAAAAATGTAATACCATGCGATCAAAAAAGCGTATGCCCCCAAAAATAGTACCAATCTAACCATCATCTCATGCCGCAAAATATGAGCCCCTACCCGAGACAATCACCCAAAAAATTAAAAAAACTACAGCTCTTTGACTATGGAGACCCTAAAACATGATTTTTTTTTGTTTCAAAAATGATATTATTGTGTAAAACTTAAAAAAATAAAAATAAGTATACATGTTAGGTATCGCCACGTCCGTAAAAACCTGCTCTACAAAAATATAGCATGATCTCTCCCCTCAGGTGAACACTGTAAAAAATAAAAACTGTCTTAAAAAAAGTCATTTTTTGTCACATTTCATCACAAAAAATGTAATACCATGCGATCAAAAAAGTGTATGCCCCCAAAAATAGTACCAATCTAACCATCATCTCATGCCGCAAAAAATGAGCCCCTACCTGAGACAATCGCCCAAAAAATAAAAAAATTACAGCTCTCTGACTATGGAGACACTAAAATGTGATTTTTTTTGTGCTTCAAAAATATTGTGTAAAACTTAAATAAATAAAAAAAGTATACATATTAGATATTGTCGCGTCCGTAACGACCTGCTCTATAAAAAATATCACACGATCTAACCTGTCAGATGAATGTTGTAAATAACAAAACATAAAAACAATGCCAAAACTGCTAGTTTTTGTTAACTTGCCTCACAAAAGGTGTAATATAGAGCTACCAAAAATCATATGTACCCTAAAATAGCACTAACAAAACTGCCAACTTATCCCGTAGTTTCCAAAATGGGGTCAGTTTTTTGGAGTTTCCTACTCTAGGGGTGCATCAAATGTGACATGGCAACTTAAACTTTTTCCAGTGAAATCTGCCCTAGCGTTCCTTTCCTTCTGCGCCCTGCCGTGTGCCTGTACAGCAGTTTACAATGACAAATGGGGCATTTCTGTAAACTACAGAATCAGGGTAATAATTACTGAGTTTTGTTTGGCAGTTAACCCTTGCTTTATTCTCAGAATAAAATGATTCATATGGAAAATCTGCCAAAAAAGTGAAATTCGGAAATGTTGGCTACATTTTCCTTTAATTCTTGTGGAACACCTAAAGGGTTAATAACGTTTGTAAAATCAGTTTTGAATGCCTTGAGGGGTGTAGTTTCTAAAATGGGGTCATTTTTGGTTGGTTTCTATGATGGAAGCCTCACAAAGTGACTTCAAACTTGAACGGGTCCTTAAAAAGTGGGTTTTGGAAATTTTGTGAAAAATTTCAAGATTTGCTTCTAAATTTCTAAGCCTTCTAACTTTCCAAAAAAATAAAATGTAATTTTCAAATTGATCCAAACCTGAAGTAGACACATAGGGAATGTAAAGTAATAACTATTTTTGGAGGCATTACTGTGTATTTTAAAAGTAGAGAAATTGACATTTGGAAATTTGCACATTTTTCTAAATTTCTGGTAAATTTGGTATTTTTTTTATAAATAAGAATGAAATATTTTGACTCAAATTTACCACTGTCATGAAGTACAATATGTGACGAGAAAACAATCTCAGAATGGCCTGGATAAGTAAAAGCGTTCTAAAGTTATCACCACATAAAGTGAGACATGTCAGATTTGCTAAAAATGGCCTGGTCCTTAAGGTGAAAAATGGCTGGGTCCTTAACCCCTTCGCGCCCAGCGCCGTACATGTACGGCGCTGGGGCGATGCGGGCACATGGCGCCCGCTCGCGGGCGTCATGGCCGGCAAGTCTCTGCTGTTTCTAACAGCAGAGACTTGCCGCTACTTACCGCCATCGGCGGCGTCTTCCTGGTTGATTAGATGCCGTGATCACACGTGATCACGGCATCTAGTTGCGTTTCAACCCGGAAGCATTCGCTTCCGGGTGGTGTACAGACACCCCGTGTGGCCAATCGGGGTGTCTGTACACCATATGAAAACTGTAATCCTCGCTGGTGAGGATTACAGTTTTCAAAGTGCAATTCTTATTCTGGCCACTAGGCTTATTCTGGCAGGCCAGGATAAGAAATGAGCAACTCATGGATTTCTGAGTCTATAAAATCCATAATTGCTCATAAAGAAAAAAAAAAAGCCACAATATATAAGCCCATATTTGAGCTTTCTAATAGTAAAAAAAATTTAAAAAAATGTTAAAAAATATATAAAAAATAAAAAAGATGTAAAAGTTCAAATCACCCCCCTTTCCGTATAAGTAAAAAATAAATACCTAAATAACAATAAATATAGACATCATGGGTATCACCGTGACCGAAAACGCCCGTACTTTTAAAATATATAAAAAAAAATTCCAATACGGCGAATTGTGTGGCGGAAAAAAGCGTCCAAATGGCGATTTGCCGTTTTTTGACGCTTTTTTTTTCTAAAAAAAATTTAAATAAAGAGTGATCAAAAAGTCATACACACCCCAGAATGGTATCAATAAAAACTTCAGATCGTCCCGCAAAAAAATGAGCCCCCATACAGCTCTGTACACATAAATACCAAAAAGTTATAGGGGTCAAGATTTGACAAGGAAAAAAAAAAGGGCAACTTTCTAATTATTTTATCACTATGAAAACGCAGGAAAAACTATACATATTAGGTATTGCCGGATTCGTACTGACCAGTAGAATGAAAGTAACGGATCAGTTTTAATGCACATCGAACGCTGTAAATAAGAAACCCGTAGAACTGTAGCGGAATAGCGTTTTCTTTGCAATTTCACCCGGTTTGGAATTTTTTCCCGCTTCCCACTACACCGTATGCAATATTAAATGGTGGCGTTGGAAAGTACAACTTGTCCCGCAAAAAACAAGCCCTCATACAGCTATGTGAACAGAAAAATAAAAGAGTTATGGCTGTTTGAAGGCAGGGAGCGCAAAACGAAAATGCAGAACCGAAAAAAGCTCCGGGGGTGAAGGGGTTAAGGTGTTAAGGGACCACTTCAATGTTTATCAGCTGTAATGCTGTGCTTGTGGTTGTGCCTGGTACTGCAACTCATGACGGCAGATTTTGGAATTTTTGTTAAAGCTTGAACTCTTCAAAATATATGTTAAGAAACTAATCGGCACAGACTGCTGGGTTTTTACAAGTGGACATTTAGTTAAAGGGGTTGTCCACCTTTTAGATATTGATGATCTATCTGGAGGATAGATCATCAGCATCTAAAAGATAGACAAATTCTTTAAATTTTGCACAGAGTAGTTATACATTTACAGTAATAATAATGAATGTTTATAGTATTTGCCTATCTTCCAATTACATGTAATGCCATGACACTTAATATCCTGTCCACAAGATCACCCTCATCTCTTGCTACTGTAATCAGCAATGAGTTACAAGGGTTTACATTCTTTCTCAAAATTTTAGGAACAGAACACATCAAAATCATTTATACTGCTGGCTACAGTACAGTAGTTACATTCTGCCTAGCGGGCTAATTTTATGAAGCTGTGAACATTATCTGCAAGACAAACCTCTTTTTTTAAAAAAAAATCATATTTTTTACATGTTATTTTCACAGAGCTATTATGAAGTTTCACAGCATGAAAATGGAAGAAATCAATAAAATTATTCGTGACCTCTGGCGCAGTACTTACAGAGGACAAGGTATTCTTGTTGTAATGTGTTTGGTGACATTAAACAATTAGATAAAATATCTGCATATGTTGGAACAGTTTTTCAAAAAGGCGTTACAAAGCTGTGAGAGTGATGTACCTTGTTAGAGTAGTCACAATAGAGAAGCATATACAACACATCACATAGCACAGAACATGCAATAAAATATATTAACCATTGCGTAAAGGAGTTTTCTGAGATTTTTATTGATGACCTATCCTCTGGATAGATCAGCAGTATCTGATCGGTGGTGCTGCCTTCTCAAACAGCTGATAAGTCATCAGTAAGAAAATCTTGAAAAACCCCTTTAAGTTAATGGTATTTTTAAAGGGGTTGTCTCACTTCAGCAAATGGCATTTATCTTGCAGAGAAAGTTAATACAAGGCACTTACTAATGTATTGTGATTATCCATATTGCCTCATTTGCTGGCTTAATTCATTTTTCCATCACACTATACACTTCTCGTTTCCATGGTTATGACCACCCTGCATTTCAGCACTGGTGGCCATGCTTGCACACTATAGAAAAAAGCACTAGCCTTTGTGTGCTCCCTCTGTTCTGGTCACCAGAGAGGCCAGTGCTTTTTCCAATAGTGTACAAGCACGACCACCACTGCTGGATTGTAGGGTGGTCGTAACCATGGCAATGAGCAGTGTATAATGCGATGGAAAAATTAATCAAACCAGGAAAGGAAGCAATATGGATAATCACAGTACATTAGAAAGTGGCTTATATTAAGGGCCCATTCACACGACCGTGTGAATGGGTCCCCATCTATTCCGCAATTTTGCGGAATAGATGCTGCCCCATTTACTTCAATGGGAGGCGTGTGATCTTGCCGAGCCACAGCTCCATGCCGCGGCTCTGCAAGAAAATATAGAACATATCCTATTCATGTCCGCAATAGCGGACAAGAACAGGCATCTTCTATAGGGTGCCGACGATGTGTGTTGTGCAATTTGCGGAACACACACCGGTCGGCATCCGTGGTATTGCGGATCCGCATTTTCGCAGATCCACAATACCACGGCCGTCTGCACTGCCCCTTACTTTCTGTACATGATAAATGCCACTTCCTGAAATGAGACACCCCTTTAACGCAGCAAAAACTTCTCCTTGCAATACCATTATACAATATTCCCTGACATCTTTTCAGGTTATAATAGTAAGCACCTCAACAAACGGCTGAATAGCCTGAATTGCCCATAGAACACAATCAAAATTCACAGAACCAAAATGCTATATTAAAAATACATAAAAATTCAAATCACCCAAAATAAAAATACATAATTAAAAAATACACATCATGGGCATCGCCACATGTGAAAATGCCTGTAATATTAAGATCTAAAAATATTTATCCCATACAGCAAAACGGAAAAAAGTCAAATGGCCGATTTGCCATTTTTTTTGTCCCTTTGCTTCCCACAAAAAAAAAATAAATAAAAAGTGATCAAAAAGTTGTACACACCCAAAATGGTATCAATAAAAAGTAAAGATTGCCCCCTCCCCCCCAAAAAAAAATGAGCCCTCCTACAGCTCTCTACTCATAACTACAAAAAAGTTATAGGGGTCAGAATATGGCGACAGAAAGAGGAAAAAAAAAACATTTTTTTTCAGTATTTAAACACATGAAAAACTATACATATGTGGTATCGCCATAATCGTCCTGACCTGTAGTATGAAAGTAACAAGTCAGTTTTGATGCATAGTGAACGCCATAAAAAAAAACAACAAAAAAAAAAAAAACATAACTGTTGTTCGAATTTATTTATTTTTTTCAATTTACCCCATTTGTAATTTTTTTCCAGCTCCCCACTACATAGTATGCAATATTAAATGGTGGCCTTAGAAAGTGCAACCTGTCCCGCAGAAAACAAGCAGGGAGTAAAAAATTAAAACTTAAAAATCCTTGGAGGCTCAAAGGGTAAACATAATTAGCAGTTTATGGTGTACAAGTTGTATTATGTTCCATTTTATTTGATTATTTGCTTCTTTAACATTTTTTCAGACATAGAGTACATTGAGATCAGATCGGATGCTGATGAAACTGTGTCAGCTGCAGATAAAAGAAGAATTTATAACTATAGGGTAGTAATGATAAAAGGAGATACAGCATTGGACATGAGAGGACGCTGTAGTGCAGGCCAGAAGGTACAGTTACATTTTTTTCTACATCTTTGTGCTAAACCTGTCTGTTAATGGGATTTTTAAGAAATCATTTATTAAAGTAAATTGTTGTGTCAAAATAACATGGCCTTAAAATATTGGAAATGTTGGTAATCACTGTATAATTTGCCAAATGCATTAAACTTCTGATTATCATCCAGGTTCTAGCTTCTCTCATTATTCGTTTGGCACTGGCAGAGACATTTTGCCTGAACTGTGGAATACTTGCTCTGGACGAGCCCACTACTAATTTGGATCGTGAAAATATAGAATCTCTTGCCCACGCATTGGTTGAGTAAGTTGATTGGTTACCGTGTCATTGATATTAAGCTAAAAAATTCCTCCATTGGTACTTAAAAAAGTTAGAGTATTGCTACAACACTGATATACAGATATGCTGTTATTATCGCCAATCTCTATAACTCTGACATTACTGTACTTAATCGCAATATCATATTCTTCCCAGAAACATACACTGCAGATCTGGTGGAAAAAAATCAACAAAAGATAGGTTTGGTAACATTAATGGCAAGTTTACACAGCTCGGTGCTTGAGTCAATAATCGGGAACAAACGCTCGTACACTCTCGTTTTGGATAATCGACCCATGTAAAGGTCCACCATATCATCATGATATGATCTTTGGTGGGACACCTCAGTAATCGTTTTTGGGTTGCCCAGAAACAAATTGTATGAGGGTGAGCAATAGTAGTAGCCATCGCTCATCCCATACAGTGGAGCTGATTGCTGAATATAAATGCAACCCTTCACCTTCACTGGTGAGCAGGCAGTTATCTGGAAGGAACGGTCCCTTCCCAATAATTGTCTGCTCATTGGCACAGTGTAAATGTGCCTTAAAGGGGTATTCCAGTTACCATAAATGTAACTTATGTTTTAGACTAATTCATCATCAATAATTACCTAATATAATGGCAATTTCTCATATTTACCGTTCAGTAGTTATAAAAGTCGTTTTCTTCCTCTGCTACCCACTGTGTTTCCTCATGTTACCATGGCATCGACCTGAAGTTCTCAGCCTTTGTTAGGTCGAGCATGCTCAGTGTGTTGCTATCAGTTCTCTAGCTAAATGTCGTGCGACACAAAGGGAGTGTTAGTGTGCTGCTGATTGGTCAGTAGAGGGGGCGTGTCTGGACTGGAATATCAAGCAACCAATCACAAACATCAACACTCCTGAACAAGCACAAACTCACAGCAGGAAAGCTAGGCATTGTGGGGATTGTAGTTTTGTGAGGGAAGATCAGGAGCAATGATACTCTCATTGTATTGCAAGCTCACACAGGAGCTAGACAAATGGATTTGCAAGGTAAAATGAAGCTCTGGTTATATGTATAGGTATGGGTTCTGGTTGGGTCACAGCTTTCAGCCTTAATGCAGTTTTTCAAAAATGAAATTACTTTACCGGAATACCTCTTTAAGGAATCCACTTAAAGAGGACCTTTCCTGTAGGGCATACTGTTGACATGTGATATTGCGCTTTTATTTTTTTTCTATGTGCTGCTCTGTTCCCCCGCTTTGCCTCCAGTTCTGGCTTCCTGTGTTTCTCAGGGGGCGTCTTCTTCTCCCTGGCTGTGAGCTGTCCAATTGCAGTGGAGAGTGTCACAGCCAGAGAGAAGGTGAACATTTCTTTCTCCCTGGCTGTGACTTAGGAGATGCTCCCTGAGAAACACGGCTGTCTCCTCCTCGCATTACCAATAGTATGGATTTACATACAGGGTAGGTACCAGAACAGGGGGCACAGTGGGGAACGGAGCAGCACATAGAAAAAAAAGAGTGATATCGCATGTCATCAGTATGCCCTACACTGCCAGTTATTTATATGGTAATGTCAGAACTGGTGAAAGGTTCTCTTTAACCATCCCCCTATCTCTACATACTCTGATTAGCCCGGGCTCAGTTCTTTCAGGCAGTCCAGGTCAGACTGTGTCGCATCAGAAGGAGGATGTGTTTCAGGCTAGAATGCAGCTGTTAATGCGTTCTTCGTCTTAGCTCTAGTCACAGCCTAGTCTTATTTAGAGCAGTTGAATTGAAACTGCATACAATGTACTTGCAACTCTCAATTGTCTGTGTGGAGTAGGAGAGGCGGCACTGGAAGGGTGCAAGCAGGCAACGTGCAGGGAGAGGAGGATGCTCACAGATGTTCCTCCTGTCCCTGTATGGGTTTAATTGATCCTAAGGAGAGGGATGACATTAACCTTTCATGTTATTCCCAACTGATCAGCTGTTTCCTGCAGGCATCAGAACTAGGACTTTGATGGGAGCCAGGAGAATAGCTCCATTCAAAATGTAGTGGCTGTGCCAGGTTACTTCAGCACCCATTCAAATGTATGTGAGCAGACTTGCATTAATCTGACCCAGTCATTATTCGACACAGAAGTGTATTATAAGAGCGATCAGAAGATCATATGTTTAGGTCTTCTACTGAGACAGAGAAAAAATTTCTATAATGATCTATGCAATAAGATGATCAAATTTTTTTTATCCCATATGTTGAACATTATAAAAAATGTCATCACCCCAAAAGTCCATACATTAGTTCTATCCCAAAATGAAGAAAAAAAATTGTACTGCTTAAGAAACAAGCCCTCGAAAAAAAAAGGATTTGCAAATACAAAGATGAAAAAAACAAAAAAAAAGTCTCTTTGGTCCCTATTTTGATTTTTCTTTTCTTGATCACTTAATTTCTTTTTTAGTTTCTTTATTTAAAAAAAGTGTACAGTGTTTGTTAATTTTGTTTATGTCTACAGGATCATTAAAAGTCGCTCCAGGCAACGAAATTTCCAGCTTCTTGTGATTACACATGATGAAGATTTTGTCGAGCTGCTTGGACGCTCAGAATATGTTGAACATTTTTATAGGATTAAAAAGAATATGGACCAGTGTTCTGAGATCATTAAATGCAGTGTCAGTTCCTTGGGAAATTATGTTTATTAAATATGGCTCTTGTGGCACATGTAATAACAGATTCTGCTATGTTTTGACATTTCTTTGAGGTTGTATTTCAAATTGTAATTAAAAGTACTTTAGGTTTGCCTCTAAGCCTTCAATATGATTTACCAGACCTTAAGGGTGGTTTCACGCTTTCCATTTTGACATAGTCTTTATGCCAAAACTAGGAGCTGATTAAAAAAGTTACCATGTGCCCTTCCTTTTACTATAGACTATTTGCTTTAGTTTCAAAAATATTATAAAAACACACAACCAAGATAAAATATGAAGACACCAATCTGCTTGCAGTCAGGCCCCACCAATTTGGTAATGATATGCTATTCTGTGGATAGGCAATAAATATCTTGAACCAAGAAAACCACCCCACATGACTAGGTGGTATGTTTGCCCCCAGGTGCATTATCTGCGCATTCAGAAAACCTGCACTTCTGGGTTTGAATGGTTCACTGGGACAGAGCTTGCTCACACTGGTCGTCCAGGTTGAAGTAGTAGCATCAGGAGCACTTATAGGTCTGGAAGTGACATCATTACAGGAGGAGGAATCACGCTGGAAATGGTTAAAGGAATCCCTTTGTTGAACTAAACCTTCCAGTATTCAACGTGTTCAGTCAAACTTCTTTGCAAGAGACAACAGTTGCAGTGCTGGTGTGTGGTGCTTCATGGAGGACTCAATGAGAAAGTACCCAGATAAGGACTTGAATGCAATTCTTGGTACAGTAGTTTCCAACTCAAATCAGGGTGTCTGAAAAGACTGCTGACTACTTTCAGTTCTTACAGGGAAAAATAAAATCACGGAATGTACATTTTACAAAGCCAAATTGCCTGCTACATATGATGTAGAATTATTTCACATCTGTATTACCAGTGGAGGCATCCACTTAATTTATAAATAAATCAATTATATGGTTAGATCTAAAATTAGGAGCTCTCTTAAAGAGAAGAGTTGTTCCAGAGATGGACCAAGTACCGGTATGTTTTCACGGAGATTTGATATGGGTGCTTGGTGTAGGTCTGTAGAGGAAGATGCAGGTTTAGAATGTGGTGAACATTACTCTATTTCTTTATCCTTTTCTTTAGACGATGTAGAAGGGGGTCCCAGCTGAGGATACTCATAACCTATTAAAAGCAATTAGATCCAGCATGAAGTTCAAAGATACTTAGAAACCTAGATCTATTCAGGATGTAATTTTTGAGAGGCTAGAAGGGCGCCGGCATAGATGCTTTCCTGTACATAACAATGCACTGTCTCTTAACAAAATAAACCAGTTAAAAAGAGTCTTATACCCTGGAGGGTGAAAGAAAAATATTCCTTTGAGGAGAAGGATATATGGTTTTTTTGGAGAGATCCCCAAAGATTGAGGTAGCAAACTCTAATAATGATATGTGTGTACTTAAAGAAGGCATAGTGTTTTCGCAACTGCATCCTTTAAAGGGTTTCTGTCGCCAGAAAACCTAAATTAAACTGGCTAGCATTAGCGATGTGCTAATGTCAGCTGCACCTAACTACCGTACTCTTAGTTTTCTACATGCCCCCATTACTGGTTAAATTTAACTCTTATAATATGCTAATTAGCCTCTAGTAGCAGGGGAGGCGTTGCTCCTGCTCCTAGAGACTCCGTTCTCCCACCTCATTCATCCGCCCTCTGACGCTTGATTACTGAACGGTATTCAGCTCATATCAGACAACCAATCAGACCCTTAATCGGACCCCCCCATCCCCATTCAGATTCAGATTGGACCCCAGTCTCCATGAGACCTCAGATCAGACGTTACAAAAATAAACTTACCTTGCTTGCTGCGCACTTCTCCGCAGATGTGTACTGTAACCTGATGACGCACAGCTTCAGGTCATAGTGCGCACCTACGTGCACTACCTCTACTTTTCCCCATTTTTGATGGAAAAAGTGCATCTTATAGTCTGAAAAATATGGTATCTGGTACCCTGCAAAGCTAGGTTAGACAATTAATCTATAAAAATTAAGATGGATGCCTACAAAAGTTCAAACCTTTCTAGGTATTTTTCTGTACTCAGAACTGTAAAGACTTTCCATATTTCTGAAGTTGCCTTAGAACCAATGGGGTTCCTGAGGAAAGCAGCAACTTTTCTGTAGTCGCTAACAGTATGGATTCCGTCAGTTCTGTGGGCCCAGAAACATCCCATGTCTTAATACTCAAACATTCTATCATCATTGGTCAAAAAGAGTGGTCATCTACATAGTAAGATCCATATGTTAATTAAATAGGACACTTCACAGTCTGCTTTGGTGACTAGAGAATGGAAAATTCAGATGCAGATGGCGGGGCAACTGTTAGTTGCACCACTATCTGTGACTTTGTTCCGCTCACACAAGGTCTACAATTGTGGGTGTGGCGGGGAAGGGGATGAAGCAGAAGGCCCCTCTCATTTACCATTTTCTATGCCTGTTTTAGGCATAGAAAAAGGTCTAAATGTGAGACAGCTCGGAAACTGTCTCACATTTAGAACTGGCACTGGATGTGCCAAAGTTATGGAGAGGCCTGCGCCACTTCATAACTTTGGCAGAACCACC
The DNA here is from genome assembly GCA_900303285.1 of Rhinella marina. Classification (NCBI taxonomy): domain Eukaryota; kingdom Metazoa; phylum Chordata; class Amphibia; order Anura; family Bufonidae; genus Rhinella; species Rhinella marina. The sequence continues at coordinate 443,974 of ONZH01014438.1, forward strand.
GCCAGCTATGGGGCTTTATTAAGACCGGCGTCTATATAAATGTGCCCCTAGATGTTTCAGGGCTCATGGAAGAGGACTCTCCAGTAGGTTCATCAACCTTGAATGAATTGATGGCAGTTGGGTTAGCCTTGAATAAAGCTTTTCTCTGGGTTTTAAGTTAAAATGTTAAAAGGAGTCTGTCACCTAATTTTCACCAATATAACGAAGAGCACTGCCCCACAGATGATTGCAGACACATTCCAAGCATACCTGTGTGTATTTTGTGTGTCTATTCCATGTCCAGGAAAAGCACTTTTATTCTGCTGGAAAAGTGCCCAGCTGAAAGTAAAAACATCTTTCACTCCTGACTCGATTTCTAACAGCTATATCTTCTGATATAGTTGATACAATGCTATGATTCTGGTATTATTTGAAAGGTTGGAATGCCAGCTTTCAAACAAGGTCAGCTAAAGCAGCCCTCCCCTCTTCAGTCTGGTTTGCTTTGAGCACTTGCAGCAGCAGAGCTGGGCACTTGGGAGCTGTTTTCCAGCAGAATAAAAGTGCTTTTCCTGGACATGGAATACAGACACAAAGTGCACACAGGTATGTTTGGGATGAGTATGCAGTGCTCTTAGTTATATTGGTGAAAAACAGGTGACAGACTCCCTTTAAAGTCCTCAACAGAACAGTGTTGGATATCACTCACCAGAGGAGCAAGAGATTGAGAACTTGAGATTAGTAATAGGAAAAATCCAGGAAATTGAAGAGACAAAGGGGGTCATTTACTATTCTGAAATATGCCTAAATTAGTACTTCAGACATCGATGGTGGCGCAACGGTCAGTTGCACTGCTGTCTGCAACTTTTTCCCACTTACGCCAGGTCTAAAATTGTGGAAGGGGACAGGCTGGCAGGCCTGTCTCTTACATCATTTTCTACCCCTATTTTAAGCTGTCTTACATTTAGAACGTGTGCTGGATGTGCCTCTTCATAACTTCGGAGGATCCACTGTCAGCTATGGGGCTTTACTATGATGCGTTTTAAATGCCGATCTTAATAAAGTCCAGAGCACACAGCAAGGTGGAGCTTTTCTTTTTGAATATTATAGAAGATATTCTAAAACACGATGTGTTTCGTGGGCAAAATAACACACTTTATCAGGAGTACAATCATGATTGTACTCCCGATGAAAGGGGTTCTTTTGTCCCATGAAATGCGTTGAATGTTTTATAATACATTTGTACACCTACTGAGTGGAGTCTGGTGTACATCTGTGGGACTGACATCTGATGTTTGAACCTGGCGCGAGAGGATAGTTAACAAGTGTATTGAGCTTATCTTGTCTATCACCTTCTCAAGTGGTGCGAGTATACTGCGCACTATTAACCTTTTAGCCGTAGTATGGTTTAGTCGACCGCCAATTATATTGGCTTATCTATACAGTACTTTGTCTTCTTGCCAAGATTAGTATCTTTTTTTTTTATAGAGAACTTCTGTACAGATTTGTGACTGGGCCTACGTTTTATCCTGCAGTCTGCTAAAATAATATTAGGTTTGTATTGATTTTACCACCCTTCTTTTTGTTTGTTTTTTTTATATACTACATTTTGAATATTGGGAGAATTCCCCTATGGGGTAGATGTCCATCTCCACATACGGAATTTCAGTCTGGTTTACGAGATTCCCCCAATCTCTTTGATTCCAGTTCCGTTGAAGAAAATTAGGAAACACCTGGCAAGAATTCTGCTAAATGCTCCCATCACAGATCCCTGGTTACCTGGAAAGATCTCTTGTCCCAGGGTTAATTTCAATATTCATAGGTTTTCAATCTTTAGTTGATATCACCGAGCTTGAAATGGAGATTCTAGTCAAAAAGGGCTACTATGTATCCTTTTAAAAAATAAAAAAAAACTCATGAAATATATGCAAGAATATGGAGGAAATTTGTAGTTTTCTAGTATAGACCCGTTGAATTGTGATTTCCTGCTAATTCAGACTATTGAATTTCTTGCAGAAAGGCCTGTAAAAATTACTTTCAGTAAAATACCAGTCTTGCTTCCACTGCTCAATCAAGTAAAATATTATTTTGAAGCAGTTTTAGATTTCTTTGATAGACGCTTACTACTTTTCTCTTTTATATTTGTTCCATCCCACTGATTCTTGTAGTTCCACTAAAGACAACTCACCAAAATTATCAACTTCTGCGTATCACCTTCTCCGGACACAATAGATCAAACGAACACAAAAAATCAAACAGTATAATTCCCTCATAGCAAGTTAGGAATCCACTTTGATTGCACTACAATATAAAAATTAAAGCCCGGTTATCAAAGCATAAAACAAGCGCCGTGCCAAGTTTCTGCCTGACTCTGAATTTTGAACTCACGCCTTCCAACTGGATATACAAAGAGTGTCCATCTCTCTTCAGTACATAGCCGCATATCTTGCATTAACAAATCATCAAAATATTTAAAAAAAAAAAGAAAAACATTAATCTGTCTGATCAACAGATATCCTATCCACACAATATATCTAGTAATTCAATTCCTTCTTTTCAATGTCTGGATATTATCATTATATCATTTTTATTATTAACGAACTTATTGTTCATTTCGCTAATTAAAATATCCAATTTCCCCATATTACTAAACCTTCTCATATGAGCATATATCCTACTATTCTTATTTTTATTTCTCTTTCTCAAACTACTGTAACACATTTTCTATTTATTCAAATTTTTCTCAGCCGATCATACCCTACACTTCCCTCTATTCAATATTCCCTCACCTGATCATTTGCTGTTTAAGGGCCAATGACATTCTACACATTCTTCCATTCAATATTTCTAATTCTAACGTAACATGATCTTACAGTATTAGACAAATCACAAATCCAATAAACCCCCCTTTCCCCACCCCCACACACACACATACTGATTTTTACAAGAAGAATCACCCACCCTGATTCCTTCCTGATTCCCCAAAATATAATCTTATAGCCATTATTAGAGATGAATAAATTTCATGTTATGAAATTGCAATTATAGGATGGAATGCATAACGGAATGCCTTTAGAGGCATTCCGTTCTTTATTTCGTCCTAATAGAAGTCTATGGCCTGCATAACGGATCCGTCCTGCATGTACCTATAAAACTGGCTGACCTGTTGCATGCGCACTTGGCAGCTGAAGGCATCCCATGTTCATATGTGCCCACATTGCTGAGAAAAATTATGTTTCAATATGTGCAAATGAGCCTCTAGGAGCAATGGGGGTTGCTTTTACACCTAGAGGCTCTTCTATCTCTGCAACTGCTGCACCCTCTGCACTTTGATTGACAGGGCCAGGCAGCCATGATGTTTTCACTGTCTGGCACTGTCAATCAATAATTCATCTCCACTTTTTGTTTTTTTGTTTTTTTTATAACTTGTATTTTATTGAATTTTCTAAAAGGAAAAGAGAATACACATCTCAAGTAGAGAATCAAAGTTTCCATATCATCCCTCAGTAGCACACTAAAGGGTTAATCCTCCTTTCTCCCTTCTAGTACAGAAGGAAAAAAGAACAAAATTGAAATTGAACAGAACCGCCCAGGGGCGGACACTATAAGAACCACACTAAGACAACTCTCACACGTGTTTTTTTTCTTCTGTCTCTTCTAGTGAGAAGTGGAGGGTTGAATGTGGCATACCTGGGGATTCCTAGGCTCAGCCTGCCCCCCCCCCCTTACCTCGTTTCTACGGCCAGGTAGAGCAGGAGTTTTCCTGTCTCACTACATAGGGGGACCCTGTTTGTTTTTTTCATCTTATTTTGCTTTCAGTGCTGCTCCTCATCCCATCTCTGTGGGTTGCTTGTGCGCCATCTTTAATTCTCCTCCTCTGGTGTGCATGCCCCAGTGGCTCTGCGTCACTCCCAGGGGTTTACAAAATATAATGCTGCCCTGGCGTCCTATGTTTGGCACCCAGAGTTCAGCTGGTGTATGAGGTGAGAGAGGCCCTCTGTCCTGCAAGGCTCTGGTTCCTGTGTTTTTATTTTAGCCTACATCAAGATTATTGGTTGAGCATTTTTTTGTGCCCCATATGTTCTTTTTCAGATGTCATCCTCCAGAGAGTCTTCTAAAAGAAGGAGGAAAGAGAAGCACAGGTTATGTCTCCAGTGCTCCCAGCCACTTTCAGACGACCATCCTGCAGATGTCTGTGATCAGTGCTCTGCTTCTGAAGAGGCTCTCTTGGGTCCTAGAACCCACCAGTTTTTAGGCTGGTTTCAAAACCAGCTTTCTGAAGTTTTTCAGGAATTTAAGTCTGGTCGCTGCTCCAGTAAACATCCAGGAAGGAGCTCTCCTATCCCTCCTGTGTTATTTACTAAAGATTCGGATACTCAGATCCGCTCAGAAGGAGAATTGGAGTCAGATTCCAGTTTCAGTGACAAGGGTGACCCTGAAGATTTTTATCTTCTTCCAAAGGATAGAGCCTCCTACCTTATTAAAAAAGTAATGAGACATTTCAAAGAAGGAAGCACTTTATTATTTTCCGAAAGCCCCTCATCATCGTCTTCCAGAGCAGCCCTTACTTAAGGACTTTATGAAGTCTGATTGGAACAAACCAGAAAATAAGCCAGATACAGACTCCAGATTCAAGTCTATCTATAATCTAGACCCCAAAGCTACAGCTGATTGGCAGTCTTCCTCCAAGGTAGATCTCCCGGTGGCGAGATCCATGTTTCCTTCTGAGGAATCCTCTCCCCAGGGATGCTATGGACAGGCGGGCAGTAGCATCCCTAAAAAGGGTTTATTCTGCAGCAGCCACATCTTGAAAAGCTGCTTTAGCGACTGTTCCCGTAGCCCAAACCTTGAGAATATGGCTTTCAGAGCCCTCTAAGGATCTTCAGGAGAAGGTCCCTAGGGATCAGATTTTGGAGAATCTTCCAGATATGAAAATGGCGGCTTATTTTCTGGCCAATATGCCTTTGGACATTCTTAGAATGGACTCTAGAATCCTGGCTTTGTCTACATCCGCTAGAAGAGCCCTGTGGCTCAAAGGGTGAGATTTAGACTCTTCCGTAAACAATACAGAAGTTCTCCCAGACGCAATAGCGGCAATAGATTTTTTGATAAACATTGTGGTTCCAATCCTAGGAGGGACATTTTCGGACGTCCCCAAAAACCCTAATCTTTAAAGCCAGAATCATCCACTCAAGTGGGGATGCAAGGTTCTGTCGTTTCTTTCCAGCTTGGCAAAATTTCACCTCAGATGCTTGGGCCCTATCCACTATCCAGAGAGGTCTTTCTCTCAAACTTCTGCAAGTTCCTCCAAATGTTTTTCTCTCGACCCCTGGAAGCAAAAGGATAACGGTGCCGGTTTGCGAGTTCCTGCTCAAAGGGGCTTTGGAAAGAGTTCCTCTACACCAACGAGGTCAAGGTGTTTACTCCAGAGTTTTTGCTGTCCCGAAGAAAGAAAGCAAGTGGCGCCTGGTAATAGACCTCACCTTCCTGAACAAGTTTGTGGCCAAGAAAATGTTCAGGATGCAGACGATCTCTTCAGTCACAGCTCTTCTTCAGAAGAGGGACTTCATGACCACAATCGACCTCAGAGACGCCTATCTCCATGTGCCAATTCAGAAGTCACAAAGGCATTTTCTTCGAATAGCAGTGTCATACAGAAGATCCATACACCACTATCAATTCACTTGCCTTCCTTTCAGTCTGTCCAGTGCTCCAAGGACCTTCACCAAGTTGTCAGTGATTATCGCAGCAGCCCTGAGATTGAAAGGGATATACAGTACAGACCAAAAGTTTGGACACACCTTCTCATTCAAAGAGTTTTCTGTATTTTCATTACTATGAAAATTGTAGATTCACACTGAAGGCATCAAAACTATGAATTAACACATGTGGAATTATATACTTAACAAAAAAGTGTGAAACAGCTGAAAATATGTCTTATATTCTAGGTTCTTCAAAGTAGCCACCTTTTGCTTTGATTACTGCTTTGCACACTCTTGGCGTTCTCTTGATGAGCTTCAAGAGGTAGTCACCTGAAATGGTTTTCACTTCACAGGTGTGCCCTGTCAGGTTTAATAAGTGGGATTTCTTGCCTTATAAATGGGGTTGGGACCATGAGTTGTGTTGGGCAGAAGGCAGGTGGATACACAGCTGATAGTCCTACTGAATAGACTGTTAGAATTTGTATTATGGCAAGAGGAGGCTGTGTGCAGCAGGCCTTCATGGTAAAATAGCTGCTAGGAAACCACTGCTAATGACAGACAACAAGCAGAAGAGACTTGTTTGGGCTAAAGAACACAAGGAATGGACATTAGACCAATGGAAATCTGTGCTTTGGTCTGATGAGTCCAAATTTGAGATCTTTGGTTCCAACCACCGTGTCTTTGTGCGACGCAGAATAGGTGAAGGGATGGACTCTGCATGCCTGGTTCCCACCGTGAAGCATGGAGGAGAAGGTGTGATGGTGTGGGGGTGCTTTGCTGGTGACACTGTTGGGGATTTATTTCAAAATTGAAGGCATACTGAACCAGCATGGCTACCACAGCATCTTGCAGTGGCATGCTACTCCACCTGGTTTGCGTTTAGTTGGACCATCATTTATTTATCAACAGGACAATGACCCCAAACACACCTCCAGGCTGTGTAAGGGCTATTTGACCAAGAAGGAGAGTGATGGGGTGCTACGCCAGATGACCTGGCCTCCACAGTCACCAGACCTGAACCCAATCGAGATGGTTTGGGGTGAGCTGGACCGCAGAGTGAAGGCAAAAGGGCTAACAAGTGCTAACCATCTCTGGGAACTCCTTCAAGACTGTTGGAATACCATTTCAGGTGACTACCTCTTGAAGATCATCAAGAGTGTGCAAAGCAGTAATCAAAGCAAAAGGTGGCTACTTTGAAGAACCTAGAATATAAGACATATTTTCAGTTGTTTCACACTTTTTTGTTAAGTATATAATTCCACATGTGTTAATTCATAGTTTTGATGCCTTCAGTGTGAATCTACAATTTTCATACATGAAAATACAGAAAACTCTTTGAACGACTGGCTTCTATTCAGACAGCTATGACCGTTCTGGGTGACCTCGACGTTGGACGCTTTCCCATGCGCCAGGTCGCACATCAGGAGTCTCCAGTCAGACATCTTGAGCCAGTGGAACAGGTCTCCTTGGGGTCTCAACAATCTGATGACCATTTCCTCTCCAACTGTGGTGGACCTCAATTGGTGGCTCAGAGAAGACATGATCTGCAGAGGCAGGAGTCCTCAGTTGTCCCCTCGTCTTCTGTTGACTACAGATAAAACCAAGGCTGGGGAGCTCCTATTCAGAGTCACTGGGTACAACGTCACTGGTCTCAGAGAGAGTACAGTTCTTCCTCCAATTGCTGAGAGCTATCTGGTTCGCTCTTCAACATTTCCAGGAGCTGCTCAGGGGGCACAGAGTGTTGGTATAGTCCGACAACCTTGTTTCCGTTTTTAATATAAACAAACAAGGGGGAACCAAATCAACACAGCTGGCGGAAGAATGCAGATTGATCATGGCCTGGGCAGAAATGTGGATACAGGAGATCAGAACAGTCCATATCAAGGGGTCATCCAACCAAAGAGCAGATTGGCTCAGCTGGAATTCCCTTCGACCCTCAGAGTGGAGCCTTCATCAAGACCTGTTCTTACAGGTGGCAAATCGTTTCGGATTTCCAGAAATGGATGTGATGGCAACCAGGCAGAACAGGAAGACGTCCAGTACAGGGAGGATCATCCGTCTCATCTAGACGGTCTGTCACTATCATGGAATCAGTTGAAGGTTTATGTCTATCCACCTCTCCCCTTGATAATGAGAGTTCTGCTGAAGGTAATAGAAGATCAGGCTTCAATCATTGCAATTCTACTGTTCTGGCCACGCCAGTCCTGGTTTCCACTGGCTCTGTGCCTGTCAAGAGGGGTCTTCTGGGAAATAACAGTCCGTCCAGATATGTTGGAACAAGAGGTCTTGTTTCACCCGAACACCGAGATGTTCCGTCTAACAGCCTGGTGGCTGGTATTCGCTGGAAGAGCTAGGCCACTCGGATGATGTAATCCAGATTCTCTCGGCCTCTAGAAGACCGTCAACTATTAAAGACTATAATATGGTGAACAGGTGCCTCTCCGGATGTTTCCTCTTCAGTAGTCTGCATATAAGAGCTAATGGACCTGCCAGCTTTCAGTTGGAGTTCCTGATAGCATGGGATAGCATTGTTTTAGACAACTGTTCAGATGGTGCAGTACTGCGTGGTGGCATTTGTTTTTGTGGCTCTGAACTAGTGAGTTGGCGGGACCCAGTGCCATGGGTGGCTTTGTCAGATAGCAAGGTGCTGTTTGACCCCTGGGTCCCGCCGCTTGCTGGGGGCAGTGCCACGCTGCCGCTGCGCAGTACTGCGCCAAAGTTTAGAGTAGGTCCCACTCCTGGAGGCAACCTTGACGAGGTGAGTGGGCTTATTGCCTTTTGATCAGAACGCACACCAATGCCTCTTGTATAGCATGCAGTGCAGGGGTAGTGCATTAAAAATTGCGCTGAGAAGCGGTTTAAATTTTGCTGAGAAGCACTTATAGATCAAAAGCATATTATAGGGATGTGCGATCCAGTTCTGTTTTCTCCTGTGACACAGTTAACCCTTTAGTGTGCTGCTTTGGGACTCATGGAAAGAAGAAATTTCAGTGAGTAAATTTGAACTATACATGAGGGTGTAATAGTATCCAAGGATCAATAGACACATTTGTCATTTACCCTATTACAGTTGGTTAAATAATACAATCATTGATCCCTATACCTTAAGGCAACTGAAGAAGTAAAGGAAACAGACAGAACTCATCAAGATGTGTGAGTAAAACAAAACAAAAAACAACAAGACGATTAAAACATTACAGTACACGGCATTACATCAGAATAGCCACAATTTCAGAAGGTCAGATGACCCCCCCCCCCCATATTACCTCTTGTCACAATCAATGAAGTTATTTGGGCCTCTCACCTAAGGTGGTGATCTTCTGGGACTGCAGTGGGCGAAAATTTAGCCACCAGCCCTGGACATCACTACAAACATCAGTGTCTTTGGGCTTTATTGTACATTTTTTGTACAGTTTTGTAAACCTTTTGCCACAAATCATGGCAAAAATTGTAATAAAACCGCAATAGACAATGATCCCTAGGCACAGGAGCCAAAAGAAAACGGTGAAAGGATATTTGTAAGTACAGTATGTATGTGAAAGTCTGTCCTTATCACACTTCTCTTTTTCTCTTTGTCTTGTTTCTGAGACAACATGGAAAGGTGAGCTTTTAAGATCTGTTCACATGGTGTGCGGCGCTGCGTGGTGCTGTGTTGTTCAGTGCCAAAGGGGCTTAGCCTAACAGTAGGGGTGCCCTTGAGCTGCTGGGTCTCATCGCCTGCGGGTGCTATGTTACAGTGGTGACCGCCATGTGATGCTGCACCAAATTAGTGTAGTGACCAACTCAAGAGGTCACCGTGATATGCTAAGTGGGCCTATGCATTTTGATCAAAATGTATACAAAGTGCCTCATGTACAAATTAATAAAATTGCTTAGCATCAATACGTTAAAGCGTATTATGTGGATCCATTTGTATACTTTGGCGTCTTTTATTATAGTGCAGAATTATGCCACATGGGTCTTGTAGATATGTAAAAATATTTCCCTTAGAATAAGGCATTTACTGAAGGCCTCGTCCAATGGAAGGACTCCGTGTTTGTTAGATACAACAACTGTCTGCTACATACCCCATAAAGTAATAGAAAAAGAGATGAGTGGGTGGTGCAGTAATGGAAGATTCAGTTATTACAAGAAATCAACAATCTGATAAGGTAAAAAGAATCAACCAAAACATGATCTTGATAACAAGAATGTAGTGTACAGACTTCTAAATAACGACAAATAACTACCACGACATTCCTGCTATTTCACACATTTCAAAACCACAGTGAAAACCAGAGATATTCCTTTGATGCAGAATATCACTGGGGATAAGTTATCACTTGGGAGCCTAGAAACCCCTTTAAAGGATTTTTTTTTTGTTTTTTTACAGATGACCTATACTTTGGATGTAAAATATTCAGGGCACACTAAGGATGCATACAAAATTGCTAGTCTTTATTTTTCTTTCATCAAATGAAGTAATAAAAAAATGTTCTCCTATATTTTAAACTCCAGCCATTTTCACATAAATAAATCCAGATAGACAAATAAAGATGACCAGTTTGTATATGCATCGTAAGTGTGTCCTGAAAATTTAACATTGTCTGATGTGGTTGAAGAACCCTTTCAGTGGCAATTCATAGCTATATATTGGAGTGCTATTCTAATCTTTATTGACTATCCTCTGGATAGGTCATCAGTATCTGATAGGTGGGGATCCAACACCCAGGACCCCCAATGATCAACTGTTTGAGAAGGCACTGGTACTCAAGGTAGCGATGCAGCCTTCTCCCTGCTTACCAAGCACAGCGCCGTACATTGTATAGTGGCTGGGCTTGGTATCACAGCTCAGCCCCATTCACTTCAATGGAGCTGAGCTGTTCCTAGGCCATGTGACCAATGAACGTGACATCACACGGCTTAGGAAAAGCTGCAGAAGGCAGCATCGCTACTGCGAGCACTTTTGCCTTCTCAAACAGATGATCGGGTGTCGGACCCTTGCCGATCAGATACTGATGACCTATCCATATATACTGAAGACATCAGGAAAAAAACATTTGGAAAACCCATTTAAAGCAAGGGCAGGATGATTATACAGATTACTAAACCACCAGTGAGAAAAACATGAATATCAGGTAATTGCCACACATATACTGGGGAAAATGATCTTTAATAAGGGGGAACCTGGAGGAATACTATAATGTTTTCAGGAAATCATACTGTGAAGAGAAAATATAGGGGCACTCTCCTAGTGTAACAATTTAGCTATACAAAGACCCAAACCCATGCTCCTTATCAGAGGTAGTTGTGCAATGCCAGGCACAACACCGGGGCAAGACAAAAAAAAAAAAAAACACCTTTCCAGTGGGAACCAGGCTGCTGTCTCCTACTATTTCATCCAAAAGAGCCAGAAACAAAAATAAAAAGAATAGTTAAAAAAATACAAAATAATTTATTAAAAGAAATAAAAATTGATATAGAAAAGTAATACAAGGATAAAATTAACAATGTGTTTCGGTGATGAACTGCAGCCCTCCTCAGGTATGATCTTTCCAGCGTCCTTATGGTGGTTAAATATTAATAACCCAGAATAACCCCAGGAATTGTGAGCTACCGATTAAAGTATCCATAAATACCAAATAAAAATATACATCAAAATCACAAACATGATAATATACATAGTTATGAAGTATTGTGCCACAAAATCTTCTATAAAATCATAATGTAAGCACTTTCCCTTGTGTTGCTTAATGATAGACAACCAATTGGAGAGAGGGGAAGTCTACAGAATCATGCTCAACCCATTCAGACTAAGGGGGTCATTTATCAAATTGGTGTAAAGTAGACCTGGCTTAGTTGTCCATAGCAACCAATCAAATTCCTCCTTTCATTTTCCAAATGAGCTGTCCAAAATGGAATCTGATTGGTTGCTATGGGAAACTAAGCCAGTTCTACTTTACACCAGTTTGATAAATGACCCCCTAAGTTGCTAGGTAACAAGTAAACATCCAAAGAGAGGAAGGAGATTGACATGTATATCACTAGCCACCCGATCTCAGTTGTGTGGTACATATATGTACACAGACAGAAGAGGTGGGAAACACACTGCAAAAAATGCCAATCGCTTGGTGACATGTAAACACTCCTAAAAGGAGAATAACATGTCTCAAGAGTAACAATCAATAGAATCCTAGGGATCGTTTTTAACAACCTAGGACCTAGGAATTTTAGTAAACAGCAAACTAAGCTGCAGAAACCAGTGTCAGACAGCTGCTGCCAAGGCCAATAAGATAATGGGTTGCATCAAAAGGGGCATAGATGCCCGTGATGAGAACATAGTCCTGCCACTTTACAAATCACTAGTCAGACCACACGTGGAGTACTGTGTACAGTTCTGGGCTCCTGTGAACAAGGCAGACATAGCAGAGCTGGAGAGGGTTCAGAGGAGGGCAACTAAAGTAATAACTGGAATGGGTGGACTACAGTACCCAAAAAGATTATCAAAATTAGGGTTATTTACTTTAGAAAAAAGACGACTAAGGGGAGATACTGTATAATAACTATGTATAAATATATCAGGGGCCAGTACAGAGATCTCTTCCATGATCTTTTTATCCCCAGGACTGTGACTGTGACGAGGGGACATCCTCTGTGCCTGGAGGAAAGAAGGTTTGTACACAAACATAGAAGAAGATTCTTTATGGTAAGAGCAGTGAGACTATGGAACTCTCTGCCTGAGGAGGTGGTGATGGTAAGTTCGCTAAAAGAGTTCAAGAGGGGCATGGATGTATTTCTGGAGGGTAACAATATTACAGGCTCGATTTACACGTCCTGTTTTTTTTCTGATTCGATCCTGATCTGGATCCATTCATTTCAATGGGTCCTGAAAAAATCAGGATCGAATCAGGAAAGAAAAACAGGACGTGTGAATGGAGCCTTATAGTTACTAGAGATGGGTCATTGATCCAAGGAGTTATTCTGATTGCCTGATTGGAGTCGGGAAGGAATTTTTTCCCCTAAAGTGAGGAAAATTGGCTTCTACCTCACAGGGGTTTTTTGCCTTCCTCTGGATCAACTTGCAAGATAACAGGCTGAACTGGATGGACAGATGTCTTTTTTTCGGCCTTATAAACTATGTTACTCTGTTACAATACCAGCTAAACAAAAATTTCATCAGAGCTCATTAAAAGGGGACCAAAAGCACCATGTGAACATAGCTTTCCAGTCTATAGCGTTCAGTGTTGTATAAAGCTAAATAAATGCAATAAGGTACTTTTATCTGAGCATATTTAATGCTTTCATCAGTGTGCCTGTAATTATACAAAAAAGAAACATGTTAAAGGTGGTTTCCCACTACAAGAAGAGATAGCATATCACTAGTACATGCTATCACTTGGGATTCATGGTCAGTAGAATGAAGGCGCTGCAGAGCTAATTGCTTCAGCTTCTTCACTAATTTTCCCTTCTCAGTGACAGTCTTGGCCATCCGCTGTATACTACAAAATTAACTCATTCTTCACTGTAGAGGAAAATAATGTGAAGGGGCTGCAGTGCTGAATGGGCTCTCCCTTCATTCATATGAATGTTTTGTTTTTTTTCAAGCCTTCACAAGGGAACTTCAAATTTTTTTTATAACATAACAAATAGTGGTGAAGGTGTATTATTATTACGATTTTGAATTTAGAGCTCTTAAACAGCATCTGTCAGAAGATTTGTACCCAGGGGCGGATTGGCCTTAGACCTTACAGGGAAATTTCCTGCCAGTGGAAGTTTTTGGGAATGTATTTTGTGCTGCTGGCAGTATTTTGTGATCGACTGTGGTATTTGGCTTTGTTGGAGCGGTATAATGTGCCACAATATGGTATTGCTGGGCCTGCCTTCCATCAATTTGGACATATCTACCAAACGGGCCACTTTTAGTATTTTTTACAGGGCCACTTTAAGTTCCCAGTCCGCCCCTGTTTGTACCTATGAAACTGGCTTGGCTGATCTGTTACATGTGCACTTGGCAGCTGAAGGCATCTATGTTTCTCCTATGTTCACATATGCCTGCATTGCTGAATGAAGTTTTAATATATGAAAATGAGCCTCTAAGAGCAACGGGCACATTACTATTACACCTAGAGGCTTAGCTCTCTCTGCAACTGCTGTACCATCTGCATTTTGAATGACAGGGTCAGGCAGTGTAAATGTGATCATGCCCGCCTGCCCCTGTCAAATAGTGATGGAAAACAGAGGGTGGCTATTAATGGTATATACTGAGATTGGGTCAGTGTTACTAGTGGCAAATGAGGTTTAATACTGATAAATGTAAGGTTATGCACATGGGAAGGGAAAGTACAAGTCATCAATACATACTAAATGGTAAAACACTGGGTAACACTGAAAAAGGACTTAGGAGTTTTATTTGACAGTAAACTTAATTGTAGCAACCAGTGTCAGACAACTGTTCCCACGGCTAATAAGATTATGGGGTGCATCAAAAGGGGCATAGATGCGCATACTGAGAACATAGTCCTGCCACTTTGCAAATCATTAGTAAAACCACACATGGAGTAATGTGTACAGTTCTAGGCTCCTGTGCACAAGAAAGACATGAGAGCTTGAGTCAGTTCAAATGAGGGGCAACTAAAGTAATAACTGAAATGGGTTGCCTATAATACCCAGAAAGATTAGCAAAATTAGGGTTATTCACTTTAGAAAAAAGATTAATAATTATTTATTACCAGGGCTGTGACTGTGAGGAGGGGACATCCTCTGCATCTAGAGGAAAGAATGTTTCTACACAAACATAGAAGAGGATTCTTTACGGTAAGAGCAGTGATACTATGGAACTTTCTGCCTGAGGAAGTGGTAATGGTGAACGCACCAAAAGAGTTCAAGAGGGGCTAGAATGCATTTCTGGAGAGTAATAATATTACAGGTTATAGTTACTAGACTTCTGGAGAAGGGTCGTTGATCCAGGGAGTTATTCTGATTGTCTGGAGTCAGGAAGGAATTTTTTTCCTCTACAATGAGGAAAATTGCCTTCCTCTGGATCAACTTTGTAGGATAATAGGCTGATAGGATGGATGGATGTCTTTTTTTTTAGCCTTACATACTAAGGCTACATTCACAGCCTTAGTATACCGGCTGGCCGTGTGCGTTCCTCAATTTGCAGATCGCACATGGCCAGCGCTATATAGAGAATGCCTATTCTTGTTGTGGACAAGAATAGGACATGCTCTATATTTTTTGCGACGCCGCAAAATGGAACAACGGATGCGGACAGCACATGGTGTGCTGTCTGCATCTTTTGTGGCCCCATTGAAATGAATGGGTCCACGCCCATTCTTCAAAATTGCGGAACAGATGCAGATCCATTTATACAGTCATGTGAATACACTCTTAGTTAATACATGACCACCTCAGAAGAGGTATGTGTCCTGCACTGCATTGCAAACAATGGCATGGAAATGTTGTGAGGTTAGTATTCAGTTTTGTTGTTTTCCTTTGGGGGAGCATACTATTGACTAAACGGGGGTCGTTATTACGTCTGAGGCACTATGGGGGCTTTGTTATGACTGGGGGGACTAAAGTTAGCTCTATTACTACTGGGGGCATTATTGGCATCATATTTACTACTGGGCACACTATGTGGGGTTTATTACTACTGAGGACACTATGGTGAGTTTTATTACTATGGCACTTTTATTACTGGGCATACTATGTGGAGGCACTACAGTCAGTGAGTTTTATTACTATGGCACTTTTACAACTAGGGCCCTATAGCAGCTTTATTACTACCTGTGGATTTTGCTACTACTGGGGCCACTATAAGATGGAATTATTACTACTGGGGCACTATAACCGATTAATTACTAGTGGAGCACTATAGGGAGAAATTATTAATGATGAGCTATGGGGAATACTATTACTACTATGGATAGTATGGTGGCATTATTATTGGGCACACTATGGAGTGCACTACTATGAATGGGGGCATTATTACTTTGGGTAGCACTGTAGGAGGTACTGTTAATAAAGGGGGCACCTTGGGGGAGAATTATTACTATTGGTGGGACTTTGGGGAGCATTATTAATATGAGAGACACCCGGGCACAAAATCAACTTGGCACAATTATTTTTAGGGGACACTATATTTGTGGCACAATTACTGTCAGGGGCAGTATTTACTGGGGTTGGCCACTTTCTGGCTATTGCTATTCAATGTGTTTGTAAGGTGATTATATGGCACTTACTAATATAGCCTTAGTTGAAATTCATAAGGTATGCCTCCTTGTTTTCTGCTGTCCACACCGATATCCTGTCCATAAAATGGCTGCTGAAGGAGGGTCATGTGACCAAGCAAATCACCTCCATTCAAATACACTGCTCCTGCCATCTGCACTTTTGGGAGTTTAGTGCAGGTGCAGTGTGTTAGAATGGAGGAGGGTGAGTGATTTGCCTGGTTACATGACCCTCCATTAGCAGCCATCTTATGGACAGGACCTTTATGCGGACAGCGCGGAAGATTTGCCAAACGAGGGGACATGACTTATGAAATATAGAGAATGGTACAGAATATTAACGGAGGTTATATGAGTAAGTGCCATATAGTCATCTTACATACACATTGGTCAACATTACCTAGAAAGTGGCCAACCCCTTTAAGGGAAACCTCTGTTCTGCCTGTTTATGAGTCATGTTGGCAGTCCTACTCACTCCTAAGCATAGGAAGGGAGGGCTTAAAGGAATACATTACAAGCCTTACTGACTTGTTTTCCATAAAACCAACATCTGCTAAGACCTTCCTGCTCTAAAACCTCTTGCCTGCAGATTGCATTGCATTTTCACTGCGACAGGTTCCCTTTAAAACAAATTTATCTTTTTTATATGTTTGCCAGCTGAAATTCTATTTGCTTGTTATCGTACTGTGTCTTTTGGGTTAAAATTGCTGTTTATCTGATTTACACTGATCAGTCAGCAGAACTTAATCCTATAAGTCACCAAATCTCATATTGCTTTGTGGTTTCTTTAGACTTGAATTAAAAACCATAAAGCCACAAAACATGACTAAATACAAAAGAAACTTAACTTTAAGTAGGTGTAAAAAGGGTATTCCAGTTTCAGCAAATGAAACATTATATATTTTTCTAATACATGCTCTCTATCAGTGCCTCACAAGATCAAAATCTCTACAAGCAGTCTATTAACCCCTTCTTCCTCTGCACCATAACTAGTTAATGCAGGCCGCTGTACTCTAGTTCAGTGAGGTGCAGGCTCGGGGAGCTGTGTCCGCACTATTATAGGTGCTGGCTATATTATACAGCTGACAATCTGATGCCATCAGTTTAACCCCTTAGATGCCATAGATGATGCTAACTGCAGCATCTAAGTGGTTAGAGAGAGGAATGACCTCCATCTCATATGACCCCCACCCCCACCCCTTTGCATAAGATACAATTAATAATGGTCTACAGGGCTGCCAGACACCGATGTCTACCAATAGGCAAGGCCCAATAGGCCTTTTTTTAGTTTTACATTGACATAATAAATTGTATACATTGACAAGCAAAAGGGTAACAATGTTTTGAACTTCTGACTTTCAGGCTCCATATCTTACCATCCACTGCAGCTTCAAACGCAAGACTATCATTATTTTATAGACAATCATCTTGGCTATCTCATACATAAATTAGACTTGTAACTATTTAGCATATGATTAGTTCTGCACATTCTTGTCATGTAACTGCATTGTTACTGTTTTGCTCCTGGTGATGGAACGATCTTTTTCTGTATACTACCCATTACAACCTGTTCTCACATTCCCTAATAGATCAGTGTGTTATTAGGTTAGTTCCTAAGCAAAAGGTCACTGGTTCGAATCCAGGAGCAGCCATGAGGAAGATTTCCTAAGAAAAGAGAAACAGCATCATCCAGCTCATTAATAGCAGCATCTCGACCAACAAAAATTGCCAAACTGCATCATGTGAGTGCCATGACAGCCCCCAGCACGCCATAGAAAAGAGAAAAAAACACTTATTACTTACCTCCACTCTGTCAGCGATGCGATGCAGGCCTCTTCCGGCCTGTGTCCCACACAGCACCAAGCCCGGCCTGCAGCCTATCAGAGGAATAGGAGAGGGAGACGCCTCTCCCTGCTGCAGTGTTCATCTACATTCAGACATGAATGTAGGGAGATGAGCGCTTCCACAATGGAAGCGCTCATCTCCTGCTGCCGCACTGGATCGGGATTCAGCTGGTAGCCCGGTTCTCCAATATGGCTGTAATTTTAACAACCGGATCTGGAGAACCGGAGGAACCGGCTGAATCCCATGCCTGGCTGGGGGCATTGCTGGCACATGGGGGACACTATATGGGCATCAACTGGGGGCATTGCTGGCACATGGAGGACAATATGGGGGCATCTACTGGCACATCCTTGGGGACACTATAGAGGGCATTGCTGGCATATGGGGGCCACTATGGGGGCATCTACTTGGGACATTTCTGGCACATGGGGGGGCATCTACTGGGGGCATTGCTGACATATGGGGGCATTTCTGGCACATGGGGGACACTATGGGGGCATCTATTGGCACATCCTTAGGGACACTATGGGGGGAATCTACTGGGGGCATTGCTGGCATATGGGGGGCATCTACTGGGGGGCATTTCTGGCACATGGAGGACACTATGGGGGCATATATGGCACATCCTTGGGGACACTAAGGGGGGAATCTACTGGGGGCATTGCTGGCATATGGGGGGCATATACTGGGGCATTACTGGTGCATAATGGAGGATACTATGGGGGCATTGCTGGCACATCCTGGGGTCATTACTGGCACATCATGGGGTACACTATGGGAGGCATCTACTGGGGGCATTGCTGGCACATGGGGAACTCTATGGGGGGCATCTACTGGGTGCATTGCTGGCATATCATGGGGGGGCATCTTCTGGGGACATTTATACTGACACATCTGGGGGCCTTTCCACTGGCACATCATAAGGGACACTGTGGGGGCATCTTAAACTGGCACATTATGGTGTTGGTATGGGGGTTGAACACTATGGGAGCATATAAGGGACATTTTTTTGTACTGGTGCTCATTTTAAGTATTGAAGGTGGCAAGATGATGGAAAAGTAGGAACCTAAGATGTCTTTTTGTCAAACTGCAGAGACGAGAGATGGGTGAAAAATCATCATGGCGCCTGATCTGAAAGGAGAAGATGAGAAAAGAGAATGTCTGCAGAACGAGGAGAAGTCACTGGATGTAAGAGGTATGTGGAGCTGTATTCTGGATAGCACTGAATATAATGTGTATGCAAATATGTCTTTAGTTCTAGGTACAAATGTGTATAAAGTGTCTACACTTATCCTCCGCAGCAGAGGTGACTCTTGGTCTTCCTTTCCTGGGGCGGTCCTCATGTGAGCCAGTTTCTTTGTAGCGCTTGATGGTTTTTGCGACTGCACTTGGGGACACTTTCAAAGTTTTCCCAATTTTTCGGACTGACTGACCTTCATTTCTTAAAGTAATGATGGCCACTCGTTTTTCTTTACTTAGCTGCTTTTTTCTTGCCATGATACAAATTCTAACAGTCTATTCAGTAGGACTATCAGCTGTGTATCCACCTGCCTTCTGCCCAACACAACTCATGGTCCCAACCCCATTTATAAGGCAAGAAATCCCACTTATTAAACCTGACAGGGCACACCTGTGAAGTGAAAACCATTTCAGGTGACTACCTCTTGAAGCTCATCAAGAGAATGCCAAGAGTGTGCAAAGCAGTAATCAAAGCAAAAGGTGGCTACTTTGAAGAACCTAGAATATAAGACATATTTACAGTTGTTTCACACTTTTTTGTTAAGTATATAATTCCACGTGTTAATTCATAGTTTTGATGCCTTCAGTGTGAATCTACAATTTTCATAGTCATGAAAATACAGAAAACTCTTTGAATGAGAAGGTGTGTCCAAACTTTTGGTCTGTACTGTATATGGAGCAGGTAAATCTAAAGTGTAGCCTGTGTGTAATTTAGGACATGGAACAACTATTGTCACATAATGACACTAATGCTAAATGAGAATGCTTTAAATCTACTTTGGATAAGTATACTGTTAAATACGTTCCTAGAAGTAGCAAGTACAAGCGAATAAAATTAAACCCCACATGGCTTATAGTGTAAAAAAATACAATAAAGGACAAAAAGAGGGCCTTTAAAAAATACAAATCGGAGGGGTCAGCTGCAGCCTTCAAAAAGTATAAACAACTAAATAAATTATGTAAGGGGGTAATAAAATCAGCAAAAATACACAATGAAATACAGGTGGCCAAAGAAAGTAAGAACAACCCCAAAACATTCTTCAAATACATAAATGCAAAAAAAGAAGGTCAGAACTAGAGATGAGCGAACGTGCTCGTAACAGGGAGCCGAGGGGTACAGTGCTCGTTACGAGCACGTTCGCTCATCTCTAGTCAGAACATATAGGACCCCTAAATGATGGCAATAACTGGGGATCGAGAGAAGGCAGAGCTCCTAAATGGTTTTTTTAGCTCTGTATATACAAAAGAAGAGAAAGCATCTCATGAGGATGGTGCCACTGGTGGAAATACCTTAAATAACTGTAGATATGGTCCTTAATATGCTAAAAAAAATTAAAGGTGAACAAGGCCTCAGGTCCAGATAGATTACCCCTAGAGTTCTAAAGGAGCTCAGTTTAGTTATTGCTTTGCCTCTGTTCAGAATATTTACAGATTCTTTAATGACAGGCATTGTACCAAGAGACTGGCGCAAGGCGAATGTGGTTTTCATTTTCAAAAAGGGTGCTAGGTCTTCACCAGGAAATTATAGACCAGTAAGCTTCACATCCATAGTGGCAAAAATGTTTGAGGTCCTTCTACAGAACTACATACAGGATTATGTAACTGTCAATGGTTTTAATAAGAACAGAAGCTGTCAAACTAACCTGATTTGTTTTTATGAAGAGGTGAGTAGAAGCCTGGACAGAGAGAATGCTCTCGATATTGTGTTTTTGGACTTTGCAAAGGCGTTTGATAGTGTCCCCCTCATGGACGACTAATGGGTAAATTGAGGTCTATTGGTTTAGAAACAGGCTTCATGATTGTATCCAAACAGTTGTGATCAATGATTCCTACTCTGAATGGTCCCTGGTTATAAGTGGTGTACCCCAAGGTTCTGTGCTGGGTCCACTATTATTTAGCTTATTCATTAATGATATAGAGGATGGGATTAATAGTGCTGTTTCTATTTTTGCAGATGACACCAAACTTTGTAATACAGTCCAGTCTATGCAATATGTTAATAAGTTACAAGCTGACTTGGACAAACTTACTATTTGGGTCTCCACTTGGCAAATGAGGTTCAATATAGATAAATGTAAAGTTATGCACTTGGGGGCGAATAATCTGCATGCAGAATACATCCTAGGGGGAGTCAAAGTGGGAGAGTCACTTGTTGAGAAGAATCTGGGTGTATTAGTAGATCATAGACTAAATAACAGCATGCAATGCCAGTCAGCTGCCTCTAAGGCCCACAGAATTTTGTCTTGTATTAAAAGAGGTATGGACTCGTGGGACAGGGATGTAATATTGCCACTATACAAAGCGTTGGTGTGGCCTCAACTGGTGTGGCAGTTCAGTTCTGGTCACCAGTCCATAAAAAGGAGGAACCCTCCTCCACGCACATAGGTTCCATTTTATGGTCAGACCATGCCCCGGTGTACTGCTCCCTACAGCTCCCTCATTTCTCTAAAGCTGAATGGATGTGGAGACTTAACGAATCCCTTCTCCTAGATCCAGTGTGCGCGGCAGAGATCTCCCAATCCATCATTGAGTTCCTTTATGCTCATCAGTCTGACACTACTCCCCTACCCACCCAATGGGAGGCTCTTAAGTGTGTGCTCCGGGGCATCCTGATCAAGCACGGGACTAGGCTTAAAAAAGAAAAAGCTCACTCTCTCTCTCTGTTGCTCTTCGTAAAGTAGCCACTTTGGCGGTGGCTCATAAACGTGCGCTCGCATCGGCCACCCTGCGGGCCTTGCAAGAAGCCCGCTTGGAAGCCAGACGCCTCTTAGACAGGTCTTATCTGAAGATGGTGCAGAAATGCCGTAGCACATTTTATGAGTTTGGTAACAAAAGTGGAAGGATGTTAGCTAGGGCCATTAGGCAACAGATGGCATCCTCACATATACCCCTCATTAAAACTCCACAGGGGGCCCCGGTTTTCACTACTCCAGATATTGCTGCCTCCTTCCACTCTTTTTACTCCAACCTGTATGGACTACTGACCCCACCTGACCCGGTGAACAGGCCGTTGTCCTCTGCCTCACAACTCACGGCGGAACAATCCGCTTCTCTGGAATCTCCCTTTACAGCTGAGGAACTACAGATTGTACTTAAGTCTCTTCCAGGTGGCAAAAGTCCTGGGCCCGGGTTACACGGCTAGATTTTACAAGGACTTTGCAGAAAAGCTGTCGCCCTTTCTCCTTGAGGTTTTTAACGTGGTGTCCACTGGCCTCCCTTTCCCAGCGCAGGCCCTAGCGGCTCATTGAGCGGTTATTCCTAAGCCAGGTAAAGATCCTCAAGCGTGTGCGAGCTATCGCCCTATCTCTCTACTGAATGTAGACCTTAAAATATTTGCTAAACTCCTGGCGAACCGCCTGAATGCCTTCCTGCCTTCTCTGGTTCATTCGGATCAGGTGGGGTTTGTGCCGGGGAGGGAGGCTAGGGATAACACCCTTAAGACGTTAGACATTATCCACCATGCTAAGAAACATCGTATCCCTCTTATGATACTGTCCCTAGATGCTGAGAAAGCATTTACAGAATCTCCTGGCCCTCTTTGAGAGCGACCATGGCCCACCTTGGCCTAGGCCCATGGTTCACGTCAAAAATCCTTTCACTGTATCATTCACCCTCAGCGCGGGTTAAAATAAATGGCTCTCTCTCTGCTCCCTTTTCGATTCATAACGGTATTCGCCAAGGCTGCCCTTTGTCTCCCCTCTTATACGCTCTTGTAATGGAACATCTCTTGGCGAATATACAGGACAATCCCGATATCAGTGGCATACAAATCGGCGGACGGGAGTACAAATGTGCAGCCTTCGCCGATGACCTCTTATTGTATATCACCAACCCCAGAATTTCCCTTCCCTGTCTCCAACGGGAGCTTCTCAGATTTGGGTTGTGGACTAACTTCAAGGTTAACCAGACTAAGTCGCACACTCTGAATGTTTCTATAACCCAGGACTTAGTACACTCTCTTAAAACCTCCTTCCCTTTCTCCTGGCCTTCTGGAGGGATAACCTATCTTGGGATTAAATTGAGTTGTGATTTAACTCGTTTGTTTCAGGATAACTTCCTCCCCTTGGTCACTCGATCTGAGAAAGATCTTGAATCCTGGCGTTGCGGGGACTTCTCATGGTTTGGGAGGGTTAGTATATTGAAAATGAACATTCTGCCCAAATTCCTCTACCTCCTGCAGACCATCCCCATCCAAATACCGTGCTCATTTTGGAACAGGGTCCGCAAATGCTTCCTGAAGTTTGTCTGGTCTCCAGGCAGAACTAGGATCAAATGGGATGTTCTCATTCGTACAAAGGACAAGGGAGGGGTTGGTCTCCTGGACTGTAAGCTATACTACCAAGCTGCGGCCTATGCTCGACTCCTGGACACCTGTCGTGGATACTCCCAAAAACAGTGGGTCGCTTTGGCTAGAAGTCTTTCTTCCTTTCTTCTTCTTCTTTCTTTCTTCCTATTGCTCTGCCGGTCATTCCTTGGTTGCCGAATATGCCGACCCCCGCCAGTTCTGCACTGTCTTTCACTTTTTCCCCAAATCTTTGCAACCTTGAGGACTATGTGCGTGGAGTCCTCCCTGATAGATGTCAAGGGGCCCTTGACCCCAATAACAGATTACCCCCTGTTCCCTCCTGGTACCTCTGCCGGATCGTTTCTGACAGGGACAAAGCTCGTACCCCTTCGCTTTTGCCATGTTCTTTCTGGTTCCTCTTTGCAGCCTTTGCTCTCCTTACTGGGAACCACTCCCCAGTCTTCAAAAAACCAGTTTGAATACAACCAGCTGCAGCACTTTTTTGTCACCCTCCGCACGTCCCACACGCTTGACAGGAGTCTCACAGTCTTTGAAAAGGCTTGTCTTGCCCCCTTAGCGATCTTTCGGGACATCTCCTTCTTATATAAATTGCTCTTGGAGAGGAAGACATCTCTACCCCTCTCATTTTGCTCAAAATGGGAGAGAGATTTAAATATTTCTGTATCTCCTGCTCAGTGGCGTAGGTGTTTCGCGTTTACTCAAAAATCGATTCTAACCACGAAAGCGCAAAGACACTCAGGGTGTCTTCATGTGCGACATAGTTCCCAATTATTATTCCAGCTAATTCTGCTCTCCAAAAGCCATATGGTGCTCCTTCCACTCTGAAGCCTGCTGTGTGCCAGTACATTGGGCTACAAGCACATATGGGGTGTTGCCGTATTCGGGGGAAATGGTGACCAAAATGTGGGGTGCATTTTGTCCCGTTACCCTTTGTGAAAGTGAAAAATGTGGGTGTTAAGCAACTTTTTTGTCAAAAAATTGCAATTTTTCATTTTCACTGCCGTGTGTATCCTAATTCTAGGAAACACCTTTGAGCTCAAAGTGCTCAACACACACCTTGAAAGATTCCTTGAGGGGTGCTCATTCCAAAATGGGGTCACTTTTGGGGGGTTTCCACTGTAGGGCCAGCTCAGGGTGTCTTCATGTGCGACATAGCTCCCAATTATTGTTCCAGCTAATTCTACTCTCCAAAAGCCATATGGTACTCCTTCCACTCTGAAGCCTGCTGTGCCCCCATACAATAGTTTTTGTGCACATATGGGGTGTTTCTGTAAACTCCAGAATCGGGGTAATAGATTTTGAGTTTTGTTTTGCTGTTAACCCTTGATGGGTTTCATGAAAAATGGATTAAAATTTAAAATCTGCTAAAAAAAAAAAGTGAAATTTTGAAATTTCATTCCAATTTTCCATCAATTCTCATGGAACACATAAAGGGTTAACAAAGTTAGTAAAATCAGTTTTGAATAGCTTGAAGGGTGTAGTTTCTAAAATGGCATGATTTATGGGGACTTTCCACAATATAAGCCCCACAAAGTGACTTCATAACTGAACTGGTCCTTAAAAAAATGGGTTTTGGAAATCTTCTTAAAATGTTAAGATTTGATTCTAAACTTTGAAGCCTTATAACATCCCAAAAAAATAAAATGTCATTTTCAAAATGATGCCAACATAAAGTAGACATATGGGGAATGTAAAATAATAACTATTTTTGGAGGTATTACTATGTATTTTGAAAGTACAGAAATTGAAATTTGAAAATTTTTCCAAATTTTTGGTAAATTTGGTAATTTTTTATAAATAAAAATGAAATATTTTGCCATAAATTTACTACTGTCGTGAAGCACAATATATGACGAGAAAACAATCTCAGGATGGCCTGGATAAATAAAAGCATTCTAAAGTTATTACCACATAAAGTGACACATGTCAGATTTGCAAAAATCGGCCTGGGATTTAAGGTGAAAAGTAGCTCGGTACTGAAAGGGTTAAAAAGAAGATGGACATTGATCCAGGGATCGATATAGCAGGATTACATTTTGAACTTGATGGACTTTTGTCTTTTTCCAACCTTAACAACTATGTAACAAGCAGACTAAGGACATAGATTACTTGTCAAGGTTGGGGTACACAGAAAGGGAGATGTGATCCCTGCGCTCACCCCAACCCCTGTCCCTGCCTAATTGCCTCCGTATCCTAGGCGATACGGTGACAACCACGAGGACTGCAATTACTCTCGACTAGGTGCAGGGAAAAGGGAAGACAGTAGAGTAGTCAGATACAAGCCAAGGGACAAATCAGCAGTCAGGATACACAATACAATGCAAGAAGGAATAGCAAGGAATTGCAAAAACCAGCAAGGAGCAGAGAGGAAGGTAGGTATATATGCAGGAAGAAATCCCACCCCCAGGTTCTGAATGGACCAGATTCAGAGAAGCCACTCAGCCAGCACCTGAGTATTAACCCTGAGTAGACAAACCAAACAAGAAGCTGGGCGTTGGCTCCAAAACAACCCACAGTGTGAACGTGGTTCAAGGCAAGGCGTAGGCACTAAACAGAAACACACAAAAACTCAGAAAACCAAGCAAAACACAGAACCTATGTTCTCTGATGACCAGACCTGACAGTACCCCCCCCTCCACGAGGGGCCTCCAGACCCTTAGACCCTAAGGATGGTTTAGACGGATAGTCCCGATGAAAAGATTTAACCAATCGTGGAGCATGAACATCCCTAGCAGGGACCCAGGATCTATCCTCAGGACCGAAACCCTTCCAATGAATGAGGTATTGAAGAGAGTTCCTGACCAGTCTGGAATCGACAATCCTCTCTACCTCATACTCGAGATCACCCTCCACCACAGATGGCGAGGGAGGGTCAGGGAGGAGTACCACAGGATCCACATAGCGTTTCAACAGACTCTTGTGAAACGTATTGTGAACCCGCCAGTCAGAGGGCAACGCCACCTTGAACAATACCGGATTAATAACATGAGTTACGGTAAACGTACCAATGAACCTAGGAGCCAATTTCAGAGACGGAACTTTCAACTTAAGGTTCTTAGTAGACAATAGGACCTTGTCACCCACAACAAAAGTTTCAGAGACAGTACGCCTACTTCTGGATGAATGGACCATTAAACTTTGTGCTCTTTTCAAGTTCTGCTGAACTTGCGACCACACTGTGCACAGTTGGTTAGTTATGGACTCCGCACGAGGGGTATCCGAAACTGACGATGACGAGAAGGAAAACCTGGGATGGAATCCATAATTACAGAAGAAAGGAGATGTGAGTGTGGATGAACTAGTGTGATTGTTGATGGCAAACTCTGCTAACGGAAGATATGAGACCCACAGATGTTGACAGAAACAAAAAGACGAAGGTACTGTATGAGCTCTTGATTCATCCTCTCTGTCTGCCCATTAGTTTCGGGATGGAAGGCAGAGGAAAAGGACAATTTTACCTCAAGCTTAGAACAGAAAGCTCGCCAAAACTTAGCCACAAATTGTACCCCCCTGTCAGACACAACCTCATCAGGAATACCGTGGAGACGCACAATATGTTGAATAAATAGATCTGCCAATTCCTCTGCTGAAGGCAGCTTCTTTAGCGGAACAAAATGGCCCATCTTAGAGAAACGATCCACCACCACCCATATAACAGAGAACCCTTGAGAGAGTGGCAGATCGGTAACAAAATCCATAGACACGTTAGACCAAGGCCTGTCTGGCACTGGGAGCGGGAGAAGAGGTCCCTCAGGACGTCTCCTGGGGACCTTTCCTCGCGCACAGACCTGACAAGCTAGAACAAATGCATGAACGTCAGTATTCATATGTGGCCACCAGTAGTTTCTTTTCAGTAGATCTAGTGACGATCTGGATCTGGATGACCTGCTAGTACGGAACAGTGTGTCTCCTCTAACACTCTCAATCGAAGGGACAAGGGAACAAACATTTTGCCTTCCGGAAGGTCTCTTGGGGCAGAATTTTGTTTGGAGCGAATTTGATCTGAGAGGTGAGAGGAGATGGCTGCCAAAACAATACCAGCAGGTAAGATGTTACCGGGTTCCGACTCAGGACCCTCAGGGATACCAAAACTCCGAGACAAGGCGTCAGCCCTAACATTCTTGGTACCAGGTCGGAAAGTGACCACAAAATTAAAACGAGAGAAAAACAACGCCCATCTAGCTTGACGGGCATTGAGACGTTTTGCATTATCCAAGTACACAAGATTTTTGTGATCTGTGATCACTGTCACTGGGTGAAGAGCTCCTTCCAGGAAATGGCGCCACACTTCAAACGCCCATTTGATGGCAAGGAGCTCGCGATTCCCAATATCATAATTCCTTTCACAAGACGAGAATTTCTTGGAAAAGAATGCACATGGTCTGAGGTTAGTGAGAGCAGCTGACCCTTGAGATAAAACTGCCCCTACACCGACCTCAGAAGCATCTACCTCAACAATGAATGGCTGAGAGAGATCAGGTTGAATTAACACAGGCGCAGAGGAGAACGCTTTCTTGAGTTCCTCAAACGCAGAGTACGCAGCAGGAGACCAGTTACTGGGATCAGCCCCCTTGCGGGTAAGATCCGTGAGCGGCTTGGCAATTACGGAAAAGTTCTTGATAAAATTCCTGTAATAATTGGCAAAGCCAAGAAAACGTTGAAGGGATTTTAAATCCGTGGGCCGAACCCAATGCGTGATTGCCTGAACCTTACACGGATCCATCTGAACCTCGGAAGGAGTGACCACATAACCCAAGAATGAAACTTTTTGTACACAAAAAATGCATTTTTCTACTTTAGCAAACAGAGAATGATTACGCAGACGGGATAACACCAGACGACGATGTTTACGGTGTGAATCCAGATCAGAAGAAAATATCAGGATATCATCCAGATAGACCACCATAAAAACCCCAATATAGTCATGAAAGATATGATTCACAAAACCTTGGAATACAGCTGGGGCATTGCTTAAACCAAAAGGCATAACCAGATACTCAACATGTCCAAGAGGCGTATTAAAAGCTGTCTTCCACTCATCCCCTTCCCGGATCCGAATCAGGTTATAAGCTCCCCGTAGATCTAATTTGGAGAACCAGTTGGCCCCCGGAACCTGATTCAGGAGGTCCGGGATGAGGGGAAGCGGTCCAGAGTTTTTAATAGTGATTTTATTAAGTTCACGATAGTCAATACATGGTCTCAAACCCCCATCTTTTTTCTCAACAAAAAAGAAACCAGCCCCCGTAGGAGATTCGGAAGGCCGAATATGTCCAATAGCCAAACTCTCATCGATGTATTGTTTTAGAGACTCTCTTTCTGGCACAGACAGATTATAAATCCGACCCTTAGGTAACTTGGCATCAGGAAATAGATCAATCTTACAATCAAAGTCTCTGTGTGGAGGCAAGACTTGAGACAGAGGTTTCGAAAAAACGTCTGCAAAATCTGAAATAAACTCCGGGATCTCAGAATCACATACATTGGTAGAACAAAGGGAAACTTGAGACATATGGGCCTTACACTGCGGACCCCAGTGAACTAATTCCTGACTCACCCAATCAATAACCGGATTGTGCAGCTGAAGCCAAGGAAGACCCAGAATCATGTTTACAGACAAATTTTTCATTACAATGAAAGAACAATACTCAATATGTAGTGCACCCACTACCAATCTTATCTCAGGAGTACGGAATTTGACCAAACCGGCATGCAGAGGGGTCATATCGACACTAGACACCTGGATAGGAGGGGACAGGGGAATCAAAGAAGGCACAATTTGGGAAACAAATTCAAAATCAATAAAGTTGGCGGCTGAACCAGAATCCAAGAAAGCCTGTCCAACACGTGAGGCTGACTGGAAAGAGATGGTGCAGGGCAAAAATACTCTAGAAACATTAGGGAGTACATGAGCTCCTAGACAGTCCTCCCGATAACTGTCTAGGAGCGGAAGTTTTCCTGCTGAGGTTTTCTTCGGACAGGAATTCAGCAGATGATCCGGACTCCCGCAGTAGAAGCACAAATGATTCCTCGTACGATGTTCCCTTCTCTGCTTAGGCGTAATACTGCCGAGTTCCATCGGTTCCGGTCCGGATTGGCTGGAGACCGGATTGAGGATCGGCTGAGGAGCTGGAGACACCCGAGGAGGTCGCCTGGATCTTAGACGTCTATCTGCCCGGACGGCCAGGGTCATAGCTTCGTCAAGTGTTTTAGGTTCAGCATGGGCTAACAACAAATCCTTCACACGGTCAGACAATCCAGTCATGAAAAGGTCTTTCAAAGCCCTATCATTCCACCCGGAGTCGGTCACATATTGTCTAAAACTAGCACAGTAATTTTCTGCCACCTGTCCACCCTGACGTAGAGACAATAACTGGGATACAGCTAACGCTGGGCGATCTGGCTCATCATATATCTGACCCAGTGCAACAAAAAACTCGTCAAGGTATGAGCGCAAAGGAGAGGCAGTGGGTAAAGAAAAGGCCCAGGTTTGGGGGTCTCCGCGCAGGAGAGACATAACCAAACCTACCTTTTGCGCTTCGGTTACAAACGACCGAGGTAGTAAAGAAAAATACAAAATACATCCTTCCCGAAACAGAAAAAATTTCTTACGGTCACCGTAAAAAAAATCAGGAAGGGGGACCTTAGGTTCAGGTGCAGGTGTGGGAACCTGGGGTGCAGACACAGGAGCCGAGGCCTGCATGTTTTCCTGAACCTGAAGGCGTATAGCAAGATCCTGAATCAAATTGGTCAAGGCCTGGACCTGAGATACCACCACTGACATTTGCTCCATAGGTGGAATAAACGTAGCAGGCCGTATACAGGTTGCAGGTTATTTTTCGGGCTGGTTTTTCTGTCAAGGTTGGGGTACACAGAAAGGGAGATGTGATCCCTGCGCTCACCCCAACCCCTGTCCCTGCCTAATTGCCTCCGTATCCTAGGCGATACGGCGACAACCACGAGGACTGCAATTACTCTCGACTAGGTGCAGGGAAAAGGGAAGACAGTAGAGTAGTCAGATACAAGCCAAGGGACAAATCAGCAGTCAGGATACACAATACAACGCAAGCAGGAATAGCAAGGAATTGCAAAAACCAGCAAGGAGCAGAGAGGAAGGTAGGTATATATGCAGGAAGAAATCCCACCCCCAGGTTCTGAATGGACCAGATTCAGAGAAGCCACTCAGCCAGCACCTGAGTATTAACCCTGAGTAGACAAACCAAACAAGAAGCTGGGCGTTGGCTCCAAAACAACCCACAGTGTGAACGTGGTTCAAGGCAAGACGTAGGCACTAAACAGAAACACACAAAAACTCAGAAAACCAAGCAAAACATAGAACCTATGTTCTCTGATGACCAGACCTGACATTACTGGAACCATGTCCTGTGGTCTGATGAGACCAAGATAAACTTATTTGGGTCAGATAGTGTCAAGTGTGTGTGGCGGCAACCAGGTGAGGAGTATAAAGACAAGTGTGTCTTGCCTTCAGTCAAGCATGGTGGTGGGAGTGGATGAGTGCCGCCGGCTGTTCTACAGTTATAGTTCATTAAGGGAAACATGAATGCAAACATGTACTGTGACATACTGAAAATAATGGCGGTCACACAAAATATTGACACTTGGGGCACAATTTTCACATAGAGGTGCACGCACTTTTGTTGTCAGCGGTACACTGTACGCTGACTACTTTACATTGTATCAAAGTGTCATATTTTCAGTGCTGTCCCATGAAAAGATATAACAAAACATTTACAAAAATGTGAGGGGTGGACTCACTTTTGTGAGATACTGTGTGTGTGTGTATATATATATATATATATATATATACACTCACACACACACACACACCTAGTGAGATCATTAGCCAAGCCAATTAACTCTAAATAAGTTTAGTTAGATCTAATTATATCAATATGTTGTGTGATGTAGTTCAATGTGTTTTATATCCTGAGTGTGTGTGTGTGTGTGTGTATGTATATATATTAGATATATATATATATATATATATAGAGAGAGAGAGAGAGGGTACTGTGGAAATCATTTAGGCAGATGTGGAAAGAATGCTTTCAAAATTAGACGTTTTAAAGGGATTCTTCGAGAATTACGAAATTGAAAATACTTAAAGCAGTTAAATGCTCCGATGCTGTTGTCAGGAAGGCTGCCTGGGTGAAATCCTGGGTATGTCCGGGTTCAGCTCTGAACCCGGACATACCCAGGATTTCACCCAGGCAGCCTTCCTGACAACAGCATCGGAGCATTTAAAGCTCCGATGCACTCCCTTTCCCTGCGCTGGATCACGCAGGGCAAGGGCTCTTTTGTTTACCAACACACACTGCAGGGCAGAGGCCTCCGCCCCGCAGTATGTTCGGTGACGTCACCGGCTCTGATAAGACTCTGAAAAGTGAAGGAGCAAGTGGCTGCAGCGCTCACCAGTGTGACCACCACCCGGTCAAGTCTGAATTCTGGCAGCAGAGGGCAGTGGATCTCAACCACGACAGCCAGCTTGGCCTACAGGAGGCAGGAGCATCCTCTTATGTCCTTCAGCAGCAGTTCCAGCAAGGAGGACTTCAGGTCCCTCATCTGAGGAACCCTTCTACTGGCTGTCAGTCTGGCTGATTTAAAGGACACCTTTGGACCTATGGGAGCCACAACATGGACTGCACCTGATGGGTGAGAGCTAGTTGGCACTTGTTTGTAGTTTATCTAGTTTGTATTGCCCCCTGTTTGACTCTCACCCAGATGGACATGGCTTGTCAGGACTTCCCCCCCATTCTGCAGAAAATTCCCAGTTGCAATCACAGAAAAAAACGTGGTCTAATATGGCAGAAAATTGCTCAGACCCCTTATGCTGTTGCGCATATCAAACTGGGGGAGCAATTCCTGCACATGTGGTCCGTTGCTAACAGCAATCACCAGCAAAAATGCATACAATGGAGGATGCGCTTAGGCGCAACTGGGAATTTAACCATCACTAGTAAAGGTGCACTGCGACGGTAATGCAATTCACAATATATGGCTAAACCCTCACACTGATGTTAAAATGAGACTTTCGCCAATATATTCTTATATCAAGAACATACTGGAGCCCGAGCACCGCGTCAAGGTATGTCAGAGTGGCTCGGGACCTAGCGCTAACCTACCTTGCCGTATGAGCAATTGCGGAAGGAGCATATAGGCCGACACACAGCAACCTACTCCTAGTTACCTCCAGCGTGAAATCACACATACAATGGGAGGAGGGAGGAGACTATGAGCCCCACCTACCAATGACTCATGTGACTCAGGCTACACAGTTGCACCAGAATGTTACCATAAGATGTAAGTAATGGTACATTCAGACCTGGAGTTGCCACACCTCCAGGTATGAATGTTCAAATACAATCACAGAAAAAAATGTGGTCTAATATGGCAGAAAATTGCTCAGACCCCTTATGCTGTTGCACATATCAAACTGGGGGAGCAATTGCATTACCGCCGCAGTGCACCTTTACTAGTGATTGTTTGATTATATAGTTCGCCACATCCACACAATTTGTTACCTTGTGTAGGATGGTTTTGTGGTACATGTGGTCCGCTGCAGGCATCCTCCATTGTATGCATTATTGCTGGGGATTGCTGTTAGCAACGGACCACATGTACAGGAATTGCTTCCCCAGTTTGATATGCGCAACAGCATAAGGGGTCTGAGCAATTTTCTGCCATATTAGACCACGTTTTTTTCTGTGATTGTATTTGAACATTTATACCTGGAGGTGTGGCAACTCCAGGTCTGAATGTACCATTACTTACATCTTATGGTAACATTCTGGTGCACCTGTGTAGCCTGAGTCACATGAGTAATTGGTAGGTGGGGCTCATAGTCTCCTCCCTCCTCCCATTGTATGTGTGATTTCACGCTGGAGGTAACTAGGAGTAGGTTGCTGTGTGTTGGCCTATATGCTCCTTCCGCAATTGCCCACACGGCAAGGTAGGTTAGCGCTAGGTCCCGAGCCACTCTGAGATACCTTGGCGCAGTGCTCGGGCTCCGGTATGTTCTTGATATAAGAATATATTGGCCGAAAGTCTCATTTTAACATCAGTGGGAGGGTTTAGCCATATATTGTCAATTGCATTACCGCCGCAGTGCACCTTTACTAGTGATTGTTAAATTCTCAGTTGCGCCTAAGCGCGCCTATTTTCCCTTTTCCCCCCTTCTCAGGTTATTTGGGAGCCCCCTTTGCAAAAAGGGTTCTCTATTTGCTGCTTTTTTATATTATCCATGTGGATTACACGTTACCTGTTTGGATTACAAAATTACCTCACGTGGGGGGTGGAGCCTGACCGCTGATGGAGTCAGACGTGTGAAACACCAGCTCCTCCACGGCAGTCCCTGCAAGCGACCTAAAGCTTATTTTCCAACCTTCAACATGGTAAAATATGGCAGAGAGAAGAGGCAGGACCAACACAGTCCTCAGCAACACTCGAAATTCCCGTCGGATCTTCATAGATTTCTTCAGCAAAAACCGCCGGGTTCACAGTCAACTAAGATGGCGCCTGAAGAAATGCCAGAGCGGGAAAACATGGCAGAACCTGAACAGCACAGCCTACCTGCAACCACACAGGGAAGCGGAGATCTCGCCTCCACATCCAAGTCTTTCTTCAAAGACACTATAACACAGGCCCTTCAACCTGTTCTTTCGGAGCTCTCAGAAATCAAGAATGAGCTCAAGCATATTGGCGCCAGAGTGGAGGGGCTGGAAGGCACATGCACCGCCATTGTTGATCATTCCACTGCACTAGAGGCCCGCTCTGCAGAGCATCTAGCTTACATAAACAAGGCGCTTACCCTGATCGAAGACCAAGAAAATAGAAACAGACGACGGAATGTACGCATCAAGGGATTACCCGAGTCCTGGTCCGCTGAGTCCTTGAAAAAAGTTGCTTTAGAGATCTTCGCTGGCCTCTTGGGTGAGTCGGGTACACCTAATATAATTATTGAACGTATACATAGGTCACCTAAGCCATCACCATCAGACCCCCCACGTGATGTGATATGTGGGCTTCTGTCTTTCGTGGACACGAACAGAATCTTAATGGCGGCCAGAGAAAAATCTCCAGTGTATTACGCAGATGTGGAAATAGCCCTGTATCAGGATGTAGCTCACTCGATTCTTGCCAAACACAGAATTCTAAGACCTCTACTTGAACAGCTTCGCGCTAATAATATGGCCTATGCGTGGCTATACCCCTTCGGCATCTCTATCATGCATAATGGCCGCCGCTACAGAGTGCAGACCCCGGAGGACCTAGAGGAAATATGGCGCCCACTTGGTATTACACCGATCAACATACCCTCATGGTTACCTGCCGATGCTGGGACATCTATTCCATCCCTTCCGCGTATGGAGCCTTGGCAGCAGGTGTCTAGGCCAAAACGCCAGCGTCCTGGGCCTCGGTCGCCTCCTACGAGTCGGGAGCCGGCCTGAAGATTTTGCCAGGTGGAGTTCACCCTGAGCTGCTAATCGGTGGTTATGCTGCTTTCCTCTTTGTTTGCTTCGCAGCTGCCTTTATAGAACCCTATATTTGTGTTGGGTTCATTAACCGCAGATACTGAACATCGGAACAAGATGGATGACTCTTCTTTATGCAAGTGTTGGCAAGAACATACCCTAGGGTTTTTTTTTTTTGCCGGACTCTTCATATCTTTCTTGCTTTCTTTCTACTCCCATAACTTTTATGACCCTCCTCTTATCATCTCTCCCTTATTTCTTTCATGGCGCACATATTTTCTTCTTTTATATTTATCTTTACTATAAGGCATTGTACTCCCTACTAGTATGTTGTACTACGCATTACACAATACAGTAATTGAATGATGATACCATGAGATCTGTCCCTGATCTTCCTTCATATCTACCTTTCTTAATACTCTTCTCTGTTTTTTCCCTTAAGTCCCTCCCTACCACCCCACCCCACCCCCCCACCCCCCGCTACCTTCTTTCTTCCCCCAGATCTCTGCTCTCTTCTTAAATACTGTATTGTACCATATATGGGCCATCAGATAGATATCTGCAATGTCAGTGTTTATAATGTTTAATGACTCTGATCTACGGATAGTACTCAGACCGGAGAATATCCAGGATATGAGTCATGCTGAGTTATGGTTTTTATGCACGCTCCTCCTAGTAGGGTCTAGCCTTCAGCTAGTTACTCCTTTTGAGTTATACATATGTTGCTTCAGTTTACTCACCGATCTCTCCTATACGGTTGTGATTTAGCTCTATGAGCACTTTTACTGTTATATGCCTTGCTTCTCATGGTTGATACTGTTCAGTTAACCTGTTGATATAGTCATATTCTGAATAGGTTTACTTGCACACTGCCGGTCAGGACAAAAAATTTGTCTTTGCCAGAACACCACCCCTAACCTCCCCTTATCTTCATTTCGCTTATTCTACCAATACCCACACCTACCCCCATCCACTCACCTACCTCTCCCTTCTCCACATCCCCCCTCATCTAACTTGCCTTATCATATTATAAGGGTTGTGGTTTGACCTCTTATTCCCATTGGTCTTCCCATAATTTATACCCTTCCAACCTTTTCCTCTCCTGTCACAATGGAGTGCGCATTTACCACTTTCAATGTTAAAGGCCTCAATTCACCGAATAAGAGAAGCCATATCCTGCTTCTGTTGAAAAAACAAAAATCTCATGTTGTCTTCCTTCAGGAAACACACCTTAGAACACATCGCATACCGAAATTTCCGAAATCCCCTTTCTCTCAATGGTATCACAGTTGCCACCCAACTTCAGCCTCCAAGGGAGTATCTATTGCCATACACAATTCAATCCCATTCCTTTTAAAAAAACAATTTCAGGACTCAGAGGGTCGGATTTTACTTGTTAAGGGAGAAATTGGCTCTTGAATGTATACATTCGCTAACCTATATGCCCCCAATGTAGGTCAGGTGCCGTGGCTACTTAAGGCTCTAGACACTTTACAGCTTTTTGCTGAAGGAGTTGTTGTTCTGGGATCTGACCTCAATCTCACCCTAGATCCCCTTCTAGATTCTTCTGTAGGTAAATCCCATATTTCCTCAAAGCTTCTATGTAAATTGAATGACAAATTGCGGGACCTCAACCTGCTTGACATTTGGAGAGCTCTTAACCCATTTTCTAAGGACTACACCTTTCACTCGAACCCACACAATTCCTTTCAACGTCTTGATTACCTTTTCATTTCTTCCTCAGCGGCCTCTCTCTTCTCCCAACCACATATAGGACCTATAACCATATCAGATCATGCCCCTTGCTCAATAACTGGTCATCTCTCTCAACTTCCGAGTAGAGAATGGATATGGCGGCTCAATGAGTCTTTGCTATACTCAGCAGTGAATGTCACATCCCTTCAAAGCCACCTACAGAACTACTTTGCTACAAACTCTTCTCCGCAAATCTCTCCTTCAATATTGTGGGAATCCCACAAAGCTTATATTAGGGGAATACTGATCTCCCTAGCATCTAAGGACAGAAAAGATAAACAAAGGAGAATAGATGAGTTACTGACACAAATAGTAGAAACGGAAAAACTCAACAAACAAGTTTTTACTCAGACTAGGCCTCATTTTTCAGTTCCTACAGAGCTATGTTTTCTCGTTTTCTGTGGAAGGGTAGGAGGCCGAGACTTCCATATTCACTGCTGACGAAGAAAAGAGAGCATGGTGGATTGAGTGTACCAGATATCCTGTCCTATTATAAAGCTATCCATCTAAACAGATGGCTGGAACTACTAAACCCGCTGAGGAATATGGACTTAGAGAAATGGGCACAGCAATCTATGGACATACCTCTACCTAGAGCTTTATGATTAGCAGACAAAAAGACTATTTCTCTAGTCGAACATGACCCCCTACTCAAAGGCACTTGCTCGGTATGGCTTTCCTTGAAGGATTCTATGGCTCCTTTTCCCTCACCCTTGCTTCCTGCTAGTTTATTACCATATGGTGTAGCTGGGATCGACTCCCCATATGATTCTTTCTGGCAGAAGTTAAACTCTGTCACAATCAGCGACCTATTTCGGACAGGGGGGGTTCCCTCGCAATATGTAATTCAAAAGCTAATACATCCTATGCCAATTACACCTTTGCATTTTGCACATTTCCGAAAGGTCGCCACTCGTTTTATTGAGTCATTCTCGTTTCAAAGGCAACTTACTCCCTTGGAGGCTGTCATCCCCTCTGAAATACATATACCAAGAAAGGTGGGTCGGCTATATTCGCTTCTCAATTCCCCTAAACTCCCCTACAAGCCTACTTTCCTCACTTCATGGGAAATGGAACTGAATGTTGTACTGACGGACGCAGAAGTCTGCTCTATTTTGCAAGCAGCGCATGGCTTCTCGACATGTGTCCGATTGCAAGAAAATCACTATAAATTACTTACGCGATGGTATAAGACTCCCGAATTCCTATTTAATCACAATCTAGCGTTATCAAACTTATGTTGGAGATGTCAGTCTCAAGTTGGTTCCCTCTCCCATATATGGTGGGAATGCCCAGTGCTCAATACATTTTGGCAATTTGTCGAGAACACCATCCGGAGAGTTAGTGACCCCACTTTCACCATTACATTAGATTGCCTAGTATTAGCTAACCCCAGCAAAAATTATAAGCCCTCTAAATGGAACCTAATCACTCACATGTTGGCTGCAGCTAAAACACTTATTCCTCTGCACTGGCTCAGCACGTCTCCTCCCACTCCTGATGAATGGGTTGCAAAGGTGAACCAACTTTGTAGGTTTGAGGAAATATCCAGTATGGCAAATAGAAGGAGAGAAAAATTCCTACAGATCTGGTCCAACTTTGTAGGTTTGAGGAAATATCCTATGGCAAATAGAAGGAGAGAAAAATTCCTACAGATCTGGTCCCCTTGGAGACAGTATCAGCAAATTGGTAACGACTGAGCTTGAGTTTAAGATGTTTTGTTTTTCTTGGCATGTCAAGGATTTGTTATGCAGGATCACCTATCAACAGCGTTCAGTGCACTATTATATCTCTCACTCCATTCCCCCCCTCCTGTTTGTGATTCATGAGCTTTATTTCTGCTTATGTGATTAGATTGTGTAAAAACCACAAAAAATCTATGCTCTGAATATTTGTATCTTTATTGTAATTTGAAAAATAAAGAATTTATAAAAAAAAAAAAAAAAAATTACCTCACGTGGATTACAATTGAATTTTGGACTATGTGTTCCAGTGTTTTATGCCAAGCAGCCATAAGGAGAGACTCAAACATATATCTGAGCCTATTATGCTTGCAAATGTGAAACTGCACTAAAATGTTTGCATAATTATGTCTTTGCAGTATTTGAGCAATAATGTTTTTATAGGTCAGCAATGTTCAAGCACTTTAGCCCATTGTGTGTATTCTTTTTCAGGTACTATAATCCTATTATGCACTTATTGTATGGTGTTTTTAGTAAATTATGCACTTAGCCGAATAGCTAGCACCTTACTTTTCTAGCTCATATGGACTGCCTCTGAGGACTGTACGCCTTGGCCTAGCGTCGTGCGTGCACTTTTTACGCTAATACCTACGCATTCAGTTCAGTAGCGTACTTTTAACAACGCTTAGACTGTATGTTCGTAATTTGTGCAGGAATGTTCACAAAACAGCAATTTTTTTAACGCAAATTTGACTAATAAATTTGCATTAAGAACGAATCTTGTCATAAATTCGTCGATTGGCTGCCTGGGTGAAATTAAGGGTATGTCCGGGTTCAATCCGGGGACAACCCCTTTAAATATTACTTCATTATAATCCCAAATACCTTTCATTAGTTATAATGGCTTGTTTTGTCTGGGGAGCAATCAGGAGACATAAAATGGCTGCCATCCTATTAGTACACACAAAACCTGTCCTAATCACATAGCAGGACAAGTTGCTTCAGAACAATGAGCTAAAGAGCTGCCCCATCCTCTTATTCTACTTGTGGGGGATTATAATCCCCCCTTTAAAAGTTTATTGTTATCAATTAACAAAATGTAAAGTGAATGGACAAAAGTGAAATCTAAATCAAAACAGTATTTGGTGTGACCACAGTGTGCCTTAAAACAGCCTAGGTTTTCTAGGTACACTGGCACACAGTTTTTGAAGGAACGTGGCAGGAGGGTTGTACCAAACATCTTGAACAACTAACCATAAATCTTGCGTTGATGTATGCTTGTTTAAATCCTTCTTTCTCGTCATGTAATCATAGACATACTCAATGATGTTGAGATTAAGGCTCTGTGGTGGCCATAACATCAGTTTTAGGACTCTGTTCTCATTTATGCTGTTTCTTAATGACATTAGATGTGTGTTTGGTGTCATTGTTCATCTGTAGAATAAATTTGAAGCCAATCAGATGCCTCCCTGATGGTATTGCATGATGGATAAGTATCTGCCGGTATTTCTCAGCATTGAAGACACCATTAATACTGATCAGATCCTCAACTGCATTTGCTGAAATGCATCCCCAAACTTGCAAAGAACCTCTACCATGCTTCACTGATACCTGCACATTATTGTACCACTCTCCATTAATATATATTTTATTTTTATTGTCTTTCTCTCTTTTATTTTTTAATGAATGCTCTCTCTCTCCACCCCTTCCTTTTAAGCATCTGGATGCAATGACCGCAATAGCAAATAATGTCAGAGTCACACTGACATATATAGATATGGGTAAATACATTGTTGATAGTGATAACAAATAACCTATTTAAAAATATACTGTGCCACCACATTATTTATGCTTTTTAAAATTAAAAACATTCCAAAAATTGTCCCTCACTGGGGGTAGGTCATGTTTAAACACACACAGTGTTATCAGAAAAAAAAACTGTGGCTTGTTCTCAACAAGTGTTGCAAAAATTATACCTTAATGGGAGTAAATTTGTGTTTGTGTTTATACACACATGGTAGTATAAGAAGAAGCAGCACAAATATACAAAAATTATGCTTTATCCCCTTCCAGACACCTTCCTGACAAAATTACCTAATTTTGCAAATCTGATGCATCATTTTATGTAGTAATAACTTTGGAATATTTTTACTTATTCAAGTGATTCTGAGAATGTTTTTTGTGACCTGTCGTACTTCATGTTAAGGGTACATTTTGGTTGATATTTTTTCCTTTATTTATAAAAAAATTATAGAAACATTTGGAAAAATTAGCAATTTTCTAAATGTGAAATTCTTTGCTTTTAAGACAGATACCTCACAAAATAGTTATTAATTAACATTCACCTTGTGTCTACTTTATTTTGGCATCATTTTGTTTTATTTTTTTAGGATGTTAGAATTTTAGAAGCAATTTTTTCCAAAACTGACTTTTTTAAGGACCAGTTTAATTTTAAAGTGACTTTGAGGGACTTGCATAATAAAAAAAACACTCTTTTTAGAAACTACACCCTTCAAATTATCCAAAACTGATCAACCTCAGCTCACAGCGCCAATTAGACCCCCAATGTTAATAAGACCCTCAGTCAGATCTCATATCAGACCCCCACTGTTAATAAGACCCCAATAAAACCTCAGATCAGACCCACAATGAGACCTAACTCAGACCCCAATGTGAATGACCCTCATTTAGACCTCAGATGAGGTCCCCATGCCTTAGATCAGCCCCCAGCCTCAGATCAGCCCCCATGCCTTTGATCAGCCCCTATTCCTGAGAGCACATAAAATAAAAAAAATCAACTTACCTCTCCTGCTCCGGATGCCGCGGGCTCCCAGGATCCAGCTCTCTTCTTGCTCTCCAGCTCTCACACTGTATGCAGTCACAGCAGAGCCGACGGCAGAGGACCAGGAAGCGGTGAGTACAGAGCTCGGGGAGCACTGCATTCACCGCTTTCCGGTCCTCTGGTCCGCTTTCCGGTCCCATAATGGAAGCACTCATTAGTATTTGCCCCATAAGACGCAGTGACATTTTTACCCCACTTTGGGGCAAAAAATACAATAATTTTTTTCAGAATTTCAATCTTAATGTTTATTTCCTGTAACACAGCAAGGATTAACAGCAAAACAAACCTCAATGTTCATTAACCTGATTCTGCAGTTGAAAGAAACACCACATATGTGGTCATAAACTGCTATAGGCACACCTCAGGGCTCAAAAGAGAAGGAGCACTATATGGTTTTTGGAAGGCAGATTTCTATGGAATGGTTTTCAGGCACTATGTCCCATTTGTAGATACCCTAAGCATTTTGACCCCACAGGTGTTTTCCAGAAATGAATTTGCAGTGGAATATTTTCTGATTGTACAAATATGTCACCCTAAACTGTTGTCTGGATATACAACAGGGCGTACAATGTCTAATTTGCTGATTTAGATAGTATTGGCCGACAACTGCAGAAGTCTGATGTGAAATGGAAAAGGAGCTCCCCAAGAAGTGACCACATTTTGGAACCCACAACCCTCAAGGAATTTATTGAGAGATGTACTTCTCTCATTTAGACCTTATAGGTGTTTTCCCAAAATAAATATGTAGTGGAAAAATGAAAATTGCAATTTTTCCACAGACATGGCATTTCAGTGGCCATTATTTTGCCCAACTTGTGCCACTGTAAAAAGTCAGCTCTCTACTTATTATGTGTTTTTTTTAATTGTAAAAACACTCCCATGTGGCTTTGAAAATGAAAAATTACATTTTTTTACAATAAAATATTGCTTTAGCCCCACATTTTTAATTTTCACAAGAGATAACAGGAGAAATTGCCCCCCACAAGTTTTTATCTATTTTCTCCTGAATATGGCAACATCCCACATCTCGTTGTAAACTGTTGTTTGGGCACACCATGGGGCTCGGAAAGAGAAGGAGCACCATTTGGATTTTTGGAGAGCAGATTTTGCTGGAATGTGCCCCACAGGAGAAACCCCCAAAAAGTGATCCCATTTTGGAAACCACACCACCCTCAACGAATTTATCAAGGAGTGCAGTGAGCATTTTGACCACACAGGTGTTTTCCAGATAAAAATGTGTAGTGGACGGTGAAAAGTGAATATGTAAGCTGCGCGTAATCTGAGTATATCAGAGTGTAATAAGGTGATAACATGACAGGGTACATGAAGCATAAAATTATTAATCCATGGATGAGTGGTACATTTTGAAACAATTCTTTATGCATGGCACCACAACTTCCAGAAATACAGGGGCCCTCCGTTTCCTGGTTTTGAAAAATTAGGGCCTTGATTACCATCTCTTGAAACTGAAGAAATGTTCCTGTCTGTCCAGCAGATCGAAATAACACGTAAACATTATACAGTGGTATCTGGATGCAGTTTGGCTTGGTGGTAGTGACACCTTGTACAGGTGCAGGAGGACTGCTGTTACTGTGACCTGTGGTTAGTACAAGGACATCCCTCTTGTCCCTGTACACAACCACCAACATGATCTCATCAAGGAGAGCCCTG
Source organism: Rhinella marina (assembly GCA_900303285.1). Classification (NCBI taxonomy): domain Eukaryota; kingdom Metazoa; phylum Chordata; class Amphibia; order Anura; family Bufonidae; genus Rhinella; species Rhinella marina. Next base: position 486,689 of record ONZH01014438.1, read on the forward strand.
CTGTTGCTCTTTGAGTGGTTGCCCAAGCAGGGATCTAGGGAAGCCTCTCTTATTTTTGTTTACTGTGCCACGAGCTACATTACCTCTGAAAATGTAGGGACTTAAACATTGTTACACTGGTGTAGAAGATATCCATATAGAGGTGACTTAAACCTGCTAAAGTTAAGTTCCTTTGGAGCCCTGCCATAGAAACATAGCAAATCTCCCACAGATTGCAATGGGACTTTTAAAAAATGTAAAAAAAAAAATTCTAAACACCCTCCTTTCTCCATAATAAAAATAAACAATAAAAAATAAATATCATAGGCATTACCACATCCCAGAGTGCCTCAACTATTAAAATATAAAAAATAGTTATACCATACATACTGTAATGGAAAAATTGAATAAAAAGTGATCAAAAATCCATACACACCACAAAATGGTATCAATAAAAACTATAGGTCATCCCACAAAAATGAGTCCTTACAAAACTCCATAGACATAAATATGAAAATGTTATAGTGATGCAAAGAAAAAAAGTTTTTTTATTTTTTTAACACAACACTATAAAATGTGGTAACCCTGTAATTGTTCTAACCCAGAGAATGAAGGTAACATGTTACATTATATGCAATATTAAATGTTGCCATCAGAAAATACAAATTGTCCTGCAAAAAACAAGCCCTCATACATCTATATCATCGTTATGAAGGCAGGGAGCAAAAAATAAAAATGGAATATTGCTTCATCAGGAAGAGGTTAATGGAGGAAAATACGTGCCCCTGTTTATACAGACACATGTTTTAATGTAAGAAGAAACAGTGGCTTGTTCTGAACAAGCCTGGAAAATATTGCTCTTTTATTTGGATGCAGCAGCAGTACAGTGTGGATGTGGCAAGGGTAAGTTGTGTAGGGGTAATAGTAGCATGTGGTGGCAATAGTAGCAGCAGCAGTAGCAGCACAGCATGGAACAGACAAGGCAGTAGATGTGTGTGCAGCTGTGTTAGGGTGGTAGTAGTACTAATGCCAGCTGTGTTGGAGTAATGGTAGTGGAAGTAGGGGATATAGCAGCTGCGACAGCAGCAGCAATACAGAAAGGAACATGATGGTAGACAGGCAGACAGTGGCATGATCAGGTCAGCAATGTCAGACCTATTCATTGGCCTTAGCCGGAAGTGTGTGAAAATCCTCATGGCTTCATGCCTCAATCACTTTGACAAAAGTGATGTTTTGAGGCTTCCGGTTCCGGCGCCGACATGAGAGGCAGCTGAAACACCGAGCTCCGTTCCAAACCACAAATAACCGGTGGAATATCCCCTTCATACCGATCTTTTGATCGGGAAAACCTCTCCACTAGCCCTGGTGGACTTTATGGATCGTTTCTTAGTGACCATGGGGAGCAGATCAAAAACTAAGACGCAGACAAAGGGAGTGAAGTCTGACGCAGCTCCACCAAAGATGGCCGACCAGACAGGAGCCAACGTGGAAGAACCTACCTCGCTGCCAGAGCACACAGATCCACTCGCGGAGGCAGGAGATGGGGACTCCGACTCCATTGATTATAAACGGCTGGCGTTAGAGGTTGCAAACCGGATCCTTCCAGATCTGCAGGAATCGCTATCCACAACCGTGGCAGCCTGTTTTCATATGCTCCAAGGAGAGGTCGCACGCAATACCGAGAACATCGCCAATATTGAGCACAAGGTACAAGCCTTGGAAATGGATGTCTCTGGCTCTCAAGATCAAATCAAAGAGGTCGTGGCAGAAAACAGGAGATTATGGGAGAAGATTGATGATCTGGAGAATCGTTCTCGCAGGAACAATCTCAGAATAGTAGGCCTTCCGGAACAAATACAGGCCAAAGATCTCCACCATATTTGTGAAACAGAATTACCACAGGCGCTCGGCCTTCGGCAGTATTGCAAAGTAGAAAGAGCTCACCGGGTAGGCCCACAACGCGAGCCCATGAGGCAGAGCCTCCAAGACAAACAAGCGGCAAACAATATTAGACCACGGCAGGTCATAGTCAAGTATTTGGACTATTCTGAAAAAGCGGAATTACTGCGCCAATATAAAAATAAAACAGGAGACTTGGAGATAAGGGGCCATCGCATACTTTTATTCAGCGACTTCTCTGCAGAGGTAACAAGGCGACGCAAGGCATTCTCGCAAGTGTGTTCTTCCTTATTTAAACAGAATAAGAGATTTGCCTTACTGTATCCGGCAACTTTAAAGATATTCCATCCAGATGGGACTTATGCATTCTACACTTCACCAGAAGAGGCGCTCTCCCTCCTTCCACAACATTCCGGTTCTCCGAGATCAAGAGTTTCGCGCCAAGACGATGGACAGCCATCTTGGACAGACCGTCCTAAAGACCAACGCCAGCAGCCAGCATCTAGACTTCCACCATGAACTGACATATATTAATGGGGCGCATCGCAGCAAGTATTTTTGCTTATCAGCAACATCAATTACTGTTTCAGCTTTCTTATAACGTAATAATAGAGATACCAATGTTATAATATGTTATGTCTTGGTTTAGTAACACGATAGGCATTCATGGGTGGTATTGTGAGCTTTGCGATGGATCTATAGATGTCATTAATAGTTTTTCTAGGGGTTTTCTATCTGCTTGCAACCTCAATAAGGTCGGGAAGAAGTGAAGCGACAACATGTTGTTTTTTGGGGACCCTGAAAGGGCATTTGGGTGGGTGGGAGGGGATGGGTGGGCTAGGGGTTAAAGGGCAGTTCAGTTCTATAGGTCTCCTTGGCTATGAAATGAAAGCGCTCTCATTTTTAAGCATCTCCCCGATCTCACAATGGTCAATATAGTATCCTGGAATGTTAAAGGGTTACGTTCACCACACAAACGCCTCATGATCTTGCGTCATCTAAATAGATTGCATACTGACATCGCTCTCCTCCAGGAGACTCATCTGGAGGAACAAGATCTGTATAGAATGAAAAAGCTGTGGGTGGGAGAGGTGATAGGGTCAGGATCAAAGAAACGTAAAGCGGGTGTTATCATTTTGCTTAGAAAGAATATACCATATAAAGTAGAATCTTACTCAAATGACTCTGATGGGAGAATTGTACAGGTCACCCTCACAACAGCCTTAGGAGACATCAGTCTGTATAACGTATATGGCCCTAATGACAGCGCTAAGGGGTTCTTCAGAGATCTTACTGGGCGTTTGCTCTCGGACAAATCGGGAGATAAAATTGTAGCAGGAGATATGAATACTGTCATGCACTGGGATGAGGATAGGAGATCCGCTAGATCAGCTACCCCACCTGTCAAACGTAAGGAAGACCTACTAAAAGATATGTTGGAGTCCACGAATCTTGTGGATTCTTGGAGGCAATTAAATCCTGAGGGCAGAGAATATACACATTTTTCGGCAGCACACTCATTGTGGTCCCGCATTGATTATTTTCTCATATCTCCATCTCTGTTTAGCAGATGCAAAACGTCTACTATAGAAGACCTGGTAATTTCAGACCATACTCCGATATCTCTGTCATTACAGGAGACAATCCCTAGAGGATCAGATTATATATGGTGTTTCCCATCTGACTTATATAGAGATGAGGAGTTCCATAAACATGTGATAGGTTGGTGGGATGAATATAGACTGGACAATAACATCCCAGAAAATGCCCAATTGACTTGGGATGCTGGTAAGGCAGTACTTAGGGGGAAACTGATAGCACATGTACGACGTTTGAAGAAAAAGGTGGAGTCCCAGTTAGATGTTCATAGCAAGACTCTTAGAACAGCCTACACTAATTTCATTCACCACCCGTCTACTAGCGCAGAACTCACATGGAAACAAGCCAAACGGGAATATGAATCTTGGTTATTGAAAAGGGAATTGATGTTTAAATCTCAGGCAGAAGCCCACTTATACAAATTTGGCAACAAGGCAAGTAGACTTCTGGCCAGATTGGCAAAGGGCCATCAAACATCCTCTCCAATTCTAGCCATACGCAATTCTAAAGGCTCATTGATACATGACCCTAAGGAAATTACGTCTGTCTTAATGGAGTTCTATAAAGACCTCTATAAGAGGGAGCCTGAAGATCATGACATAGCCACTGTCTGGCTGGCCCGGATCAACATGCCAAAAATAACGGAGGAGGATCTTGCTATGCTAAACGCCCCGATCACACAAATAGAAATACAGCAGGTAATCTCTAAGATGCCTCTGGGAAAGGCCCCAGGACCTGACGGTTACTCAGGGGAATTTTATAAAATCCTAGGATCTAAAATAACCCCCTATCTCGAAGCTATTTACAATAGTTATATGACGGGATCTAGCATCCCACCCCTGACCAACACGGCACACATTAAAGTGTTGCCGAAGCCGGGTAGAGATCCCCTTCAAGTGGCATCTTATAGACCTATTTCCTTAATTAACACGGACTTAAAAATATTATCAAAACTATTGGCCGACAGATTAGCTATAGTCCTTCCGAAGCTGATATCAGCCCCTCAAGTGGGATTTATCAAAGGCCGGTCAGCAGTATCTAACATCAGAGGCGTGTTAGCGATTTTGGATGAGGTCAAAATGAGACCCTCACTTCATACATCCCCAGCCTTACTGGCCATTGATGCGGAAAAGGCATTCGACAATGTGGGCTGGGGATGGATGAACAGAGTACTGAAAAAGATGGGTCTGGGTGGACCTTTTGTAAACTATATTGGGGCTTTATATAACAATCCACAGGCTAGAATCAATATCCTGGGCTTCCTCTCTCCAACATTCACGTTGTATAAAGGGACTAGACAGGGATGCCCTCTATCCCCTTTACTGTTCAACCTAATGTTAGAACCTTTATCTCGATTTCTTACTGAGATAAAAGATATTGAGGGTATCAAGATTGGAAAACAAGAAATAAAGCATTCCCTTTTTGCTGATGACCTACTGATATTCCTGGAAGAGCCACATAGGGATTTATCACGACTTTTCCAACATTTGGAGAGGTTTGGTAAGGCATCGGGCTATAAAATAAATGTCACTAAGAGTGAGTTGCTATACCTAAAGACCGGACAAAATACTCCCGGACCAGGTGCACACAGTGCCCCTGTTAAAATGGCCAAATCCCATATCAAATACTTAGGCATTCTCATAGGTCGAACTCCAGAGTCAATATATAACTTAAATTATCCACCCCTCATTAAAAGAATATTACAGGAGATAGATAAATGGATAAATTTACCTCTTTCACTGCTGGGAAGGTGTTATCTACTGAAGATGAGTAGTTTTGCAAAACTCCTATATCCCTTACAAACCATCCCTCTTCTAATCAGGCACTCTGATATTAGTACACTTGAGACTGCTTTTCGCTATTTTGTATGGAGAGGGAAGCGCTCGAGAATCTCATTACAGAAACTGCAAGCCGCTAAAGAGTCAGGGGGAGTCAACTTCCCGGACATCAGGAGATACAACCTAGCAAGTAATATGAGACACTGTATAGACTGGTTACCCACACTAGTCACTATTCTAATTACCATGTTGAATCTCAACTTGCTTACCCTTATATGCTAGCTGGCCTTCTTCATACCCAATATGCCAACATTCCCACACACTTGAAAAGCAGTCTCATAATTAAAGATACCGTGGCAACGTGGAAGGCTGTAAGGAAACTATATGGCCTTTCTTTCCTACTCTCTAAGCACATGCCTATTTGGGGACATCCAGAGTTCCTGGCAGGCACTCAAAATAAACAATTTTTGGAATGGAGACTTAAAGGTATCCTTACCGTTAGGGACTTATGGCATGAAGAGGAAAGCAAATACCTTTCTTTCGCAGACATATGCCAGAAATAATAATAGTAATAGAGTAGTAGAGTAATAATAATAATAATCTATCCACAAAACATTTTCTAGCCTATTTTCAGGTTGCTAACTTCCTAACAGTGAGACTAAGGGACTTCTCCCGAGAATTTCCATCTAATGATTTTGATATTCTGATACAAGCAACTGTTCCACCGTTGTCCTTATCAGACATATCATTCAGGTTGCGCAAAAAACTCAATGACAACAAACCGTTGAATGTATTTAAAAGTTGGGAAAAAGACTTGAATATCCAATCTCTTCAGGACACAATCTTACAGGGATGGGCATCGCTCAGAAAGGCTTGCTCAAATGAAACGTGGCGGGAGACTCAATTTAAGATAATGCATAGAGCAATCTATGGCTTCCATGAGTATCGACAGGCTAGCTTCCCTGAGCGAATAACACATTGCCCTAAATGCAAACAACATAATACCAACCTGTATCATGGCATGTGGCAATGCCCCCAGTCGGTGACATTCTGGGAGAGCTTTATTCAGTGGGCGAATGATGTTTTGACAACAACTATTGATAACACATGTGAGTTGATATTATTCCATTCGCATACCAGTAAGCAGCCAATACCAGAAATAATACATATAGGCATCTTAGCTGCAAAAAGATGTTTATTACAGAAATGGTTAAATTCACAAACCCCATCGATGTCAGAGGTTACCCAGCAATTGAGATGGAGTATGAAAATGGAGTTTATAAACGCGGAGCATGCAAAGGAATCTTTAACCCCTTCCCGACCAGCGCCGTACATGTACGGCGCTGCGGGAAGTGACTTCCCGACCAGCGCCGTAGTGCTACGGCGCGCTGATCGGGCGGGTGCAGGAGCTGCGCCCGCCCGATTAGCGGCGGGGGTCCGGCTGTGCCCAGTAGCCGGACCCCTGATGTATGCACCAGCATCGGTGAAAACACCGATGCCGGTGCATTAACCCTTCATGTGCCGCGGTCAGCGCTGACCGCGGCACATGCGGTGGGAAGGGGTTGCCATCGGGTCCCCGCGCTGCTGTGACGGGGACCCGATGGCTGAGATAGCAGCCGAATGCCTTCCTTAGGCATCCGGCTGCTATCTACGGAAGCCTGTGAGATCCAGCCCCCTGGATCTCACAGGCAGTGTGCTGGAAGTGTATTACATTGAGTAATACACTTCCAGCCAATGCATTACAATACAGAAGTATTGTAATGCATTGTAAGGGGATCAGACCCCCAAAAGTGAAAAAAAAGTGTAAAATAAGAAAGTTAAAAAAAGTGAAAAAAATAAAGTTTTACAAAAAAAAAAGTTTCAAGTTTCCCCCCCCCAAAAAAAACGTCATTTTTACAAAATAATATAAAAAAAATTGTAAAAAATAGTGAAAAAAAAAAAAATAGACATATTAGGTATCGCCGCGTCCGTATCGACCGGCTCTATAAAAATAGCACATGATCCACCCCGTCAGGTGCACGCAGTAAAAAAAAAAAAAAAAAAACTGTGCCAAAACAGACATTTTTGGGTCACCTTGCCTTACAAAAAGTGTAATAGCAGGTGATCAAAAAAGCGTATGTACCCCAAAATGGTACCAATCAAACCGTCATCTTGTCCCGCAAAAAATGAGACCCTACCTAAGACAATCGCCTGAAAAATAAAAAAAATATGGCTCTCAGAAAATGGCAACACAAAAAGTATTTTATTTTGTTAAAAAAATAAATCTAATGTGTAAAACTATCCAAAAATAAAAAAGTTAGACATATTGGGTATCGCCACGTCCGTAACAACCTGCTCTATAAAAATATTGCATGAGATGGCCCCCCAGGCGAATGCTGTAAAAAATTTTTTAAAAAAACTAAGCCAAAACAGACATTTTTTTCCTTTTTGTCTCACAAAAAGTGTAATAGCAGGCGATCAAAAAGGCGTATTTACCCCAAAATGGTACCAATCAAACCGTCATCTTGTCCTGCAAAAACGATACCCTACCTGAGACAATCGCCTGAAAACTGAAAAAAATATGGCTCTTTGAAAAGGGCAACACAAAATAAAGATTTTATTCTGTTCAAAAAATAAATCTAATGTGTAAAACTATCCAAAAATAAAAAAGTTAGACATATTGGGTATTGCCGCGTCCGTAACAACCTGCTCTATAAAAATATTGCATGAGATGGCCCTCCAGGCGAATGCTGTAAAAAAATTTTTAAAAAAACTAAGCCAAAACAGACATTTTTTTCCTTTTTGTCTCACAAAAAGTGTAATAGCAGGCGATCAAAAAGGCGTATTTACCCCAAAATGGTACCAATCAAACCGTCATCTTGTCCTGCAAAAACGATACCCTACCTGAGACAATCGCCTGAAACTGAAAAAAATATGGCTCTTTGAAAAGGGCAACACAAAATAAAGATTTTATTCTGTTCAAAAAATAAATCTAATGTGTAAAACTATCCAAAAATAAAAAAGTTAGACATATTGGGTATTGCCGCGTCCGTAACAACCTGCTCTATAAAATATTACATGAGATGGCCCCCCGGGTGAATGCTGCAAAAAAAAAAAAAAAAAACTATGCCAAAACAACCATTTTTTTTCCCTCTTGCCTCACAAAAAGTGTAATAGCAGGCGATCAAAAAGGTGTATTTACCCCAAAATGGTACCAATCAAACCGTCATCTTGTCCTGCAAAAACGGTACCCTACCTGAGACAATCGCCTGAAAACTGAAAAAAATATGGCTCTTTGAAAATGGCAACACAAAAAAAAGATTTTATTCTGTTCTAAAATGCATCTAATGTGTAAAACTTTCCAAAAATAAAAAAGTTAGACATATTGGGTATCGTCGCGTCCGTAACAACCTGCTCTATAAAAATATTTCATGAGATAGCCCCCCAGGTGAATGTTGTAAAAAAAATTTTAAAAAAAACCATGCCAAAACTGCTATTTTTTTCACCTTGACTCACAAAAACTGTAATACAAAGCGATCCAAAAGTCTTATGTACCCCAAAATGGTACCAATCAAACCGTCATCTCGTCCCGCAAAAAATGAGCCCCCACATAAGACAATAACTCAAAAAGTTAAAAATAAACGGCACCCGCAAACCAATCCATCAAAATCTGTTCTGCAAAATCCATATGGCGCTCCTTCTGTTTTGAGTCCTGCCATGTGCCCCCACAGCAGTTTGCCACCACATATGGGGTGTTGCCGTATTCAGGAGAAAATGGGGAACAAATTATGGGGTGCTTTTCTCCTGTTACCCCTTGTGAAAATGAAAAATTTGGGGCTAAAGCAACATTTTATTGGAAGAAATGAAACTTTTCATTTTCACAGCCTGGTGTTTCCAAATTCCGTAAAACGCTTAGGGGGTCAAAGTGGCCAGAACCCCCCTTAATATATTCTTTGAAGGGTGTAGTTTCCAAAATGGGGTCACTTTTTCAGGGTTTCCACTGAAGGGGTACGTCAGGGTCTCTCAATTACAAAATGGTGCCTAAAAACTATTCTAGCAAAATCTGCCTCCAAAATCCGTATGGCGCTGCTTTCCTTCTGACCACTGCCACAAACCCATAGAGACGTTTACCACTACATATGGGGTATTTCTGTAAACTGCAGAATCAGAGTAATGAGTATTGAGGTTTAGTTTGCTGTTAACCCTTGCTGTATTGCAAGAAAAAAATATTAACATGAATAATCTACCAAAAAAGTGAAATTTTGAAATTTCACCTCCATTTTCCTTTAATTCTTGTGGAACACCTGAAGGGTTAACAAAGTTTGTAACAGCAGTTTTTTATAACTTGAGGGGTGTAGTTTCTAAAATGGGGTCATTTATGGGGGGTTTCATTATGTAAGCCCCTCAAAATCACTTTATATCTGAATTGGTGTTTAAAAAAATGGTTTTGGAAAATTTGGTGAAAATTTGAAAAATGGCTTCTAAACTTCTAAGCCCTCTAACGTCCTAAAAAAGTAAAATTACATTTACAAAATGATGCCAACATAAAGTAGACATAAGGGGAATGTAAAATAATAACTATTTTTGGAGGTATTACTGTGTATTTTGAAAGTAGAGAAATTGAAATTTGGAAATTTGGAAATTTTTCCAAATTTTTGGTAAATTTGGGATTTTTTCATAAATAAGGGTGAAATATATTGACTCAAATTTATGACTGTCATGAAGTACGATGTGTCACAAGAAAACAATCTCAGAATGGCCTAGATAAGTAAAAGCGTTCCAAAGTTATTACCACATAAAGTGACACATGTCAGATTTGCAAAAAATGGCCCGGTCAGGAAGGTGAAAACAGGCCCGGGGTTGAAGGGGTTAATAAAGGGATTGATGAAAAAATGGGGATCATTTATGTTGAAAGAACTGAAGGGGAAGGAGATCAAACTACTGTTGGCCCCCTTCGCTTCCACGTCCTGGTACTTGACAAAACAGGTTAAGGGCACATTAGGTCCGTTTGACCTGTCAAGATGAGAGGCTATGACTATGATTCTGAGATTGTACAGTAATTGTGGGATTGATAATACTGTAAGTATATGTTTGGATAGGAGCTGGATTTCCATAGTGCAGGAGATCTGGGGGGGCGGGGGGGTTAGGGTGGGGACGATTTCATTGTTCTTATAATGGTCATTATATGTGTGTTATTGCATTATGCTGTACTGACTTATCCTAACGATTGTATGTCGACAATTGTATGACTTCTTTCATTGTCAAAAAAAATAAAAAAATTCTTGTTTAAAAAAAAAGTGATGTTTTGTACACTTGTGGAGGACAACTTTGTGTGTGTGACAACGCCACCAAACCCTCTCTGAGATGACACTGGAGGCTGTACAAGACAGTACAGTGAAAGTGAACTGGGACAGTTTTGGCCTCTGTTCCAGTCTGCCTCCCCAGAAGTCCTTGGGGTCAGGAAACAGGCTGTGCTGGAGAAACAGCACAGTCCAGATACAACCGAACCTAATTTTTCAGCTAGAAGCACAACTTCCATAGTGAAAAATATAATTTGGGTGAAGGCACAGAAGTGCCCCACATTTGCAGAATGGCAAGTTATTTTTTTATGGACTGTTCGCAAAAAAATGAGACCTGCTGAATTACATTTTGGTCAAGTATTGTAAATGCGCCACATTTCAGACGAGACACATTTTACAGACTAGCCAGAAGCACGAATGTCATGAAGAATAGAATTTGGGTGAAGTGCATCATATTTGCAGAATGACAACAAGTGTTTTATAGACAGCTATCAAGTAATAATAATGCCTGCTGAATGAAATTTGGGTGAAGGTGTGGAATCGTGCCACATTTGCAGAACAATGGGATATGTTTTATGGCCAGGAATAATAATGCCGCTTAATTACATTTTGGTGAAGGCATGGACCTGCACCACATTTTGAGAAAGACAAGATGGACCGCTGGCAGAGGGAATAATGCCTGCATAATTCAATTTTAGTCAAAGCGCAGAAGAATGCCACATTTACAGAATGATGAGATACAATTTACATTGAGTAGGCCAGAGTGAGTAATGCCTACTGAATGAAATTTGAGTGAAGGCACAGAAGTGCAACATATTTGCAGAATGAAAAAACACAATTTATGGACAGCTGGTTAGAGGAAGCATTGCTTGCTGAATTAAATTTGGATGAGAGCATGGAATGGCACTACAATTACTAGAACTAAGTGGTACGGCAACGACTGCACTGCCAGGAACTTGGTCAGGTGAGAGTTCAGTTTTCTGACAACAAGATTGATGAGCTTGTAGAGTTGTTTAATGGCCACACATTGCATCATTGAAGACGGACCACAGAGCAGAGGAGTCTGAGCGGGAGAGCAAGTAACTGATAACAAGGATACTGCACTGGTTATGGATGCGGCCTGGCTGTCACAAAGAAACCGGGAAGAAGACAGACTTGTTCCAAATGCTAACCAGTTCTATTTTCTCAATGGTTCCGGCGATGCCGCTTCACATGCTGCATTAGAGCTCTGGTACCTATGATTGTTTTTGAATACTGAAGGCTCATTTTAATCCTACAGATATTGCACATGGCAGAGTTTTTGTGTGCCAGCATTGTGTAGAAAAACCACCATACAAGAGATACTTGTACAGAGCTAGCGGCAGCCAAGCTTGCCCTAGGTCTTGCATGTTTAAGGCATGTGCCCATAGTATCAGCAAAATCACCAGTTCCTGAGCTGCCAGAAGAGGTAGAATAGAAGCAGATCTGGCTCAGACAGTTTTTGAGAGGTTTTGGCCATACATTGCCTCTGCTCTTTATTGCATCCATGGCTATCATCCTCCTTCTCTGATGTTATCACCTCCTCCTCAGCACTCTGATCTGGCTCCCAGGTCTTGTCCAACACACAATCATCGTCATAGTCCTCACCCTCCCTAACACTTTTACCAGACTGTGATATGTCATTGTGGGCTCCTTGGCCCCCTCACAATTCCCTCCTCTGTATTTGTTCCAAGTGCCATCGTTGCCACGGCTACTACTACTACAGCCACCAACACAGCTATGCATTGGGTCTCTCCCCTCCTCCTGAAGTTCCTCATGGCAATCCAAATGCTGACACATCTTATCCAGTTCATCAAGAGGGAGACTATCTAGAGTATCTTCCATAGCACATGGGGTTTTGTTGCCTCTTCTTTTGAATGCTCTTGGAAGAGAACTTCAAGGTTTCCGAAAAATATCTGGCAAAGAGAATGAGAAATTCCAAGAGCTCGGTGATCTATTCCTAGAATTCCAGCTAGCCAAAGCAGATACTCACCTACCTGGCCTCAGTTACCTGGACACTACACGAGGGGTAAACCCAATAGTTTCAAAGTTGCCATACAATATACAAGAAAGGTGTACTACTCTCAGGTCAAGATACAAAAGGGGGTATCTAGTTTACTACCCTCAATTTTCCTACTTCTGTGACTTTATAAGGAACCCTGCAGAGTCTAAGAATGACCCAAGCTTCTCTTACAGCGAGTCTGGTGGTCCTGCTTCACCTCCTCCTAAGTATGACAGTCCACGATCTAATTATACGAATTGCAGAGCTCCAGTGTCAGTGAAAAAGACCGATTTTCTTCCTTCCTATTTTATTCCTATATCTCTGGACAAGTGCAATCAAGGTAAGAAAATTGAAAACCCAAATCATCAATGCCCTATTCATAAGAAGCCATATTCTCTCAATAAGTGCATTGGCTTCAGAAAGAAACTGCTTCAGGAAAACAAGCAGCTTCTGAAGAAATTTGGGGTATGTTTCAAATGCTAAAGACTGTAAAGCTGTTATTAAGTGCATAGAATGTGACAGTGATGACTGTGTGCAAGCACTTCACCCATATCAACACAGCACTGAACCATCCACTCAGTCACGACCAGTGGGGAAAAATTGAAACCGCAAATTCCATAAATGTATCTTACTCATATACAGAAGTTTGCAGTGAAGGTCTCTGTGACAAGTTTTGTGCAAACACATGTTTAGTATACCCCAAGGATCAACCATAGAGAGTCCTAAAGGTGCATACCATCCTGGATGACCAAAGCAATCGATCGCTTTCAAGATCCGAACCCTTTGATTTGTTCAACCTTAAAGGAGATGTTTACCCTTACACACTGGGTTCTTGTAGTGGCGTCACATAGGTCTCTGGAAAGAGATCCAGTGGACTTATGGTAGCTTCACTTGAGAACACGTTCAGGATATCCTTGCCAACACTTGTTGAATGTAACCAGATACCATATAATAGAGAGGAGATTCCTACGCCAGAAGTAGCTCTTCATCATACTCATCTAAAGTCTATAGCCAAGGAAATACCATCCCTTGACAAAAATGCGAACATCCTACTTCTACTTGGCAGATATATTCTCAAGGTACACAACGCCTTGATCTAGGCTGGGTGATCACAGGTAATGTTTGCACCAGACTAAGAAGCCTAAGGTTTCCTCATTTAAAACCCATGTCTTACTAAATGGCCACAGCATTTATTTGGTCCGCATCACCATTGAAAGAGAAGTTCACTGACAGTAACTGGCTACACGACCTTCAAGATAACATTCCTTCTTCCACATCCTGGGATGATAGTCTTGGATCGGCAGTCTTTAATCTAACAAGTGAAGACAATAAACTAGCATCTGCGTGAGAGGATAAGGAATTTCTTAAGATTATGGAAAAGGAATTTGCCCAAGACGATTCCAACAGCTGGGTAACACCATTACCCTTCCACTCTCCAAGAACAAAACTACCAAACAATCTACAACAAGCTGTTGCTAGATTATATTTATTACAATGCACCTTAAAAAGGAAACCAGAAATGGAGAAACACTTTATGGACTTTATGCAGAACATATTTGAAAGAGATAATGCAGAATCTGCACCACCACTAGAAGAAGTACAAGAATGCTGGTACCTCCCATCCTTTGGCGTGTATCACCCTTGGAAACCTAAACAAATTAGAGTGGTGTTTGATTACAGCATTCATTTTGAAGGGGTCTCCCTGAACAACCAGCTCCTTACTGGGTCCAATCTCAACAAAAATGTAATCCGCTGCTAATCTGCTTCCAACAAGAACCTGTTGCAGTAATGGTTGACATCCAACAAATGTTCCACTGCATTATTGTCAGGGAAGAGAACAGGAACTACCTCAGGTTCCTATGGCACAAGGACAACTATATCAACAGTGAAGTCATAGATTACTGAATGAAGGTACATGTCTTTGGCAACTGACCCTCTCCTGCCATAGCAATCAATAGATTGAGAAGGACTGCCCAAGGATGAGGAGTTTGGATCTGATGTTAATCAGTTGGTTGATAAGAACTTTTTCCCCTCCAGGGAACAAGCAACTGATCTACTCAGGACACAGGAAATATTGTCTGTAGCAAATCTCAGACTTCACAAGATTATATCCAACAGACCAGAGGTAATGAATGCATTTCCCTCTGTTGACCATGCTACCAACTTGAAGGACCTTGACTTTGGTTCTGATTCCCTTTACATTCAACAAAGCCTAGGTTTGCTTTGGGACATCAAACAAACCTCATTCACATTCCAAGTGTCAGCTTTTGACAAACCATTCACTAAGCAGGGAATCTTGTCTGTTATGAATAATATCTACGATCCTCTTCGATTCATAACTTTGATTACCATTAATGGCAAGATGTTGCTGAGACACTTAACTGTAGAGAACCTAGACTGGGACACATAGCTACCTACTGAAAAACAACACAAGTGGGAGACTTGGAAATAGTCCTTGAAAGTGTTGGAGCAACTTCAAGTATCACATTGCCATGTTCCTAGTTCCCTTACAGATGCTGTCAGCAAGTAAGTCCACATCTTCTCGGATGCATCCATGGAAGTCATAGCTACAGTAGCCTACCTGAGGATTTCTGGAGTTAACAGCAAGCCACACTGTGGATTTCTCTTGGGAAAGGCATAAAGGATAAAATGTAAACTACTATTGATTCATTTACGTTTTACACTGATAGTAAAGTTGTGCTCAGATACATATACAACCAGACAAAAAAATGTTATGTTTACATTAGCAATAGAGTTATAAGCATCAGAAGCTTCTCCATCCCTGAACAGTGGCATTACATCTCAACTGACCTAAATCCAGCTGACCAAGGAACAAGGTCTGCTCCTGTATCAGGTCTCATTGATCACATGTGGCTTTCCTGTTTCAGGACTCTTGTTCATTGCCTGCTAATGCCAGTTATGAACTGGTGGAATCCGAATCTGACAAAGAAATCAGGCCTATAAACTCTACTCTGTATACTACAGTGATTCCTAAACTAAGGCTCAAAGCACATCGCTTTGAGCGTTTCTGAAGATGGACCTCTGGCAGGGGCGTAGCTAAAGGCTCATGGGCCCTGGTGCAAGAGTTCAGCTTGGGCCATCCCCCTTCCCTCAGCGCTGGTGCACCTAGCTTTTCTGCTGGCCAAGTCAAAAATTGAACCCCCCCATGCCAAATTCTCACCCTAACCCTTTCCCTCCTAACATTACGTATATCACTACAGAACATACAGGGTAAGGCTACATTCACACATGCTTTTGCGGCCTCCGATCCGCATATTTTGTGGCTCAGATGCGGACCCAGATGCAGATGCGGACGCATTCACTTCAATGGGTCAGCAAAAAAATGTGGACAGCACACCGTGTGTTATCCGCATCCGTATGTCCGTTCCGTAGCCCCGCAAAAAAAATAGAACATGTCCTATTTTTGTCCGTTTTGGGGACAAGGATAGGCATTGTTACAGTGGATCCGCAAAAAAAGGATGCCATACGGAACATCATCCGTTTTTTTTGCGGATCCGCAATTTGCAGACCGCACAACATTCGTGTGAATGTAGCCTAATACAGCGCCCCATACCTCTGATGTAGATGTTCTCTTTCCTCATCTTCTCCTTTCAGACCAGACCGCCATTTTTTAGCCATTTCTCATCTCTGCAGTTTCACAGAAAAAAATCTTAGTTTACTACTTTTCCATGATCCTCCCGTCTTCTGGACAAATCATCCTACCACCCCCAGTACTGTGCCGCTAGTACCACACAGATAGTGCCCTTCAATAATTATTGGCACACAGTGTCCTAAAATAACTGTGCCCAGCAAATAGTGCCCCTGACAGTAATAGTGTAAACTTAACGCCCCCCAGAAATAACTGCTATGCTGATACTGTGCCTAATAATTCTTTGCCAGAGTGCACTTGTTAGTAATAGTGCCCCCAACAGTACTAATGTCCCCACTGTGCCCCAGAATAATAATGCTTCCATAGTGCCCATACTAGTAATCATGTTCCCCAGAGAACCCCAGTAGTAATAATTCTCCTTATAATGTGATAGTACAAAAATGCCCCTTCATGTGTGCCAGTGCAAAAAAAAAACTTTAATGCCCCCAGATGAGCTAATGTCCCCATAGTGCCCCCATAATGTGCCAGTATAAAATACCCCTAAATAGTGCCCCAGTAGATGCCCTCTGTGTCCTCCATAATTTGCAATTATAAAATACCCCTTCTTAGTTCCCCCTCCCGTAGATGCCCCCATAGTACCTGCCGTAATGTGTCCCAGTATAAAATGCCCCTAAACAGAGACCCCCATATAAAATACCCCTTCTTTGTGGCCTCAGTAGATGCCCCCATAGTGCCCCCCAATAATGTGCCAGTAAGAAGAGCCCCCATAGTGCCCAAATAATGTGCCAGTAATGTGCCAGAAGTGCCCCCAAAATTTCCTCCCAATAATGTGCCAGTAAAAAGTGTCCCACCTCCATAGATGCCCCCCAAATCATGTGCCAATAAGATATGCCCCAAGTGCCCCCATATGCCAGTAAGAAATGCCCCCATGTGCCAGTAAGAAATGCCCCCAGTGCCCCCATGTGCCAAGAAATGCCCCCAGTGCCCCCATGTGCCAAGAAATGCCCCCAGTGCCCCCATGTGCCAGTAAAAAAATGCCCCCAGTGCCCCCATGTGCCAGTAAGAAAGGCCCCCAGTGCCCCGATGTGTCAATAAAAAATGCCCCCAGTGCCCCCATGTGCCAGTAAAAAAAATACCCCCAGTTCCCCCATGTGCCAATAAGAAATTGCCCTCAGTGCCCCCATTAAGAAGAGCTCCAGTCCGTTTGCACCATACAAAAAAAAAACAACACTTATACTTACCTCCATCAGCGATGCGATGCAGGTCTCTTCCGGCCTGTGTCCCGCACTGTACAGCTCAGGCGGTCTCTCTATCAGATGAATGGGGAGGGAGAAGCCTCTCCCTCCCCTGCCCCGCAGCACAGGCATCTTTATCGCCGTCCCGAGGACGGCGATACAGACGACTATGGAGATGAGCGCTTCCATAATGGAAGCACTCATCTCCCTCTGCCCCGCCGCCGCCGTTGCCTCCTGTAACCAGGGCCACACCGCACCTCGCCTAATTGGCGGTGCGGCCCTGCAAGTGGCAAGGGGGGCCCTCTGGCTTAGGGGCCCGGTCGCAACTGCGACCACTGCGACGCCTATAGCTATGCCACTGACCTCTTGTAAGAGCTATTGCTCGTCTAATCTACATTGCTCTACCTTTTGAAAAGTTGCGTCATCAGGCTGACACAATTGGCACATTTTCTCACAGCTCAGGCCGATTCCAATGAATACACATAGCCTTGCTGGTAGTGCCTCATGTTGCAACTGTTGCTCTCTGTCTGCCTGCATCATGCCACTTTCCAACCACCACCTTTTGTACGGGTACGCGTTGCTACAGATGCTGCCTCCATCATGCCACTGCTGCAACCTGCCGACCATCATCTTTTGTAAGGCTGCTGCTGCCTTCATCATGCTGCTGCCTTTCTGCCAACATATACAATATGGCTGCTGTTGCAGCCACCACTGCTCCTCGCTGTTAATCCCCTACTACCAACACCATTAAAGCAAAGCATCTACCGCCACTATCACTACTACTACTACTATTGCCACTACTACCCATAGACAACCTTCTATGTTCCATACTATACTGCTCCTGCTGCTGCCACTATTGCAGCCTCTTGCCACTATATCTTTACTGTACCCTTTCCACATCCACACTGCACTGTTGCTGCTCCCAATTAAAGGAATTTTTTAGGCTCATTCACAATGACACACTTTTTCTTCTGATAATCAACACTTGTGCGTGTTGTACCAGCAGGCATTCCGACCCAGGCATACGCTTGTTCCCCCAAGCCACTTTAAAAAAAATTAAAAATTATCCCATAACACTGTGTGTGCTTAAACTTCATCTACCTCTAATAGAGGACAATTTTTGGAAGCTTTGGAATATGAAAAAGCATAATACAGGTGCCGGCATGGTGTGTTTTTAAACATGTTGAATGTAGGGATGAGTGAACCGAACCGTAACGAACCAGATTCGTTACGAACTTTCCCAAAAGTTCGGTTCGTCACCAAACCGAATTTTGAGAAAGTTCGTAACGAATCTGGTTAAAGTAACGGCGACGCAAAATATACGCATATTTATTGAGAATGTACGCTAATGCGTATGAATTCATAAAATGCGTACACATTAGCGAACATTCTCAACTATGCGTATATTTAGGGTATGGAATATGCCATATTCCATACCCTAAATATACGCATATTTGAGAATGTTCACTAATGTGTACACGCATTAGCGTACGCATTAAAAGTCAGCGGGTGGAACGTACTGAGACTCCAGAGGAGGTGTTGGCTGTAAGCAGTCAACAGAGCCAGGGAGGGGCATCCAGTGCCACACCTGATATCCTGTCCCAGCCACCGGAGGAAAGTAGCAGTGGTCCTGACTTTGATGATGATGTCGCTGACCATGTGGCGCCCTCAAGCGACATTATCCTCAGCATCATCGGTGGAGGAAATAGAGGTGCCACCGACGCAGCAACATCCCACTGTTGCAAGCAACCGAGGCACAAGAGGGAGGGGTAGAAGAGAAACTACCAGGCAGAGATCACCCTCACAAAGCCTTGGTCCTGAGAGGGCACCCTCAGGCAGCAGTGGCAGTCAACAGCCAACAAGACCCCCCGTGGCTGTCAGCAAACCACGGTCCTCAGTCGTCTGGCAGTTCTTCCGCCTGGGGACAGATAAGCATATCGCTTGGTGCCTGCTGTGCAATGAGAGGGTCAGTCGTGGTAGGGGTGATAATCTCGGGACAACATCCATGCGAAAGCATATGGAAAGGCAACACCAACAGGCCTGGAAGAACCGTGACCCCAATACCACCTCCTGTCAGGATGCACCATACACTGCAGATCCCATCATGCAGCATCCTCTCACTGGAACTCAGGGCTCATCAGCCTCAGTTGCCAGCAGCAGCACAGTGTCACTGCCATGTACACCGCTAATGAGGCAGCAATCCTGAGTCCATGGGCAGACGTCAGGTGAATTCCAGCAGCCATCCCATGGCCCAGAAACTGACCGGACGCCTGATTAAGCTGCTGGTGCTTCAGTCCCTGCCCTTCAACCTCGTGGACTCCCAGCCTTTCAGGGATTTCATGGCGTGTGCGCACCCCAGATGGCGAGTCCCCAGCCGCCACTACATCTCTGGAAAAGCTGTCCCATCACTGCACAGTTATGTGCAGAAAAAGGTGGGCGACTCATTGGGACTCTCGGTGTCCAAGAGTGTGCACCTGAGTGCTGATGTCTGGTCCTCAAATTATGGGCAAGGGCAGTACATGTCTGTTACTGCCCATTGGGTCAACATCCTCCCAGAAGACCATCAGGAAGTTGGCCCATTCTTGCCACTGTCACCTCCACGGTGCTTTAGGGGGCCAGCAGCGGGAAGCAGAAGTTCTGCCTCCACCACCTTGCAAACATCCACCGCTTCTACTGTAGTCCAACCTGCCCCGTCTTACCACCGATGTCAGGCCCGGCGCTCTCAGGCTGTCCTCCATTTGGTGAGCCTGGGTGAAAGAAGACACAGTGGGCAGGAGCTCCTCCGGACCATCAGGGAGGAGGTAGATCAATGGCTGACCCCACGCCAACTAACGGTGGGAAGTGTGGTAGCAGACAATGGGAGGAACATTGTCTCTGCAGTGCAGCAGGGAGGGCTGAGTCATACACCTTGTATGGCACATGTGATAAACCTCATAGTGCACAGGTTTCTTAGATCATTTCCTGCATTACAAGACCTTATGAGGATGTCACGCAGAGTGTGCAAACACTTCAGCCACTCCTACACTGCAAGGAACACCCTGCTCAGGATCCAGAGACAGCGCAGTCTGCCCCAACATCAGCTAATCTGCGACGTGCCAACACGCTGGAATTCTGCCCTCCATATGCTGGACCGCCTGTACGAGCAAAGGTCAGCCGTTACAGACTACCTCATGGGGCAATCAGGCAGCTTCACGCCACACTGCGACTTCCAAGTCACACACTGGCAGATGATGCGTGAAGTCTGCCAATTGTTGATCCCTTTTGAGGACGCGACTTTGTTTGTGAGCAGGAATGACTATGGGATCAACGGCATCATCCCACTCGTCCATGTTCTGGAAAGTGCGCTGAAAACCATCATCAGCGGGGATTCCCAGGCCACCACTCCAAGGCTGAACATCGCCTTGAGCCCAGAGATGGATGAAGTGCAGATGGAGGGTGAGGAGGAGGAAGATGTCCATGCCCAGCCATTCCACACACCGCCACCTGGCTTCTCTGCCTCTCAATCACAAGAGGAGATGGAGGATGAGGTGGTAGAGGAAGCGGAGGAAGACCCCAGCAGACCCTGGAACTATACCGAGGACAGTGGAGATGAGAGGCACTCATTGTCCTTGGTGCAGATGGGAAGGTGCCTGCGGGAGTGTCTGAGGAGTGACAGCCGGATTGTGGACATCCGCCAGAGGGACCAATACTGGCTGGCCACCCTGGTGGACCCTCACTTCCGCCGCA
This sequence comes from Rhinella marina, assembly GCA_900303285.1. Lineage (NCBI taxonomy): Eukaryota > Metazoa > Chordata > Amphibia > Anura > Bufonidae > Rhinella > Rhinella marina. Next base: position 507,814 of record ONZH01014438.1, read on the forward strand.
AAATGGCTGAATTTTTTCCGCCATCAGAGAGGGAGGCAAAACTGGGGTACTACCCAGACCTACTCACCAGACAGCTGGTCTCTACTTACCATCGAGACCAGCCAGGTTCCCAGACAACATCCGCTTGGGGGGAACCAGCGCGCTCCACTACCACCACCACTAGTGGAGGCGTGAGAAGTCGCTACAGCCTCCAATCGCTGATGAGCGATTTCATATAGCCAGCTGCTGAAGAGGGGACACAACACCGGACTCATGGCGTGGACCAGCATGAGCTCACCCACCAGGTAACTGCCTACCTGGATTGTACCCTGCCCCAAAGTGTCACCGACCCTGTGCAGTACTGGGCAGAGAAACTGGACATTTGGCCTCAACTGGCAGAGTTTTCTTTGGCTCTGCTGTCCTGCTCAGCCAGTAGTGTCGCGTCAGAGAGGGTGTTCAGTGTGGCGGGTAACATCGTAACACCGCAAAGAACGAGGCTCTCTTGCCACAGTGTTGAGATGCTGACTTTTCTAAAGATGAATAGTGCCTGGATTACATCGGATTATACCACCCCCCTGCCTGATGTGACTGACTGAAAGTCATCAGTCACCCGTCTTGCATGGCAATCCGTGTGTCCAAGAAAATGACCTTAAGATTCCAAATATGTGCCCAACGTAAAAATCCATAATTTAACTTATTAAGTAATGTTCCCCCCTTAGACCCCAAATTAGAAAAAATCACCTTAAAAATTCCCTACTTCATTCTGATACATTTAAATAAACAGAACCCCATCTCCAAATTTAATGCCCATGGTGTGTTGGCCATTTAAAGGGGTTATCCCACGAATAATGTAAAAAATGAAAATCAGACATCATATATTACATGACAACCTCTTTTTAACAAAGCTAGAACCAGCCCTGTACCTCACATGGATTCAGAGATCTCCCCATTCATGGCTCTGCTAGATCTATATCAAGCTGACAGCTCAAGGGGAGTGTCTTTTCTGCTGCAGCTCAGGAGGCGTGTCTCAGCTCCTCCTATCACAGCTCAGGCGACAGTTAAAAGTTCAAACTGAGCATGTGCGGCCTGCTCAGTGAATAGGTCAAAGAAATAAGAAATTAAGTGGCACGATACAGATACATTTTATTGAATAACTCAGTAGCTATACAAAATTTTTAATGACATGCAATTACAAAAGTATTCAGATCCAGGTGCTGGTTTGAAAACTGTAGAATGTTTTTCGTGGGACAACCCCTTTAACATCTCCACACCAGCTTAATGCCTCACATCGGTGCACCGTCCAACCCATACCGCAAGAACAGTACCATCCCTAAAATAATCCCCACGACTATGCTTCACAAAGTGGGGATTTCACCTTTTGTGAACTATAGCCGTGGGGTTCTATCCCTGGCACCCGTGCCAAGGAACACTACTCACCATTTTGTGAGCGGGTACTAACTGTTCTTGAGGTATTTTGTTGATATCATGAGAGTAGTAAAATCTTGCACCGCAAATCCCGATGGGGTTCTTCTCTGTGCGAATGATTTCACGCCTCTCATGCAGTCACGCGTGGAATAAGGCTGTCTATGGGGTATATATCACGGAGGCTGCTGTCCTTCAACTGTGATATAAAACACCTCCACAGTTAGTTACAGCAACAAACAGTTGCTGAAAGGCAGGTTAACTTGTCTTATTTACGGGTGCTTTTACAATGGGATGCTTTTTTGGGGTTCTCTGCTGCCTAAAATCCACAGCGCATCGTTGGCTGATTTTATGCCACCTTCAGTACTATGGGGCTGGACGCAAATACCCAGTTCAGTGCAGAACTGCGTATGTCCGGACGGCACCATAGTACTTAACGCCGTTTGGTGAACGGTATAAAAATGCCCTGTGGATTTTACATAGCAGACCCACAGCCACATGTGAAGGTACCCATAGGGTGAGGTTTTTTGGGAGTGACCAAAGAGAGGGCGGGAAGGTCACTCCCATACCCCATCAGGGGTTTTTCCCCTACCCACTTTAAAAGATAAGTCCAGGCAATTAATTAGTTTCTGCGCCCTTACTTGACCCAGAAACTTAGGCCCCATTCACACGATCGTAAGTGAATGGGGCCGTATCTATCCGCAAAATTGAGGATAGATACAACCCCATTCACTTCTATGGGGCCGGGAGCGGCGGCAGGGAGCTAGCTCCATGCCGCGGCTCCTATTAAGAAAGTGCTATAGTTGTCTGTGCGCATGGACAACTATAGGCATTTTCAATGGGGCCGCCCGGAACACACACCGGACGGCCCCATTAAAAATGCCTATAGTTGTCCATGCGCACGGACAACTATAGTACTTTCTTCATAGGAGCCGCGGCATGGAGCTAGCTCCCTGCCGCCTCTCCCAGCCCCATAGAAGTGAATGGGGCTGTATATATCCGCAATTTTGCGGATAGATACGGCCCCATTCACTTATGGTCGTGTGAATGGGGCCTTATAAATTGCCCGGACTTATCCTTTAAGCCAGCTGGTGACAGCACTAAAAAAACACAAAAGCATACATCCATTGGGTTGGGCGCTGCACTCGGTTAGGACATCAAACTGGTATATCAAAGATATATATATATGTCTTGACAACAGGCATAGGCCCAGATTCAACAGGTTTTACACCAGAGTAGTTGCGTCAATTTGTAAAGCGAGTGCCAGTGAGGTGTCCATTTCATGAAAATTGGACACGTATTTTTGGATAATGGAACTGGCATAAAGCCTTCTTGAGTCTGTGCCTTTTTAAATGTCCTTTCTTCACCTCATGGATTCTGTGGGTGAGGTTGTCTGTCTATTTCACCGTATCCGTATCCTACTAGACTAGCTGTAATGTTAGAGGGGTTTTTTTAACGTTGACTGTCTTGTGCTGAGCTACAAAAGATAAAGCATAAATTTAGATTCTATTTTGAAGACAGAAGTTCCACCAATTACACTTTTGAATTTAGCGGATGCCAAGGTGCCTAAGTGAAGGCGTCTATTACTGACGAGCGGTGGTGCATTAAAGGGTTAATAAACTCAGCCTGCAGCAAGGGGAAAAAATGGTTCTGCCCGCGGGGGTGTTTCTCTTGTGGACACTGTTTCTAATTACCAGCGAGAGGGTGTTTCTTTTAACCAACACCCCTGCGTCCTGGTTGACTGAGGTAGTGGTAGTGGCTAAGGGGTTAAAAGGATGGCCCTGATAGGGGGACGGCCTCTTTCTCCAGCATCTTCACTGAAAGCTTCCCACCCTCCCTTCCCCATTATTTCATCGTTTTCTTTACTTTTTCTGATTCATTTCTGGTTTGTTTCAGTGTTTTACATTGCAAGTCACAGCAGAGGTCGGTTGACGATTTCAGACGGAGAAGAAGGAAGACTTGCCCACAGAACGCTGTGGGGCATAGCGCTTCAATACTCCGGGTTATGGTGTTTATGGTCAACAAGTTGAAGTTTTGGAATAAGATAAGAAAATAAAGCTGTGACCGACCCTTACCCAACTTAAGGTGTTGTGTGTTTTATTGGCCGGCTGCAAGGGTGGTTTGGTGGGGGGTTTAGAGAGTTCAGTCTTGGCAGTTGCAGTGCCCGGGGTGCCGTGGTTGCTACGGGGGCGACCCTTTCCCCCTCCAGGGCCCTCTAAGGTGATTTTCCTTTATGTCCCAGGGGTAGGAGTGCCAAGGGGTATTTAGGCCACTTAAGTCTTTGGTGGGATTGTGACGGTGTTCCTACCTCGTGAGATGAACAGGCCCCAGGCGGTGGCTCCGGCTGCAGAAAATTACTAGTATTAATAATTGAGGGTCGTCAGATGGGAATGATGCGCAGACTTTTGGGAATGGTCCAACGTAGTTTTATTGACTTAACTTTGAATGCAAATAACTCAGTTCATCCTTCAGCTTGGTGTCCAGCAAGTGCAGCTTATTGCTTATACTTGGCAGATGCTTGGAAATTCAAGTTTCAGGCTTCCTGTTCTAAGCTGAGGTTACCTCTTAAGTCTGGCTTCCCTTGAGAGTATTGGTGTGCCTTATTGCTGACTATATTACTCTGTCTTTAGGGTACAGCAGAGCTGAAGGTGCTCTGCTGTCCTGCACATGTCCTCCCCAATCAGGGTACAGGGGACAACTCCCTGACTAAACTGTCATTTCCTCCTCACTGCAGGAAGTTGGAAGAACTTAACTTCTCTCCAGCAGAGGGGGTCAGAATGGACTAAGGACCGTACCATTCTGTTAAAACTACATCTAAATGTGCCATAGTATTTACTGACACCTGCTGGTCCACCAGATACATATAAATGACATTACATACACATATAGACTATTGTGCTACTGTGCTGGTACGTTCCTGCCTTGTGAGTAGGTTGTCCGATCTCTGTTATCCCCTCGCAGCAGACGAACAACCTATGTAAACTGCACTAAGCAACCATTTCTGACTGACTCTGAATATTCTGGCCACGAATACCAAAGAAAGCATGGGGGTGTCTTCACTTTGTAATCCCACCATTGTGAAATGATAAGCCCGCAAACGGAAGGGTGGCTTCATTCTGTAATCCCTTCCAAGCACCAAAACCTGATAATGCTTTACGCTTTGTCACCTTGATGTCTATCAGTAGCTGCAAGTTATTTTTTTCCTGGAGGCGGTGCTCAAGGCCTCAGGACATAGTGAACTAGGAGGAGGAATCTACCTGTCCTGCCAGAGTTCCAGTGAGAGACTATTATCTCCTGACACATATAAGACACATCTATAGCAGCGAGGATAACCCTGAAGGAATAAGAGAAAACTGCTTGTGGCTCTGACACCTGGCTACCATGAACCGTTAGTGTGAAACGCCCTCAGAGGCAGCATATATATCTGAGGTAGAGACAAGTAAGGTGCTAACTATCTGGCTAAGTGCATGACCATACATTAAAGTGCATTGGAGGACACATTGTGGCACCTACAAAGAAACACACACAATGGGCAATATTCTTGATCATTGCTGAAAGGTAAAATATTAGTGCAAACATTTAAGTGCAAATATATTAAAGGCATAATATAGGATATCTGTGGTTACATTCAAGTCCATCTTTTCTTCTTCTTTGGCTTGAGACTGGAACAAAGTCCCAAATTCAATTGAAATTTGTAATCCACATGGGTAATAAAATAGGTTATAAATAGCTGAAAAGGTTTCTTGACAAACCCTTTTAAAAGTGATTTCCCAACAACCTGAAAAGGGGGGAAAAAGGATGTGGTGCGCAAACATGGCGCAACTTGGATTATTGCAGATGGGGGGAGTCCAGCCACACGTGTCCATCATGGTGTAGACTTAAAACACGGGCAACACAACAAATTAAAACATAGCCAACAGGTTCTCACCAGTCAGGGCTCAGTCCACGGGGTGGCTCCCATTAGTCCTGTAGTTCTTTGAGAGTACTTGAGTGTGGGCTCCCCTTAGTGGAACGCCGGCACATCCTCCTTGTCGCTGCTGGAGCTGAACGACATAAGAAGGCGCTCCTGCCTCTGATAGGCCTCACGGTAGGCAGCGGCCATTCCCCAGCATCCTCTTAAAGATAGATGTGGCACTGGTCGGGGCAGGGTCCCATTGGTCACACTGGTGACTGTGGCAGCCATTTTGGAACGGACCCTGTAAGGCCCGGATGCTCCTGCCGGGCCCACTGGCGACCGAACCTCGGGTTGTAGAGGCTTGGCCAGAGGCCTACCCCGGGCAACAGATTTGGCTGCTGGTGCCTCCTGCATCAGGTGGTAGGTGGCCAGGGGGTTGAAAATAAATTTGCTGCCTGAAATCTGACCCACCTGGAACGCTGGCGGTGGAGGAAGCTCGGGAATGAGTTGCTCCGTCTCGCTGAGAAGAGGTCTTGCTCCTGGCTGACTGTCTCCCGCTTCATCCTCTCGTGGACGGTGAGTAAGGGTGGCGGTCGCGGAGTGATCTTCCCATTCCTCTTGAGATGCCTCCGGCCTCGGTGGTCTGGTGATGACCTTCACCCCGGTGGCAAAGGGGCCTTGTAGGCTCTTTATAGGCATGAATTCTACAAAGTCGCCCGCATGGAGGTTGTGTCGTGCTGGAGGGAGGTATGGCCTCTTCACGGAGCGACGATTAACGTAGAGCTCCTCAGCGGACTCCTCGTCTGTGATGAACCCCACGCCGCGGTCCACGCTAAACCAAAGCACAGTCCCGGTGCGCCTTTCGAGAGTCGGGTCACCACGTCGGGGATGTTCCAGCACCTCGACCACCCACTCTTCTACAACCCTTTTATAGTCCCACAGGGTAGTAACATTTTTAGTTACCGCAGCAGGAACGATGGGGTTCTGTCGGAGGTCGTTATGTCGGGGCTTAGGCGAGGTGGGGACTCCGGCCACTCGGTTGTGGACTTCCTCCGCAAGCCCGGCCGTCTCGACTCGGACTTTGGCCCGGACGTATGGTGGCTTCCTGAGTGCACCGCTGGTTGCGTCCATCTTCGGGACCACGTGTGCGGCCTCGCTTGCAGGATCTCCAGCTGCTATCACCGATAGATGAGGCACTTCGGGGTTCGGCACCAGCTGTGCCTTGCGGATAACTTGGTCCAGGCGAACCTCCGCTGGTCTAGGTGTAGGCTGATATGGGTCGGTGCCCCAGACCATATCTCCCCAACTAGGGCCGCGCTGACGGGACGCCATGTTGTTGTCTCTCTCTTTCTTCGCATACACCGGAGATGAAGGAGGAGCTAAGGGGGTGGAGTCTTCGCTCTCAATGCTCCCAACAGCAAGTTCCTGGTGGGCTGGATTGGATTTTCCCGCGCTACAGGGGGCCGTGCCATGGTTTTCCCGCTCTTGAGGGGACATATTCATGCGTCATTCACTACGAATATGTACGCATATTCATTCACTGAATATGCGTACATATTCAGTTAAGTAGCGTACCTTTGACAATGCTAGACTGTATGTTCGTTACTTGAGTAGGAATGTTTGCAGACACAGTGTATGAGTACGCTAATGCGTACATATTCAGTTAAGTAGCGTACAATTGACAACGCTACACTGTATGTTCGTTACTTGAGTAGGAATGTTCGCAGACGCAGTGTATGAGTACGCTAATGCGTACATATTCAGTTAAGTAGCGTACCTTTGACAACGTTACACTGTATGTTCGTTATTTGTGCGGGAATGTTCGCATTAGCGTACGCATTAGTGTAAATTCTCAAATATGCGTATATATTGCGTCGCCATTGTTGAAGTCACTTCAAGATTTTTTCCACTTTTTTCATTGTAATAGCAACTGCAAGTAAACGAAACTATACCCTATCAGACTCCCATTATTGTAGAAGCAATTATTCAGCCGTTATAGCAAGGTTCGTTTTAGGTTCGGTTCGTACGATTTCGAAATTCAAGAAAGTTTACCGAAGCGAACTGAACTTTTCAAAAGTTCGCTCACCCCTAGTTGAATGTTAACGCCATCAAACGTGCATTTACCCATAGCTATGTACAGTATGTCATTTTCACTTAGACATGATTTACTATTGATGTCATTGCGTTCCAGAGCTTGAGCAAGGTAGAGGAGAAAGGGGAAAACATTTTTATAAAAAATCAATGAAAAGAGATGTTTTCCTAAAAATTATGAGTTCCAGGAGGCTAGAGGGGGTTATATACCAACTTTCAGGGTCAGAACAAACTTTTTTAAAAATTCTGGAAACTGGACCCTAAACAAATCTCAACTGGTTAGCTCATTTCTTGTTAAAACCAAGACCAGGATGATTCAATTCTGACTGCAGTAAGAAGATAAGTAAATATTGTATTTTGCTACAACAAAAGAATGCTTTTGATTAGGGCCCCCAGAAATGCCAAAGCCACCACAGGCTCTGGTCACTGTGAACCCACCAGATATTCACCATTTAACTCCCATACACATGGTGTGCTGTCCACATCTTTTATGGCCCCATTGAAGTGAATGGGACTGCATCCGACCTGCAAAAAAAATGCAGATTGGATGTGGACCAAAATGCATGAGCCCTTACTATGAGTGACTAGTGAAAGGCAAACAGAAATTCTGATTCAGGCATCAGAATCAATGTAGATAGATCAATATTCAAGATGAAAATGACATCAAGATGATAGTACACTGACTTATACAGATAGGATGTGCTATGTATTACATGATATCAGAAACAAATTGGCTGTTCTAACCATGCTAACAAAACACATTCTACAAATAGGAAACAAAGCTAGGCTTTTTGCTTATCAATGCAGATGACTTTGCCCTATGTCGGTCATAATACACTATTATTAACAGAATCAAACATGTAATCGTCTATTTTACTCCCACCCTGAAATACTATTATATACTACAACAGGTGTGTCTCAATAAATATCATAGAAAACATAATTTATTTTAAAAAGTGAAATTCATATATTATATAGATTAATTACACACAGAGTGATCTATTTTAAGTATTTGACTGCCGGGTCCGTGCCCTTGATCTGGCGGGCGCAACTCGTGTCACCACGTGTCACCACCTTGTGAGGAGGAAAGTTTAAAGACCCTCTCTATACCCATGACTCTAAACACTTTAGTTGATCTGTCATGTGCCTGAACAAAATGGCGTGATACATTAGATATATTCCTGTTTGAGTTATGTTGATTAGAAATGTAATTTAAATGTTCCAGGAGTTTTTAATTTTCTGGAGATATTTTCTGACAGTCAACACACATGATCATATATATCACATACTCAAAAGTGCAACTGATATATCACTTTATAGGAAAAGTAAATTTTCCTTCTGAATTATGAAAAAAGCAACTGATGTGTGTGAACTGGCAGACTCTACACGGGTGTGCACCACAAAAAAAAAAAAAAAACACCTTTCTGCTACAACCACATCACAGATCTATTGCAACTTTTATTAGGAGCGAATAGGCTGGGTGAAAGAATATTACCAAAAGATGGTGGGCACCTGTAGAGCACCTGGCAGCCCTTTTTTAAAATATGATACACATCATCATCTATCAATATGGGAAGGTATTTGTGTATGATATTTTTTATCTGTTCATATTAGTTACTAAATTGTAAAACTACTGTTGGTCTCATATAACTGATCCTCTTTGGTTTTTCTTGTAATAATTCAGTTCGTTGCTTATTAGCTACAATATTTCTAGCCCTTGACAGTTCTTGTATCCCCGCTTCTATAATCTCCTAATGGTGTTACTGGCCTCCACCACATATGCTTCTGATGAGCTGCAGTTTCTCTTGGCTCGAATGAGCTCACCCACAGGTATTGCTTTAACCCCTTCAAGACCAAGACAGTTTTCACCATAAGGACCAGGCCACATTTTTCAAATCTGACATGTTTCACTTTATGTAGTAATGACTCTGGAACGTTTTTATTTATCTAAGCGATTCTGAGATTTTTTTTTCTCGTGACATATTGTACTTCATGTTAGTGGTAAATCTGAGTCAATATGTTTCACCTTTATTTATAAAAAAAATTTATAGAAAATTTGGAAAAATTTTATGTCTTTGCTTTTAAAGCAGATTGTGATACCTCATAAAATAGTTGCTACTGTACATTTCCCAGATGTCTACTTCATGTTGGCATCATTTTGTAAACATCATTTAATATTTTTTAGGACGTTAGAAGGCTTAGAATTTTAGAAGCAATTCTTAAATTTTTTAAGAAAATTTCCAAAACCCACTTTTCAAGGACCTATTGAGTTTTGAAGTCACTTTGTGGCGCTAACATAATAGAAACCACCCATAAATAACCCAATTTTAGAAACTACACCCTTCAAGTTATTCAAACCTGATTTTACAAACTTTGTTAACCCTTTAGGTGTTCCACAAGAATGAAAGGAAAATGGAGGTGACACTTCAAAATTTCACTTTTTTTCAGATTTTCCATTTTAATCTATTTTTCCCTATAACACAGCAAGGGTTAACAGCCAAAGAAAACTCAATATTTATTACCCTGATTCTGCAGTTTACAGAAACACCCCACATATGGTAGTAAACTGCTGTACGGGCACATGGCAGGGCGCAGAGGGAAAGGAGCGCCATATGGATTTTGGAGGGCAGATGTCACTGGGATAATTTTAAGTTGCCATGTCACATTTGAAGATCCCCTGATGCACCTCTAGAGTAGTAACTTCCAAAAAGTGACCCCATTTTGGAAACTATGGGATGAGGTGACAGTTTTATTGGTACTTTGGGGTACATATGATTTTTGATTGCTCGATATTACGCTTTTTGCGAGGCAAGGTAACAAAAAAAATGGCTGTTGTGGCACAGTTTTTATTTTTTACAGAGTTCTCCTGACAGGATAGATTATGTGTTGCTTGTATAGAGCAGGATGATACAGACGCGACAATACTAAATATGTGTATTTTTTGTTGTTGTTTCAGTTTTACATAATAAAGCATTTTTGAAAACGAAAATTATGTTTTTGTGTCTTAATTTTCTGAAAGCTACATTTCATTTATTTTTCTGCCGTTCATGTTGTGTAAGGGCTCATTTTTTGCGGAAAGAGTTGATGTTTTTATAGGTAGCATTTTTGGATACATATGATTTTTTGATTACTCAATATTACACTTTATGTGGCAAAGTGACCAAAAAATTGGTTATTTTGGCAGAGTTTTTATTTAATTTTTTTATGAAATTCACCTTAGGGGTTAGATCATGTGATATTTTTATAGAGCAGGTTTTTATGGACATTGCGATACCTAATAGGTCTACTTTTTTATGTATTTCAGTTTTACACATTGAAAGCATTTTTGAAAAAAATCATGTTTTAGCATTTTCATTTTCCGAAAGCTAAATTTTATTTATTTTTTTGGCGATTGTCTTATGTGGGGGATCATTTTTTGTAAGAAGAGATGACTGTTTTATTTGTACTATTTTGGGTTGCATATGACTTTTTGATAGATTGGTATTACACTTTTTGTGATGAGAATTGACAAAAAAAATGGCATTTAGAGCAAGTGATTACGGACGTGGAGATACTTAATATGTCTACTTTTTTAAAATTTATTTCAGTTTTACACTATAAAAGCATTTTTGAAGAAAAAAAATCATGTTTTAGTGTCTCCATTTTTTTAATCCCTTTGGGCGATTGTCCTATGTAGGGGCTCATTTTTTGCGGGAAGAGATGACAGTTTGATTGGTACAATATGGGGGTATATATTTCTTTTTGATCACCTGGAATTACACTTTTGGTGATGTATGGTGACGAAAAATTGCATTTTTGCTAGTTTTTTTTTTTTGTTTTTTTTTTTACGGTGTTCACCTGAGGGCCATGTGATATTTTTATAGAGCAGGTTGTTTCAGACGTGGCAAAAGAAAATCATGTTTTAGTGGCTCTATTTTCCAAAAGCCATATTTTTTTATCTTTTGGGCGATTGTCTTAGGTAGGGTCTCATTTTTTGCAGGAAGAGATGACAGTTTGATTGGTACTATATTGGGGTACATATGTCTTTTTGATCGCTTGGAATTACTCTTTTTGTGATATAAGGTGACCAAAAAAGGCATTTTTTGCTCAGTTTTTATTTTATTTTTTTAAGGCCTTTACCTGAGGTGGTAGATTATGTGACATTTTTATAGAGCACTTTGTATTGTACTGAATTGAACTGTCAGCATCTTACACAGTAAGACACTGACAGTTGCCTAGGAGACCCAGCCTGCAGGCTGGATCTCCTGGGCTTCCATAGCTGGCAGGCTCCGATGCCTGTGTAAGGCATCTGAGCTGCCATGGCAACCATTGACCCTCTGTCAGCGCAGTGTGGGGGTCAGTGCTGACCGCGGCATGTGAAAGGGTTAATCTGCCGGCATCACTGCACACAGCGATGCCGGCGGATGCAGCCAGGCCCGTGCTGCTGATCGGGCAAGTGCAGCTCCTGCACCCGCCCTATCACATCACGTACATGCACATGAGGATGCGGCAAGAAGCCGCATTCCCTCTTGTACATATACGTGATAATGCGTGAAGGGGTAAATTGTAGGTTGTGGGTGGAAACTACTGTCAGCAAGGAGGACAGTGTTACCTGCAGTTGGCTTGCGAAAGGTGGTAGACATGATGGTCTCACCCACCCTACCCATTGAATTGAGATCTAGCAACATGATAATAGTGGTAATAGTGGGTGAATCGAAATTAAACAGAATGTTGTTTAAATATTTTACAAACACTGGTATGGCAGACACATCTCCCCGCCACACGAAGAGAAGGTCATCAATATATCTGCCATACCAGTGTATGCACCCTCCAAATGGATTGTCACTATTGTAAAGGACAATTCCTCCCAATACACCATAGTGAGGTTTGCCAATGAGGGCAAATATTTCACACCCATTGATACTCCCTTCTGTTGCAAGTATAATATCTCATAAAATGAAAAATAATTATGTTTCAAGAGGAAAGAAGTCACTTGCAGTGCAAACTCACATAAATCTGGGGTATAAGAACTGTATTTCTGCAATTGAAAAGTAAGGGCTTGCATAGCAACTTCATGTGGTATGGAGGTATATAGAGGAGAGACATCACAGATCAGCCATACCATGTCCTCACTACGTTAGTCAAATCGCATAGCACATCTCTGCTGTCCTTTGTGTTGATTAGCCGATTAGCATATGACATCATGAGTCTACAAAACTGAACCTTTTCACAATATTCAAATTTTCTGAGATACTGAGTTTTTGGTTTTCATTAACTGTAAGCCATAATTATCAACATTAAAATAAACACTTGAAATAGATCATTATGTGTGTAATTAATCTGTATGAAATGAGTTTCACTTTTTCAATTGAATTACTGAAATATATAAACTTTTTGATTATATTCTAATTTATTGAAATGCATCTATAATGTCAATCACATCTCATATGCCCACTAACAAGCTGTATCATATCTGTAAAAACGTCATGGTTTTTCTTTCATATGAAATACAGGGGAAAAGTTTGTAATTAATGGAAGCAGCTCATGTCTCTTCTCAGAATCTTGACTTGTCTTAATTACCACATTTCTACATTAACTATAAATCTTCTACCTTTACTGATGACGAAGATGTGCTACTATCCTTATACAGATTGAAATGTTTGTCAGTATACAGAAAGTATTAAAAATATGCACCTTTCAGACATTTAAGCTTTCAAGAGTCAAACATCGGACACAATACATTTAGAACATTATTTATTCTTTTTGCAGATCCTACAGAGAACATAAAGGGTCACTGCTTACAGTTATAAAATATTGTACAGACAGCATCTTGTTGAAAAGTCCTTCCAGTCCTCGACACCTGATGGGCTTAGCCTACACTATAAGACCTTATTCACACGTCAGTATTTCGGTCAGTGATTTCCTTCAGTGATTGTGAGCCAAAACCAGGATTGGAGCCTCCCCAGACATAAGGTATAAGGGAAAGATTTGCACCTGTTCTGTGTTTAGGTCCACTTCCGGTTTTGGCTTACAATCACTGATGGAAATTTCTGACCGAAATACTGATGTGTGAATAAGGCCTAATATGGATTCACAAAATGGCAGATGGTGGCAACAACCATATGGATATGAAGAAGTTTCTCTAATCAATAGGCTTCTTTATATGCATACTAGGAGTCTGTGTTCAAAAGCACTATTTTACTGACTGGATCATCAAATTATGGAACATGCTACAAAGGATTTCGTAATGGCTAAAAGTTTGGATTGATTTAAAAAAGGCATTAGATTTCACCCTTGTAAAACACAATACACTGGGTATTAATTTAAAATGTTTGGGTCAGGAAGGCATTGTGTCACCACCACAATTCACAACTCTAGTCGTCATGTCCTCAATTATATTTTTGAGTAGTTGATGATGGATAATTTTGCCACAAAAACACTGTATTCCACCCACACACAGTATACAAAAGGACCAATCAAAGTCAAGGCAGCAGTGGTCTTGAGGCTCCAAGTCAAGCGTTCTGCACCTCCATCCTACCTCTTTACTCATTGGACATCACTGAGCTCTACTTCATTGCACCGCCAGAGACCCAGCACAAGCGGTTGTTATGATGTCATCATTTTGTGACTACCCGTGACATATAACTACATCGTTGTCATGCACTTGGCCATCGGTCATAAGGAGGGTGTTATTTACCCAGCCAGCAGCCTTTTTCCCAGTAGGGACTATAGTCAGGGGCGGTCTTGGGCACCACACATCCTATGCATTTGCTTAGGGCCCCCGACAACCAAGGGGGCCCCCACGCTCCGTTCTTGTGCCGGTGCCCAAGACCGCCCGCCCAGCTGTCACTTACTGCATTTGACCGCCGCGGCCCGCAGACCGGCCTTCGCTTAGGGCCCCAGAAATGCCAAGACCGCCCCTGCGTCTACCCATGGTGTTGACCTGCTGTTCACTACAACATAAGAGCTTTTCTACTTTATCTCTTGTGTCACCTTTGTGCCTTTGCTCTACTTGACTTATTCCAGATGGCCACACTGTTAGTCACAGACTATGATGGGCCGACAATGTGACCAATGAAGAAAGGCAAGTGGAACTAACAGGTGTTTTCCTTCTGGCAGGGTGGTATGATTCTAGCTTGAGCCCTGCCAATCAGACATTAGTGGCATATCCACTACTATGGTATTAATTTCTAACTAGAATCAACTAGAGAATCTACTATTGGAGCAGCACCTTTGCATGTGCTGCTAGTGGTGCATCAAGCTGCTACTCCGCAATTTGAAGCAGTGGCACAGGTTTGACATTAGCAGGGCAGGGCAAGATGTCTAGCCCTGTCAATCATGCAGCAGGGGGCAACCTTAGCATCAGGAACCCTGCTTGATGAGACAAATCGATTGTTATTAATAGATTTGCTCATCTCTACTAGTGCCATACTTTAATCACATTTGTAATAAAATGTTTGTGCAATTTGGGGTGTCTGAGAGATTTACTTTCTGTTAAATATATAATGTTTGGAAATATTTGATTATACAGAATTTACTTATTTGATTGGAGACAGGTCATTAGTTGGTAGATGACCTACTGCTCAAGTTCCATAAAAGAGAAATTTTAAACCAGGAAAAAGTGACTGAAAACAAAAAGTTCAAATTTATGAATTCCATAGGTGAAGATTGGTGATTAAATCCATTTTGGTTTTCTAATTCTATATTTTTTTCCTTTTCATATATGTGTGTAAACACTAAAGTAACTCTAATGTTAAAAATAAGCTTGTGCAATCAGTGCTAAAGTCACACATTTATCTCCATTCCTGGAAGTTATTTTAAGTATATTTTCCTTTTAAAATGTATATATTCATCATTATATTTTCAGATATGATCTATCTGATATGCTGATCTCAAGCTTCAGCAAATAAATGCATCTTTATGTAATATGTCATTTCCTTTTGAGGTTTGTAATTTGAATATAAACCTCTGTCATTGATGAATATAGCATTAGGTCAAGAAAGGTACTCTAAACTGAACATTTACAATATGACCATGAGCAACTTGCTGAAGACTCTCTGCATTGCATTAAGCCTGTTTTATGTTAGTGCTGTTAGCTTACATGCTGCACAACAAAGAAGACAATTTGACCAGCTGCTAGATGCAGTTGAAAACTTGACATCTCTCAATAACACGGTAAGAACTTACTGTATATGCTATGGCCGTCATGAAAAATTTCATATTCATGTATTTACAATACATCTAATGGTCTAGAATGTATTAGGGGTTGATGGAATTAGTCCTCTGTGTGCATTACCTGGTTTGCTAGCAGTATAGATTTGACAAAACCCTTATGGATCATCCTAAAATTTACTGAACTGGCTAAAGGAATAATAGGTAAAGGTAGGGATAATATGATCTTTTTGCACGCTTTGAAGCCTATTTTCCTTCTGATTAACAATGGGCCTCCTTATTTCCTTATTTTAATGGATTAGCCTAGACAGTTTTTTAAAGTCATGGACCCTGAATAATTTCAAGTAGAATCACTTCTTATAGTAACATAGTTAGAAATCCTATCAGTAATCAAGGAGCATACAAATTTACTGTACCATTAGACAACTGTAGCAGAATGGCTGGTTACCTATATAGATTCACCGTGATTTGGGCTTTTGGAAGAGTACAGTAGAAAAATAAAAACGTACAATTGTACAAAATATAAATCTCAAACTGCATTTCATTAAGGGCAAATGTGTCATTTTCTTACAGATCAAATGTTCTCTTGTACCTGTAATTGGCGATACAAAGGTAATAAATGCATTGCACAATATATTATCATACTACATGTTCTTATAATACATAACCTTCTGTAGCTAATATATTAGAAGAGTTAAACCTTTCCTTTCCATAGGGGATCAATATTAAAATCAATGAGGGTTTGGTTCTCAGCTCTTTAAAGGAAATGTGTAACAAAAAATTTAGTCTACAAGTTAAAAACATATAGTAACAAATCTCCTTTTTTCTATTCTGTTTTTATTTTCTGACTGTAGATTTTTTACGTTATTTCATGAACATTATTATTGGGGCGGCCATCTTGCCTGAGCTGTTCTTAACAGGATTTACAAAGCATTAAAAAAAATTGCTTTACTGCAGCCCCATGGGCCATAGACACAATGGACAGGGGAGACCTCATTGGCATGCTCTGTAACCTGTGCAGAGGCCATTGTACAAGGAAAGAATAGATAAGCTTTGACAATCACCTACTGTGAATGGTGGATCCTGTCTTATCTAAACACAGAGGTGATATCATTATAGGCAGGATTAGAATGAGTTAAGGTCCTTTTACACGGGCCGATTATCGGCCGAAAAATCGTTCCTAGGAACGCTAGTGCCGATAATCGGCCCGTGTAAAAGTGGCCCTAATCAGCCGACGAACAAGCAAAACGCTCGTTCGTCGGCTGATTGGATCTTTTGGTTTCTACAAAAGATCCAATCTGTCGGGCGCACATCGGCCTGTGTAAACAGGCGATGTGCGCCTGACAGTATGGAGCTTCCCGGCCGCACGAGTGATACAGCGATCACTTGTGCGGCCCGGCGCTCGATTCATCGGGCCGTGTAAAGGCTCCCTGCCCGAGCGCCGATACAGATGTGTCCTACAACAACATGTACCGCAATGTAGTGCAATTGTACAAGCATGAAAATTACACATGCTTTAACTTGCAGATTTTAAAAGGGCTGTCTTCTATGATTTAAGTTCTTGCCCAGAAAACAGCCGTTCAGTATTTTGGATACTTAATATGTAATACCAATTACATGCTTATATAACTCATAAATAGCACAGATTTGTATTCTGTATGTTGACACACTGTGCATAACAGTTAGTAACCTTCAACGTACCCACCTAAGAAATCATGCTTAATCAGAACGGTTGTATTTATTTTAGAACTCTACGGTTGCTGAAATTTCCTGCAGAGCTCTACAATCCTTGAAAGCTTGTAACGAAACCAACAACAACCTAATTATACTTAAAAGATCTCTGGCATATTTTCAGGAGAAAGTAAGTCTTTAAAATGTACAAAAATATGCATAATTCAAAATAAGATCAAATACTCAAAGTTTAGGGGCACACAGTACAGATACCTTGTAGATTTCCTGCTGCAACATTGGAGGCATTTACAGTAGAAGCAAAGTGAATGAGATTTCATGAAATGTTGTCCACACATTGTTTAATAAATCTGCAGCGTATCAATTTTTGTAGCATATTAATTTTTCTGCAGCTTTAATAGTGTTTTTTGCACTTGTGTTTTTTGGTGCATTTTTAGTGGCAAAAATGTCAGCTCCAGAAGTTAGCTGAAAGCGTATGGTAAATGTGAAACACAGGACACACACATTATTCTATTTCTGGTGCTTTTGTTTAATTAGGTGGTGTTTGTTAGGTTTCTATCTTTTTTTGAAAATCACAACATATTCAAACTTTCAGTGTTTTTGAACATGGTTTTAATGTCGTTTACTTAGCTGTTTAGAAAAATGCTGCTAATAAAATGCAATAAAAACCACATGCGGTATGGAAAGAACATGGCATTCCTATGGCATTTTCTTAGTGGTAAATGGTCTTATGTGTAGGGACTGTTACAGTAGTTTTTATTGTTGGAGCACTTCTTTCTATTTAAATCAGCTTAGGGCGCTTTAATACTAGAGATCCAGTCTGCTAACTGATTGTGACAGATCAGTCCATCAATTCACAGATCCTATTAATTTCTACAGGACAAAAAGATTGCACAGAGATGCTCGTATGAATGTGTATACTGCTCCAAAATGTACATTATGTCCAATGTTTTGTTGCAATTTTTCTACAGTAGTTTTTTCTTAAAGGACAAAATGTGTTAAGCTAGTCCTATAGCATGAAATGTTATTTTATTGCAATATCATGTGTGATTTATATTTAGTAAATAATTGATATTAAAAAGAATAGAAAGATTGTCAATTCTCAGAACTATACCCTCCACTCTGGATGATGTAACATCGGTTAAATAATGTTACTTATACATTATCTATTTTATCTGCTAAATAATGATGTGACATGTAGATCACCTAAAAAAATGTTATTCACACTGATTTATTTTTTATGCTTCATTAGGAGACGAAATGCAGTACACCTCAGGATACACAAGAAGATATATATTCTTTCCTAAACTTTCTTTATCGCTACTTTCAAAGACAAAACGTCAACCCTTATCATGTCAAACTCTACAGAGATGTTTGATTTGAAAACTGTGATTTGTATATTGTTTCAACAAGATTTCTCCATATTTATTGCTTAGATTCATATCTAAGCTGATATATTTATCTTTCATTAGTAATAACATTACATCATAGTTCTTGTCGTCTTTTCAATGTGGCACATGTTTAGATCGTAGATATTCAGCTAACAACTTTCTGGGGCTAATGCCCTACAGTCACTGTACAGTGACCTCGGACTGCAGGGAGAAAGAAAATAGAAAAACTTGCGCTGTGCTATAATTTATTCATTGATACATTTATAACTATATTTATTTCCAAGAATATATAATTATATAACATATATTTAATTATGTCTTAAATAATTTATTTGGTATTATCTTATTTATGTATCTTATGTGTTGATAATGTAATCTGACTAAAAAGCAAAATATTAATATGGCAGTATAAGCTGACCCTTTTTTAATCAATATGGAAAAACAGGCTTCTAATATACAATTATCTAATCTATCACTTTGAAATCTTATTTTCAACACTGGAAACATTTTTTTATTTTGTCACATTCAATGTTTTAATGTAACAAGAACAATATAAATAAAATGTGAATTGAACTGTAACTAATGTAATGGCAGTGCTTATTTCTATAGTTTTCTTCCTGAATTAGCTTTTTTCTCCCATGTTTTGTTTCTTTTCCTTAAATGTAAATTTTCCCAGCTGTAACAAAAACAGTAAAACGTAATTCTAAGGTCTTAATATCCAAATTCACATTCTTATCATATGTTTACATCTGAGTTGGAGATTTAAAAAAATGTTCCCTAGAACGGAAACCGAATGACTCCCATTATCAGGGGCGGATTGGGAATTAAAACTGGCCCTAGAAAAAAACTAAAAGTGGTGCTATGTTGTGAGTAGACCCAGATTGATAGAAGGTGGGGCCAACATGAGTAGGTGAGGCCAGAAATACCATAGAGGGAGCAGTATATCATGCTGCAATCAGTGGCGTAACTAGAGGTCTATGGGCCCCAGGGCAAACTTTTAATTTGGGCCCCCCCCGGGACCGCCCAACACCCCCCCCCTCCCGGACCGCCCAACAACCCCCCGCCTATATATATATATATATATATATATTTTCCCCCCTCTCTATATATATATTGCTTTTTTGCCCCCCCATCTGTATATATAGAAATTCTATCCCCCCCACTGTATATAAAACCATTCCCCCCCCTCTCTATATATATTGCTTTTTTGCCCCCATCTGTATATATGGAATTTCATTTTGCCTCTCTCTCTCTATATATATATATATCCATTTCCCCCCTCTCTATATATATTGCTTTCTTGCCCCCTCCATCTGTATATATATAGAAATTCCATTTTGCCCCTCTGTATATATATATCCATTTCCCCCCCACTGTATATAACCCCCCCACCCCCCCCCCACTGTATATAACCCCCCACCCCACCCCACTGTATATAACCCCCCCCCCCATCTGTATAGATGGAATTCCATTTTTCCCCTGGAATTCCTAAGTGTCCTGTGGGCGGTTTTGCGCGGCCGGGCGGCCCTCTATATGGGTGGCGGGGGCCCCCCCTTTATAATCGATTACCTGCCTTTTCCAGGCAGCCCAGGTGCCCCCAGATTTTTTTTTAAATTCTTTTATAGTCCAGGTGGGTGCCCTGGACTATAAAAAAAAAGATGGACAGACACACACACACACAAAATATACTTACCAGGTGCGCCGACGCCTTCTCCTCAGTCCCCACTTAGTGCCCGAACATCCGGTCAGGAAGATCCCGCGAGACATGTGACCCAGCAGCATGTCTCGCGGGATCACAGAGCCACTCGCAGCGCTGGAGCCGGGACTCGGGAGGCTGACCAGTACTCCAGCCTGGTGTGTGGTAAGGGTGGGCGTGCCGCGCGGCATGGGAACCTGCTGGCTGGGGGTGGTATGGGGCGGGCCTCTCTGCCCCTGAAAATGACATGCACTTGCGGGCCCCGGGCCCCCTTTCCCCGCCGGGCCCGGTCGCGGTCGCACCCTCTGCGACCGCGATCGTTACGCCCCTGGCTGCAATTTTTTATTTGGTTCAGTGCAGAAGCTGCTCCAAAACTACTGTCCTCCTCCTCTACTTGTCTCTAATTAAGATATGGAGAAAGGGGGTGAAGAGTTAAAACACAGGAAACAGCACGGAGCCAGCCCTACCTTAGGCATTCTGACTGGTCATTCAGTGTTGCCATACATACAGGGGAATACAGCATACAACATACCTCTCACATCCAGTGATGTCTCCTCTGATATAGACATTCTCTTTCCTTATCTTCTCCGTTAGGACAACACACAATCTTCAAGCCGTGTTCCATCTCTGCAGAGTTTGACACACAGGCATCTTAGAGTCCTCAAATTTCGATCATTCTTGCCACCATGGTGCCCCAACATCATGTCATCCTGCTGCTACCCCAATACTGAACCTGCTGTGCTCCCCAATGCCCGCAAATAACATATTGTAAAAATAATAATGCCCTCTATAGTGCCCCTTGTGAGAATGCCTGCCCCCAGCAACAATAAACTGCCGCCTATAATTACCCCCGTAATAATACCCCCAGTAATACCAATGTCCCCACAGTTCTCCTAGTATTAATAATACCCAAGTATTAAAAATGCCACCTCATGTAATAATAATGCCCCAAGTATTAATATTATGTATTGTATTGTTCCCCGTAATAATAATGCACCATATTGTGCTTCCAGTAATAATGATGCCCCATAGTGCCCTCTATAATAATGCCCCCAGTAATGTCCCCTGCCCTAGTAATGTCCCTAAAGTGGCTGAAACAATGCCCTGCCCCAGTAATGTCCCTATAGCTCCCCCAGTAATGCCCCCCTGCCCCAGTGATGTCCCTATAGAGGAAACAGCAATGCCCCCCTGCCACCAGTAATGTCACTATAGAGCCTCCATTAATGTCTCCCCTGCCCCCAGTAATGTCCCTATAATGGTTACAATAATGCCCCCCTGCCCCCACTAGTAATGTAACTATAGAGCCCTCAGTAATGCCCCCCTTCTCCCAATAAGGTCCCTATAGCGGCCACATCAATGCCCCCCTGCTCCCACTAGTAATTTAACTATAGAGCCCCTAGTAATGCTGCCCTGCCCCTAATAATGTCCCTATAATGGTAACAGTAATACCCCCCTTCCCCCAGTAATGTCACTATAAAGCCCCTAGTAATCCCCCCCTGCCCCCAGTAATGTCACTATAGAGCCCTGAGTAATGTCCCTATAATGGTCACAGTAATGCCCCCAGTAATGTCCTTATAGTGATCACCTTAATGCGCCCCACCCCTAAACCTCCTCATTGTCAAATGGCTGTCAAAAAAAAAAGTCACCTGAGTGTGCATACATGGGGCAGCCTCTTCTGGCCTGTGTCCTGGAGAAGAAGTGGTAGGGAGGATAACACAGTGTCATTCGCATTGACGCTAGGAATGCGAGGAGCCACAGGTCCTTTGACATCCGGAGGGCAGAGTAATAATCTCTATCCTGCTGTCTGGTGTCAAACAGGTCAGTTTTACTGTATAGGGAACACTGTTAAAACTGTTGTGGAATAACGTTTTTTCCCAATTTCACCCCATACCCCATTTGGATTTTTTTTCCAGCTCCCCACTACATCATATGCAATATTACATGGTGGAGATAGAAAATGCAACTTGTCTCGCAAAAAAACAAACCCTCATACAGCTATATAAACTGAAACAAAAAAGAAAAATTATTGCCTCCGAAAGGCAGGGAGTGAAAAAAGAAAAAGCAAAAACGAAAAGCACCCCAGGGCTGAAAGGGTTAATATAAATAAGTATATTGTTATTTTAGCCCCTTCCCGAAAAGTGCCGAACATTTACGGCGCTGCGGGAAGTGACTTCCCGCCCAGCGCCGTAGTACTACGGCGCGCTGATCGGGCGGGTGCAGGAGCTACGCTCGCCTGATCAGCTGCGGGGGACTGGCTGTGCCCAGTCCCCAGCCGGACCCCTGCTGTATACACCAGCATCGGTGAAAACATTAACATTAACCCTCGATGTGCCGCAGTCAGAGCTGACCGCGGCACATGTGATCCTTGGTGCGGGAGGGGGAGTCCATTGGTCCCCATGCTGCTGTGACATGGCATCAAAATATGGCTCTCTGAAATTGGCAGCACAAAAACAAGATTTAATTCTGTTCAAAAATGCATCTAATATTGTAAAACTTAACAAAAATAAAAATGTTAGACATATTGGGTATCGCCACGTCCTTAACAACTTGCTCTATAAAAATATCACTTGATTTGCCCCTTCAGGTGAATGCTGTAAAAATGCCAAAACAGCCATTTTTTGTCACCTTGCCTCACAAAAAGTGTAACACCAAGCGATCAAAAAGTCTTATGTACCCCAAAATGCTGCCAATTAAACGGTCACCTCATCCCGCAAAAAAAGACCCCACATAAGACAATAACTTAAAAAAATAAAAACCAATGGCACTCGCAAACCAATCCATCAAAATCTGTGCTGCAAAATCCATATGGTGCTCCTTCCATTCTGAGTCCTGCCATGTGTCCCTACAGCAGTTTACCACCACATATGGTATTGCCGTATGGTTGCTGTATTTAGGAGAAAATGGGGAACAAATTATGGGGTGCTTTTTCTCCTGTTAGCCCTTGTGAAAATGAAAAATTTGGGGCTAAAGCAACATTTTATTGGAAGAAATGAAACTTTTCATTTTCACAGCCAAGTGTTTTCAAATTCCGTAAAACACTTAGGGGGTCAAAGTGGTCAGTACCTCCCTTAATATATTCTTTGAAGGGTGTAGTTTCCAAAATGGGGTCACTTTTTGAGGGTTTTATGCTCTAGGGGTACGTCAGGGTCTCTCAATTACAAAATGATGCCTAAAAACCATTCTAGCAAAATCTGCCTCCAAAATCTGTATGGCGCTCCTTTCCTTCTGACCAATGCCACATGCCCATAGAGCAGTTTACCACCACATATGGGGTATTTCTGTAAACTGCAGAATCAGAGTAATGTATATTGAAGTTTAGTTTGCTATTAACCCTTGCTGTGTTGCAAGAAAAAATTGATTAACATGAAAAATCTGCATAAAAATGAAATTTTGAAATTTTGCCTCCATTTTCTCTTAATTCTTGTAGAACACCTAAAGGGTTAACAAAGTTTTTAACGTCAGTTTTAAATAATTTGAGGGGTGTAGTTTCTAAAATGGGGTCATTTATGGGTGGTTTCCATTACGTAAGCCCCTCAAAATCACTTTATATCTGAATTGGTGCTTAGAAAAATGGTTTTGGAAATTTTGTTGAAAATTTGAAAAATGGCTTCTAAACTTCTAAGCTTTCTCACGTCCTAAAAAAGTAAAATGACATTTATAAAATGATGCCAACATAAAGTAGACATATGGGGAATGTAAAATAATAACTATTTTTGGAGGTATTACTATGTATTTTGAAAGTAGAGAAATTGAAATTTGGGAATTTGCAAATTTTTCCAAATTTTTGCTAAATTTGGTATTTTTTTTATAAATAAAAATGAAATATTTTGCCACAAATTTACTTCTGTCATGAAGCACAATATGTGACAAGTAAACAATCTCAGAATGGCCTGGATAAGTTAAAGTGTTCCAAAGTTATTACCACATAAAGAGACACATGTCAGATTAGCAAAAAATGGCCTGGGCAGGAAGGTGAAAACAGCCCCGGGGTTGAAAGGGTTAAGACATATGGTGTTGATTGATATTAGAGTGATATGCACTACCACATGTGTGTATATACTGAGTAAAGGTTTGGGAGAAAATAGGCTCAAACTTTGTCCTATTAACATAGTGCCATGAGAAGGAATGGAACGTGCATGAGCAAGTACATGGTGGTACCAGTGCCTGAGTGATGAGGAGAGAGACATTGTGATGTGATATATAAACAGAATCAACTATAGAGAAAAGGCCAATGGGATTAAGGTGCAAAAATTCCTTGGCCAACACTCCTTAATTAAATAAAGAAAAAAGGCCACAAAAATGGGAAGAGTGTATAATAACAAGACCTAAAAGTAACTTTTAATAGTTCATCTGGTTAAAAAGGGTAGCGCCAAACCTGAAAAGGTACACAACAATAGTCACATAGAACTCATTAAAAATGGAACAGTCTTACCGTATCCCTTGTGGTTACCCATGGCATGTTGGGGGCGGTATCGAGATGATGAAGAAGAGCTTGAAGAAGAGCTTTGCTCTGCTACAGGCACCCCTGTATGGATCTCGGGTGCATCTTGTGCCTACTCCAGGCCTCCCACGTTATGGACGCCTTCAGTGTCCTACATTAGGGCTTCTTTCTTTCCCATATTTATAGGTTTGATATGTACTGCTTCCCTCTTCTCCCACTGGAGAATTGATAAGGCTTCTTGTTCCCACTGGAACACTGGTTGTGTCCTTATGGAGCAGTGTTTTTTCATTTAGGCATTTTATTATGTCCAAGTCCGTAATATGTAACTGGACTTTGGTTCCCATTGGAACAGCCTCTTTTCATATATGCCCCTTACCAGGTCCCATTTTTGTACTACTCAATGGGGTCCTGTTGGTCCCCAATTGAATTGTTTTTTGACATTTGTATTTCATCAGGCCTCAGCCACTTCTATATTCAATAATCTTGTACTAGTTATTTGACCTGATTCAAGCTATTTCCCACTTTTTGATATATTGATATTTGCATTTCTATTAGGTCTCAGTCAGTTCCATATCCAATAACCTTGTGCTGGCTAGTTGATCTGTTTCAAGCTATTTCCCATTTTTTTGACATATTTTGAGTACTCCGCTGATGAGTTATTTAACAGAAACATGCCACATCGGGAGTGGACACACATTGTTCTAATTCAGGGAATTGGCCGTCCTTAGGGACAAGTATCCGGACGGGGTCGCCCCTTTCGGGGCGGGTGCTCTGTATAGATAGGTAGGTGGAGCGCAGTTGCCCCCCCTATAGGGTTGTAATATGGTCTGCTGTGCACTCCTATCTGGCCAGAGCTCCGGTATATATGACATCAAGCTCTTCTTCATCATCTCGATACCACCCCAACATGCCTCGTATCCATGGTAACTGCACGGGATACGGTAAGACTGTTCATTTCTTAATTAGTTCTATGTGACTATTGTTGTGTACCTTTTCAGGTTTGGCGCTACCCTTTTTAACCAGATGAATTATTAAAAGTTACTTTTTAGGTCTTGTTATTATACACTCTTCCCATTTTTGTGGCCTTTTTTTCTTGATATATAAACAGGCCTAACGGTGACTAGAGTCACCAATGGCAATCAGGTAGCAAAGACTGGGTACATGGAGTTCTCTTGAATAAGAAGAGTGGACGTAAAAGGTGCCCAGCATTAGGGTACTGAAGAAATATGCCTGGACACGGTAAATGTTGCTAAACCTAAGTGCCTGAGAGGTCTGATTCTGTGAGTGGAATAACAGTGTAGGATGGAAGAAGCTGATGTCACTTGTTAACTGACACCATCCTTTACATGTTGAGATTGGAAACTAGACTGTAGAAAAAGATCTGTTTTGCCTCACCAAGTCACCAGAGCGCAAAACCCCACCCCAACATTGGGTTCTTTAAAACCAGTGCAAAATATGAGATCTCAGACCATTTGGCCATTGGCACATTGAAGGAAAGTCAGCCACTGTTGTCACCAGACGAGTCTTTGGTGGTAGTGTTGTTACAGTGTGGGCAGGTTTGTCCACCTAATACAGAACTGTCCTACACTTTGTGAACGGTACAGTGACAAGCCCACACTACTTGAATAATATCATTAATCCAGTCATTGTGCCTCTGCATGAACAACACAGGCCTAATTTCATCTTCATGGGTGACAATGGACCAGTTCATCAAGGTTGCATCATTAGGGAACTGCTGCTCGAGAATGAGGTACCTCAAATGGAGTGGCCTGCACTTTCTCCAGACTTGAATCCCATTGAAAACCTATGGGATCAGCTGAGTTGCCATTTAGAGGCTTGTAACTCTGTACCCCAGAACCTCAATGACCTGAGGGCCGCTCTTCAAGAAGAGTGGGTGCCATGCCTCTGCAGACAATAAGACGTCATTTTCAAGCTATAATTGGTGCTCAAGGCCACATGACAAGTTATTGAGACACTGACATTTTTTGTCGGGCTTCTGTTTCAATAAATTGTTTGAGATGAAGAAATCACCATTGCATGCTTCTACTTAAATGCCCTACTTTCATGATATAATATCACTGTAGTGTGAACTTTTCAAGTTTTCCATAAATTTCACCCGAAAGCCAAATATCCCTAACTTTTTGTGAGTAGTATATATTGTAAGGAATCGTACTCACTTGACTAGTGTAAAGAGGTAGGGAAACCACAAAGGTCATCAAAGTCTTCTTTATTAGGCTTCCAAGTCGATACAGACAAAACTCCGGATCGCAGCCAGGTCAAATAAATGCAGCTCACACTGACTGCTCACTTCCCCAGACTGAGACACACCCCAGCAGCAGGATTATGCTCCATTCACATGTCCTGTTTTTCTTTCCTGATTCGATCCTGATCCTGATCTGGATACATTCATTTAAATGGGTCCTGAAAAAATCAGGATCGAATCAGGAAAGAAAAACAGGACGTGTGAATGGAGCCTTAAATAGGAATCCTGGACATGGGCATACCCCAAGTCCCGGACTGGAGCATGGGGAACAGGCACCCACCCAGCACATTGCCTGTTCCCAGTAAAAGCCAGACCCATACTAGCTGGAACCAGCTATACTAAACATAAAGGTGTTCACTGACTACCTCAGTGAACACAGAGTTGCTGGCCTTTACCCCACCAAGGCTAGGCACCTTGGTGGCATGCTCCTGATGACCCAAAACTCCTATTCAGAACGCTTCCTGCAGCATTCTGGGTGACACGTATCTCCCCTCAAAAATGGCTTCTGTCACTGC
The DNA here is from genome assembly GCA_900303285.1 of Rhinella marina. Taxonomy (NCBI): domain Eukaryota; kingdom Metazoa; phylum Chordata; class Amphibia; order Anura; family Bufonidae; genus Rhinella; species Rhinella marina. Next base: position 535,347 of record ONZH01014438.1, read on the forward strand.
CTCAACCACCCCCGTTCAAACCTGTGGGAGTGAACACATGCCACACAGTGGACTCTGGACAGCGTCCCTGCCCTGTGTTCCACTGTAAACTTGAAATTTTGCATGGAGAGGAACCGTCTGGTGTCCTCTCCTTTGCCTGGCTCATCCACATGGAACGTCCTCCCCAGCAGATAATAGCGGAGTGACTCGAATGCCCACTTGATGGCAAGTCACTCCCTTTCCACTATACTATACCTTGCTTCCGCTGGCGTTAGCTTACGGCTCAGGAAACTAATGGGATGCTCCTCCCTGTTAACCTCCTGAGACAGCACTGCACCTAGACCTACTGCAGAGGCATCTGTCTATACAATAAAATCTTTATTGAAGTCGGGTGTAACCAGGACAGATGTCCCACACAACACCGTCTTCAATGCTTTGAAGGCCTCCTCTGCCTGAACACCCCAGCAGACCATTACGGACTTTCGTCCTTTCAGGAGAAAAAAAAATATTTATCCCTAACGGTTTCTTTAGGTTATTTATACATTGTATTTCTGTATTTTTGCCAAACGGGGTTGTGGCAGGGGAAGAGCCAGGGCAGGTAGTGGGATAGGCTAGGGGTGGGTAGTGGGCGGAGTTAGGGGGCCCAATTCAGATTCCTGCTATGGGACCCAATTATTTCTATGTACGCCCCTGGGCCGGAGGATGATATCCGTTAACCGCTGGAATGTGGCTGAAGCACCATGTAAGCCAAAGGGCAACACCTTATATTGATACAGCCCTTCAGGGGTGACAAGGGCAGTTTTCTCCTTTGCAGCCTCCGTTAAGGGCACCTGTCAATACCCTGCTGTGTGGTCCAAGACCGAAAAGTACCAAGCTTGTCCTTATCGCTCAATTAACTCATCAACCCGAGGCATGGGGTAGGCGTCAAATTTTGATACCTCATTGAGCTTCCGGAAGTCATTACAGAACCGTAACGTTCCATCTGGGTTTGGTATAAGGACTATTGGACTAGCCCACTCACTCTGGGACTCTTCAATGACCCTAGCATTGCAGCATCCACTTCACTTCCTCAGAGATGGCTTGTCGCCGAGCCTCAGGTACCAGATATGGTTTTAAGCAAACTTTGACCTGGGGCTCAGTGACAATGTCATGCCGATTACAGAGGTACGTCCAGGAAGTTCAGAGAGTACATCCCTATTCCGACTAACGAACTCCCTGGCCTCCTGAAGTTGTTTAGTAGACAGGCCATCCACTATTTTCCCCGCAGCGGAAGCTTTCTCCGAGACCACCAGTGGCGATGGAGCCTTCCCTGCAGTTAAAACAGAAAGTAGGCTGTCCCCAGACAGACTTTCCCTATCTTTCAAGGGCTTCAGCAAATTAACATGGTACACCTGCTCCGGCTTTCGCCGACCTGGCTGGCGTACCTTGTAATTTACTGTCCCACTTTCTCTATCACTTCATAGGGTCCTTGCCACCTTGCAAGGAACTTACTGTTGACCGTGGGTACAAGTACCAGGTCACCTGGGTTAAAGGTCCTTACCCGGGCTGCCCGGTTGTATACCTGGCTCTGAGCCAGTTGTGCGGCTTCCATATGTTCCCAGACAATCAGCAGAACTGTCTCCATCCTTTCTTGCATTTTCTCTATATGTTCGATGACACTCTTATGCGGGGTGGGCTATTGGTCCCATGCCTCTTTAGCGACGTCGAGCAAACCCTGAGGGTGTCTGCCATACAATAATTCAAACGGCGAGAACCCAGTGGACACCTAAGGCTCTTCTTGCACAGCGAATAACACACATGGCAGCAAGAGATCCCAGTCCTTCCCATCTTTAGATACAGCTCTCTTGAGAATGTTCTTTAAAGTTTTGTTAAACCTTTCCACTAGTCTGTCTGTCTGTCTGTCATTTAACAACCGGCAGAGTTCCTTCATGACCTTAGACATGAAGGGAGTCCCCTGACCTGTCAAGATCTCCTTAGGTATCCCTACGCGAGAAAACATAATTTTTTTGGCTATAAGCTTAGCCAACATATGGCGCAGTGGAATCACCTCAGGATATCTGGTAGCATAATCTAGGACCACTGCAGATCAAGGACCTCCTGAAAGGACGAAAGTCCATAATGGTCTGCTGGTGACCTCTGGCCAAATTATTTATTGGACCCACAAGATCCATTGCTATTCTTTCGAACTGCACCTCTATGATTGGCATAGGTACTAATGGACTATGGTAGTGTGGCTGGGGGCTGGTTACCTGACACACAGGACAAGACTGACAGAACCTCTTAACCTCCTCATATATCCTGGTCCAAAAGAACCTCTGTAATATTCGGTCTTGGGTCTTTTTAACCCCAAGATGACCTCCCAGTACATGTGTGTGGGCCAAGTCTAATACCATCCGGCGATAGGGCTATGGTACCACCAACTGCTCTATTATCTCTTGTTGCACCTTGTTCACCCTGTACAATAATTCTTGGTTAATGGCCATGTGTGGAAACTCTGATTCTGTACATAGGTGCTGTGCTACCCCATGAATTACGGATACCCTTTCTCTTGCCTGTACCAATGTAGGATCCTGGAGCTGGGTTGTCCCGAGCGTGTCTCGAGACACCTCCAGGTCAAGGATGGATGGGGTCCTGACAGTCTCGCTAGCCAAAACCTCTAGGGGAAACCTATCGGGCTTACACTCTAGACTTGTGGTGGTGACACCCACGACTGGTACCCCAGAATCGGGGTCTTCAGGTTCAGGACCCAGACAGTTTTTCTCCCCAAGAGAATGCATTCCATCCTTCCATAAAGTCCAGAAAATAGGCAAGTCTCTTCCCAAAATGGCATCATAGGAAAGATGTCGTACTACCGCCACAACGTGTTGAACTTCCCCCGCTTGACGTGGACAGGGTAACCCTCGTTGTGGAATACTCCCGGAGTTCGCCGTGGATACAGACTATGGCTAATTTTTGTTTCTCTTGGATTTCTTCTGAAATCAGTGACTCATGCACGAGGGTCACCAGGCTCCCAGAATCCAGCAGTGCCTTGACCTGGTACCTGTTAATAGAGACCTGACGCAAGGGAGGCATATCAACGGCCATCAGCGGGTCAGCGGTACACACAGGCCGGGCATAGAAGGAGGACTGGCAAGCGCAGTTTGCAGCCATATGTCTCGGACCTCGGCAGCGCCAGCATCGAATCAAGGTGGCCTTGCGGGTCCCCAGGACTCGCCTAACAGGAACTTGGTTTGCGTTACCCCCCCATATGAAGTTGGGACCTTTTTCCACGCTCCTTAGGCTGGGCTCCCTCATATGAGCAGAGCCCCACATCAAGTCCTGGGTCGCCATATACCGCTCGACCAGGATAACCAACTGGTCAGGGTTACATAGTTAAGTTACATAGTTAATACGGTTGAAAAAAGACACATGTCCATCAAGTTCAACCAAGGAAACCAAGGGTTGCCTGGGTCTCCTTGACCCACCCAGCGCTGAATGGGACTGGCAGTGTGCACAAACCAGTCAACTACCACCCTCTCAATCATTTGGGGGGGACTCAAAGTCAGGCTGAAGCCACTTTTTCACCAGGTGCAACAAGTCATATGCCTGAGACCTGGCAGGCACAAGAAAGGGAAAGAGGGTAGCACACGCGATCCCTGCGTGGCGCTAGGCTCGCTCGCAATCCTGACCGGCTGAGAGAACCTTTTCACTATCACCAGTGAAACCGACTCTATAAGTCCAGTAGTACTGCCACCAGCTCTCATTTGATATAATTCCGGTCCGTTAATGGATTATATCTGGTCAGAATCCAACCCGGGTAGCATATCACAATATTACCAAGAACACGGACGTAGGGATTTGGGATTGAGATACAAGAACAGCACAAGATTAAATTATATATTTAATCACCTTAAGGGCTCACTAGATATAACTATATACACAGAAAATGGATACAGCGGTCAGATATGCAAATACAGGTGGTATGATTCAACAGAATTGAACAGAACAGCAGTCAGTTACCAGATAGATGAATAGTCTATTAACATGAGTTCGGGGTTGATGTAAGGCCTCGCTGTAACCACATAGGGGGCAGTGATGTCAGCAGCTTGTCCACGGGTCCTCCAAACACAATGCTCAACGTGACCCCCCTTCAGAGAAAGACCCTGGGCTCTGTTCTGTGTGGCCTTTTACCCTGTAGCCAGCCACTCCCCTCCTCTCCCCAGGAGGAGTCCACCCTCCCTGTCCCAGTTCTGGTAGCAAAAGCCCCACATTATGGCCCATAGCTCCAGACCAGGAGGTCACAGGGAAAGGGTTCTGGTACCAACTGATCCGCCTGGGTTTCGGCTACAGGTGGAGACCAAACACGACACACTTATCAGGTTTCTGCTTGGAGACCCCCATATCTCTGCTTCCTGACATGTGATCGCTAACTTATGGACATGAACCTGTCCCTCTCTGTCCCCATCTTGTAAATATATGATTGGCTTATGCTTGTGATAAACGGCCAATCCATAATTCTTTATTAATTCATGGCTCCTATATGTCTTGAAAGTGGGTAGCATGGCTAACAAGCTGACAGCTCCCTGCTGAGAGACATCTCCTACCAGGAACGGTGCAACCACTTCAGCCCACTAGTCGGACGGCAGGTTTTCCTGCTCAGCCGTTCTTTCAAATACCGTAAGCAAAGCCTCCCCGTCATCCTCTGGACTCATTTTCCTCAGTGTTGACCGGACTTTATCCCGGCCTACAGATGGAAACGGGGTCACTGCTGGTGGGGTCACTTGCTAAGATGAACGCAGGGTCTCTTGCAGTGCTGCAATCTGTTGAATCAACAGGTTGTTAGTCTGTTGTTGTTGGTTGTATGCTGCTTGCTGTTGGGCGTTCACTGCTTGCTGTTGTGCATTGCACTCGGCCTGTTGGGCGTTAGCCAGGACCAGCTGCTGTAATACTGCCTCCATCTTGTCCGTTGGCTTAGGGCAAAACTTGTCCAGGATTTATCCAGGACATGCACAATTGTGTTTGCCTCACTGGTCTATTGCCCGCATCCTCCACCAAATGTAAGGAATCGTACTTACTTAACCAGTGTAAAGAGGCAGGGACACCACAAAGGTCATCAAAGTCTTGTTTATTAGGCTTTCAAGTTGATACAGCCAAAACTCCGGATAGCAACCGGGTCAAATAAATGCTGCACACACTGTCAGTGTTGCCTCACACTGACTGCTTTCTTCCCCAGACTGAGACACACCTAAGTCCAGCAGCAGGATTAAATAGGAACCCTGGATATGAGCATGCCCCAAGCCCCGACTGGAGCATGGGGAACAGGTACCCACCCAGCACATTGCCTGTTCCCAGTAAAAGCCAGACTCATATTAGCTGGAACCAGCTATACTAAACATAAAGGTGTTCACTGACTACCTCAGTGAACACAGAGTTGCTGGCCTTTACCCCACCAAAGCTGGGCACCTTGGTGGCATGCTCCTGATGAACCCAAAACTCCTAATCAGAACACTTCCTGCAGCATTCTGGGTGACACTTATCTCCCCTCAAAAATGGCACCTGTCACTGCCTCACAATATATATATGTGCTTATTTTGATGCCGTGGTGTACTATGTTTTTAGGGATTATCTATGTAGCAATACATGCCTTGGAAATACAGTGCTGTGGTGTCCTATAACATCTCTCTGTACATTACTTGTCATGGCCATAGTGATAAATTACCTACATTCACTATGGACATCTTTTAATTGAACACCATAGTGCTGTGATGGCTAACCTCCGGCACTCCAGCTGTGGTCAAACTACAACTCCCAAGATGCACACGTGCTTGGCTGTTTTTAGAACGCCATAGAAATGAATAGAGCATGCTGGGAGTCGTAGTTGCACCACAGCTGGAGTGCTGGAGGTTAGCCATCACTGCCATAGTGAATTCAGTCGCTTACAGTGTTTCATAGTACGATTTTATATGAATCTCATTAGGAAGCATATGGCCAGGAGACGCATGTGAATTTCTCCATTGCAACTAAGACCCAATCCTACAGTATGGCCGCCAATAAACCAGCCAGATTGTGCCTTACAATCTTCTATAGTGCGTTTTTGAATCTGACTGGCTGATAGGCGTGTCTAATCTGGCAGGAGGCTGGACCTCGGGGTTAACCTTGGGGTTAAAAGACTGCTAGGTGCAGCAATCTGAGCCAATCTGCAAACTGCAAATTATCCTAGCGAAACAATTCAGGCATGTTGTTATTCAGAATGAGGGATTTATAGTCAGGGAAGGGAAAGGTTCCTGCAACGAATCAGGGGTCGTCCTTCTCAGGTTACACATCCGGATTAGGGTGAAATCGGCAACATTTAGCCAGAATATGGGTCTGTGCAGCAGCCAAATACCGTATACCCCTCAAAATGATCCCTAACTGTGTGGATACCAACAATATACAGAGCGCACTCACTCTTTACTCCCTACACAACACAAAACCTGACTTGTTCCGTCGATACAATTCTTATATTGACTATCTATATCTACACACGTTGGCCAGGTAAATTAGCTAATTTATATTAAAAAAAAATGCTGCTATTATTCCCTAAGCAATGCAGCCATGACGCAAAAGGAGTTGGCCACTTTCTGGTTAATGTTGATCAATGTGTATATAAGATGACTATATAGCAATTAATAATATAGCCTTTGGTGATATTCTTCTGTATTTTCTATATTTCATAATATATGTCCTCTTGTTAGCTAAGAGCTAAATCTTTTGTGATGTCCACATGTAGGTCCTGTCCATAATACGGCAGCTGATGGAGGGTCATAAGGCCTGACAAAAATAACTCCAGGCACATCACTCAACCCCCTCCATTCAAATACACTGCACTTGCCATCCACACTTACACTGTTGGAAGTTTAGTGCAAGTGTAGTGTGTCTGAATGGAGGAGGCTGAGTAATATTTCTGGTCACATGACCCTCCATCTGCAGCCATCTTATGGACAGGACCTCTACGCAGACAGCACAGAAGATTTACCCAACAAAGGGACATGGCACATGAAATATAGCAAAGATCTCAGAATATCAACAAAGACTATATTAGTAAGTGCCATATAGTCATCTTACCAACACATTGGACAACAGAAGTCAGAAAGTGGCCAATCCCTTTAAATCATAAATTGCAGATGATTATCAAAGATTATCAAAATTAGGGTTAACTAGTTTAGAAAAAAAGCGACTAAGGGGAGATCTAATAACTATGTATAAATATATCAGAGGTCAGTACAGAGACTCCTTATCCCCAGGACTGTGACGAGGGGACATCCTCTGCGTCTGGAGGAAAGAAGGTTTGTACACAAACATAAAGAGGATTCTTTACGGTAAGAGCAGTGAGACTATGGAACTCTCTGCCTGAAGAGGTGGTGATGGTAAGTTCACTAAAAGAGTTCAAGAAGGGCCTGGATGTATTTCTGAGGGTAATAATATTACAGGTTATAGTTACTAGAGATAGGTCGTTGATCCAGGGAGTTATCCCTTCAATTACTTCAGCTTTTCTGTCAGATCTCAATATATCTCAGAAATACAGAGTAAGCATTTCTGATACCTACTGATTTAGGCTACTTTTACACTACCGTTTATGTTTTCCGGTATTGAGTTCCGTCATGGGGATCAATACTGGAAAAAAACGCTTTGGTTTTGTCCCCATTCATTGTCAATGTGGACTTAATTGAACTGAACGGAATGCTTCAAAATACATTCCGTTATGAACGGATCCGGTTGTTTTATCTTTAACATTGCCAAGACAGATCCGTCATTAACTCCATTGAAAGTTTAGTTGTGTTCCCAGACCGGAGAGCAAACCGCAGCATGTTGTATTTTGCTTTCCGTCCTGGGATGCTGAGCCAGAAGGATTATCTTTAACATAGCCAAGACACAATCTGGCACAAAAGAAAACGGATCCGTCCCCCATTGACTTTCAATGGAGTTAATGACGGATCTGGATTGTGGATCCGTTCATAACGTATGCAGATGGTTGTATTATCAGTAACGGAAGCGTTTGTGAAAGTAGTCTTATTCCAGAAAAAAAATCAGAACTCAGGAAATGTTATTTCAGATACCTTGGTCTGCAAAAAAATTGCTTGATTATTGTAGTTACATGCATAAGCCTGTAGATGGTGCTGCAGCATAAGAAAGCGCAGAGTATACTTGGCATTCCCTTATTTCTTCAGTTTGTTAAACAAAATGTTACATACTGGGAACATTTCTCTTTATGTATTGCATTAGAAAATCCCACATTGTATTAAAACAATACAATTGTTCATGACAGATCAAACTCTATTACATAAGTCATAAAATAGATTTGCTGTGCTTCACTTTTTCCTTTTATTGCTGACTCCTATCAATAAGTGCAATGTGCCTTATAAAATGAGCCATCAATGTTGCAGTCTTTTTTCAGTCAGAGGCCGGTATGATAACATCATTGTAGTATTATTGAGTTATGACATTTCTGTACTGAAAGCGTTCTTGTGTCAATGTTAGTTACAATTTCTTACAGTACAGCCATGCAAAACAGACACAAAGCAAAATCTGCATGTGTTGGTATACACTGATCGGTATACAATAAAACGGATGTGAATATAGTTAGATATAAAACACCATCCAACTTGGCAGAGACAGGCTAAGTTCAATTGCTTTTTAAATTCTGATATTCTGTTGCAGCAGAGGAACATAATACCTAAATTGCAGGACCTGGCATCAGGGCCATATTACCAACTAGGCACCGGGGGCACGGTGCCTAGGGCGGCGGGTTGCGGGGGGGCGGCACCCCGCCGGGTTAATCTATAATGATATTGTAAAAAAAAAAAAAAAAATTGGAAAACCATCCTGGCTTTTTATTATTATTGCTGGTGGAATACTAGCGAGCGCTTCCATAATGGAAGCGCTCACTAGCCTGCAGGAGGAGGGGGAGTGAAGCGCTGGTAGCGCTGTACAGTACTTACCCCTCCTCCTGCTTGCCGGCGCTGCTGTGTCCTGACTGCCTGCAGCGTCAGGACGTACAGAGCGCCCTCTGACCTGACGCTGCAGGAGGTCAGGTGACTTCAGCGCGGGTCCCTGGAAGAGGAGAGAGTGGGGACACAGCCAGGACCAGAGGTAAGTTGTTGGTTTTTTTTTCTTGTCTGATCTGAGGTCTGAAGTGGGGGCCAAAAAGGGATCTGGACAGAGTGGGGCATCTGAAAAGTGGCAACAGAATGGGGGGGATCTGAAATGGTGGGGACACAATGGGGGGGTCTGAAATGGTGGGACAGAATGGGGGGGGATCTGAAAAGTGGCAACAGAATAGGGGAATCTGAAATGGTGGGACAGAATGGGGGGGGGATCTGAAATGGTGGGACAGAATGGGGGGGGATCTGAAATGGTGGGACAGAATGGGGGGATCTGAAATGGTGGACAGAATGGGGGGGGTCTGAAATGGTGGGACAGAATGGGGGGGTTCTGAAATGGTGGGACAGAATGGGGGGGTTCTGAAATGGTGGGACAGAATGGGGGGTTCTGAAATGGTGGGACAGAATGGGGGGGTTCTGAAATGGTGGGACAGAATGGGGGGGTTCTGAAATGGTGGGACAGAATGGGGGGGTTTGAAATGGTGGGACAGAATGGGGGGGTTCTGAAGTGGTGGAACAGAATGGGGGGGTTCTGAAGTGGTGGAACAGAATGGGGGGGTCTGAAATGGTGGGACAGAATGGGGGGGTCTGAAGTGGTGGAACAGAATGGGGGGGGTTCTGAAATGGTGGGACAGGATGGGGGGGTCTGAAATGGTGGGACAGAATGGGGGGGTCTGAAATGGTGGAACAGAATGGGGGGGGTCTGAAATGGTGGGACAGAATGGGGGGTTCTGAAATGGGACAGAATGGGGGGGTCTGAAGTGGTGGGACAGAATGGGGGGGGTCTGAAATGGTGGGACAGAATGGGGGGGTCTGAAATGGTGGGACAGAATGGGGGGGATTTGAAATGTTGGGACAGAATGGGGGGGTCTGAAATGGTGGGACAGAATGGGGGGATCTGAAATGGTGGAACAGAATGGGGGGGGTCTGAAATGGTGGGACAGAATGGGGGGGGTCTGAAATGGTGGGACAGAAATGGGGACCAGAAAGGGAGGTCTAAAATGGGGGCCAGAAAAGGGGTTCTGACATGGGGCCAGAAGGGGGGGGGTCTGACATGGGCCCCAGAAGGAGAGTTCTATATGGGGGCCACAAGAGTATGATATGGGGCCAGAAGGGGGGGGGGGGTATGATTGGGGATCTAATTAGGGGTCTGAAGGAGGTCTGATTGAGGGTCTGGAGGTCTGATTGGGGGTCTGGAGGCCTAATGAGGGTCTGATTGGGGCTTTGGAGGTCTAATGAGGGTCAGATATGGGAGTTTGGAGGTCTAATGGGGGTCAGATATGGGAGTTTGGAGGTCTAATGGGGGTCTGTAGATGGGGGGGTCTCATCTGGGGTTTGATATGGGGATCTGATCTGAAAGGTAATGGGGGTACTGTTTTTCTGTGTGGTGCCAGTATTTTCAGGGGGGCTGTTTCTGTAGTATAGTATGGGGGGTGGGCAGGGTGAGATGTGGAGAAGGTGAGAGGATGATGGAAAAGTAGGAAAGTAAGATGTCTGTTTGTTGCACTCTTCAGAGACGAGGCACAGCTGAAAGAAGTCACCATGGCGGTCTGGTCTGACAGAAGAAGAGGAAAGAAAACGTCATCAGAGAAGAGAAGTCACTGGATGTAAGAGGTACATATGTGGCGCTGTATGACCCTGTATGCTCTGTAGCGCTGTATGAAATGTTTTCCAAGTCTGTCTTTGAAGGGGTTGTCTTTTTTTTTTTTTTTTTGTACGAGCGCTGCTTTCTCTGCTCTGTTTACTGCTCTTCACTGCAAATTCTATGGCGAGCAGGTGAACAGAGCAGAGAAAGCAGCTCTCATATGAGCTCTGCTCTCTCTTCAAACAGCTGATCGTCAGGGTGCCGGAGGACCCCAGCCGATCTGATATTGATGACCTATCGTGAGGATAGGTCATCAGTAGTAAAAAGAGGACAACCCCTTTAACAGTAGGACTGGCGGGAAGGGATTAGGTTTAGAATTTGGCATGGGGGGGGGGGCGTTTCAATTTCAAGTTTTGCCTTGGGCATCAGAAAATCTAGGTGCACCAGCGGCAGGTGGGCGGGGGGGGGGTACAGATTGAGGGTAGTTGGGTGTATGGGGATGGTGGGGTAGTTGGGTGGGGGTTAATTGGCTTGGCAAAGGACCATTTTTAGTATCCAGGGGGTTGGGGGGGAGGATAGGTCACTGTAATAAGTCCAGGAGGAGGCTACTATGGGGGGTGGGGTAACAAGGCTACTATGTCGTTGGGGGGCTACTGAGGAGAGACTACTATGCTACTGTGGGGGGAGGAGGCTACTATGGGGGGTGGGGTAACGAGGAGAGGCTACTATGAGGTGGGGGGGTGAGAAGAGGCTACTATGGGGGGTGGGGGTAACGAGGCTACTATGGGGTGGGGGGTTCTAAGGAGAGGCTACTATGCTACTGTGGGGGGAGGAGGCTACTATGGTGTGGGGGGGGGGCTGAGGAGAGGCTACTATGCTACTATTTGGGGGCGTGGGGGAATTGGTCACGTTGGGGGGGGCGGTTGGGGCGTGTTATCACAGAGAGTGCCTAGGGCAGCATGAACCCTAAATACAGCCCTGCCTGGCATATGCCAGTCACTGCCAGCGCCTGACCAATCCTATTCACTATAATTCATAACAAAATATGTTTCCCTCTTTTTTTTCCTAGAATCTGCGATAGGGGCTCCTGCTGGAAGTTCCACCACACGAGTATATCTAACCTAAAGGGCATCTGTCAGCAGATTTGTACCTATGATTCTGGCTGACCTGTTACATGTGCACTTGGCAGCTGAAGGCATCTGTGTTGGTCTCATGTTCATATGTGCACGCATTGCTGAGAAAAATGATGTTTTATTATATGCAAATGAGCTTCTAGGAGCAACGGGGGTGTTGCCATTACTCCTAGAGGCTCTGTTCTCCCAGCAACTGTCACGCTCTGTGCACTTTGATTAACAGGGCCAGGCAGTGTAAATGTGATCACACCTGCCAGACCCTGTTAATCAAAGTGGAGAATGTTCGGCAGTTGCTAGGAGAACAGAGCCTCTAGCAGTAAAGGCAACGCCCCCATTGCTTCTAGAAGCTGATTTGCATATATTTAAAACATCATTTTTCTGTATCTGTATGTAAAGTAAGGATCTTGGAACACTCCGTGTAACTGCCTCCAGCATTGCCATATATTAACTCTTACATATGTTCTTTTCTTAATTTTCCTGTAATGTTTTAACAAATAATGTCAAATTATAATAAGAATCTAGGTGATTGAATAAACCTTTTCAACCATCACCAGTTGCCACAGATTTTAAATTGACAGTTCAGACCCCAAAGCCCTAAAAGAATGGATTATTTACCACGTGACACTGGATTTCCTGTAAGGATGCTATCAACATAATTAAGCTAAATTAGTCCTTTAATTGTGTTTGCTCACTGTGCGTTCAACCATCTACTTCAACTATAAAAAGTGAAATATACATCTTCAATAAAACATTGATGTGGAGGTTATCCTTTGGAAGAAATAAGTATAGAAAATACATTTGAAAAACACATCCCTGAAAATCTTACGCAGGCGCACTTCTCAGCTCTGTTTGCACCTGCACCATCTGTGTCCTTCTGTGGGAAGTGGCATCAGCAACTGAATTGCACATGCTCGGAAAGAACGTGCAGTTCAGATGCTGAAGCCGCTGCCGACAAACATGCCTGCGTATGATTTCCAGAGATGGCCTGATGACATCTGGAGATGAGAAAACTGTAGTAAACGGGCAAAGGGGAGGAACAGGGCCTGATTTGGATGTGAGCAGCTAGGTTACATTGCTGATAGGTACAACCAGTTGGACTCTTTTATACTAATGTGTATGTTGATTAAAAACTGATTTATGGCATAAAAAATGGGGGAAACAGCACATAAAAGTCTGTTTGGAATTGGAAGTATCTCTATATATGAGAAAAATGAGTTTCTGTCTGTTCTTTATGTGCGACCAAACTACTGGACCGATTTTCACCAAATTCGGCACACAGGTACATCAGGTGTCCGGGAAGGTTTTAGACTGGGTCTCAGCTCTCTAGGACGTACCATTCCCGAGATATTCCCAAAATATGACCTGCATTAGCCAATATTACCCTGGAAGTCTTTCTCTTCAAATCCCAACTGCCATACTCTCCACAGACACACAAAGGGGCAGAGCGCTGTGGATGACACTGTTAAAGGAGTATTCCGGTTACCATAAACATAACTTATGTTTTAGACTAATTTTAGACTAAGACCGTTCAGTAGTAATAAAAGATGTTTTCTTCCACTGCTACCCACTGTGTTTCATCATAAATTACCATGGCATCGACCTGTAATTCAGGCCACCCTCAAAAGAAGGACTTAAAAGCCCAACCTTCAGGTCTCGCTAAGCGGCGCCCCCGACTTGGTCAGACCACGCCCCCTCCCACTCCGCAGCCAACAGGGATTGAAAAAATGAAGGTAAAAATCAACTTCTGTCAGCTGCAGGAGTGGAAGGGAGGGTGACTTTCTCTCTGCAACGACACACACACAAACATTAAATGAAATAGATGAAATATACCCAGGCGAAGCCAGGTCCTTCTGCTAGTCTCTTATATACAGTGGGGGGAAAAAGTATTTCGTCAGCCACCAATTGTGCAAGTTCTCCCACTTAAAAAGATGAGAGAGGCCTGTAATTGACATCATAGGTAGACCTCAACTATGAGAGACAAAATGAGAAAACAAATCCAGAAAATCACATTGTCTGATTTTTTAAGAATTTATTTGCAAATTATGGTGGAAAATAAGTATTTGGTCACCTACAAACAAGCAAGATTTCTGGCTCTCACAGACCTGTAACTTCTTCTTTAAGAGGCTCCTCTGTCCTCCACTCATTACCTGTAGTAATGGCACCTGTTTGAACTTGTTATCAGTATAAAAGACACCTGTCCACAACCTCAAACAGTCACACTCCAAACTCCACTGTGGTGAAGACCAAAGAGCTGTCGAAGGACACCAGAAACAAAATTGTAGACCTGCACCAGGCTGGGAAGACTGAATCTGCAATAGGCAAGCAGCTTGGTGTGAAGAAATCAACTGTGGGAGCAATAATTAGAAAATGGAAGACATACAAGACCACTGATAATCTCCCTCGATCACGGGCTCCACGCAAGATCTCACCCAGTGGGGTCAAAATGATCACAAGAACTGTGAGCAAAAATCCCAGAACCACACGGGGGGACCTAGTGAATGACTTGCAGAAAGCTGGGACCAACGTAACAAAGGCTACCGTCAGTAACACATTACGCCGCCAGGGACTCAGATCCTGCAGTGCCAGACGTGTCCACCTGCTTAACCCACTACATATTTGGGCCTGTCTGAAGTTTGCTAGAGAGCATTTGGATGTTCCAGAAGAGTATTGGGAGAATGTCATATGGTCAGATAAAACCAAAGTAGAACTGTTTGGTAGAAACACAACTCGTCTTTGAAGGAGAGTGAATGCTGAGTTGCATCCAAAGAACACCATACCTAGTGTGAAGCATGGGGGTGGCAACATCATGCTTTGGGGCTGTTTCTCTGCAAAGGGACCAGGACGACTGATCTGTGTACATGAAAGAATGAATGGGGCCATGTATCGTGAGATTTTGAGTGCAAACCTCCTTCCATCAGCAAGGGCCTTGAAGATGAAACGTGGCTGGGTCTTTCAGCATGACAATGATCCCAAGCACACCGCCAGGGCAACGAAGGAGTGGCTTCATAAGAAGCATTTCAAGGTCCTGGAGTGGCCTAGCCAGTCTCCAGATCTCAACCCCATAGAAAACCTTTGGAGGGAGTTGAAAGTCCGTGTTGCCTAGCGATAGCCCCAAAACATCAGCTCTAGAGGAGATCTACATGGAGGAATGGGCCAACATACCAGCAACAGTGTGTGCCAACCTTGTGAAGACTTACAGAAAACGTTTAACCTTTGTCATTTCCAACAAAGGATATATAACAAAGTATTGAGATGAACTTTTGTTATTGACCAAATACTTATTTTCCACCATAATTTGCAAATATAGACAATGTGATTTTCTGGATTTGTTTTCTCATTTTGTCTCTCATAGTTTAGGTCTACCTATGATGTCAATTACAGGCCTCTCTCATCTTTTTAAGTGGCAGAACTTGCACAATTGGTGGCTAAATACTTTTTCCCCCCACTAATATATCTATATATATATATCTATATATATATATATATATATATATATATATATATATATATGTATAAAAACATCCATCAACATTTTGAACATCATCATATAAAATGATGAACACAATGGCCATGGCTATGTGCGCGCTGTAGCTTAAAGACTGGCTTCAGAAGTGCAATATCACTTGAGGACATGTCACTGCTGAAGTCAGTCTTCGTCTGCAGCATTGCACAGGGCCATGTCCATGCCCTGGCGAAAAGATGGAGGAGTCAGCGTGAAGCGTGAAAGTATGAATCTTTCAAGAGGTGATGCAGACTACAGGCCTTTTTTTTGCTAGTCAATACCCCCCCGCAAACACCTTTAATTTGTGGAGAGGCACTAAGAGGATATCACTACTGTGTAGGGGGTATAATTTCTGTGTGGGGAGCACTAAGTGTGCATAACACCATTACTGTTATGTGTTACAAAAAGGGCAATTTAAATGAGTTGGAGCACAAAAGAGACTACGTTGGATTGACCGTGTATGGAGAGGGAGTGGGCAGGGTTAGGTGCATGGCCTAATCTAAAAAATGTTTGCAGCAGAGCACTCTGCACAACTTTGAAAGTTCGGAGGTATGCAAACAGAAAGTCAGCCAGTTAGGGTGACACTGTTGCTGTTTTTATCCTCTTTGTACAGTGGGAAATATAGTGTGAGATAGGGGAACATTCCTGGAATTTCAAGAGGAAGAGATAAAGGGCCTAATAATTGGGAATCAGAAAGCTCCAACAAGGTATATTTTCCACACAGGGAATCAGGGGCAAGGGAGCACTGTTCCGACTCAGTAAGTCTGAGACAGTATGGCTATGGTTGTCTGTACTGACCATTACTTAGGGCTGTATTACACCAACAGATTATCTGACCAATTTCTATCCAATCAGACCAAAAGTTGATGTATATAACAAAAGATATGTGCGTGCAAACAGCCATCTGACCAATGATAGGACAGAAAATCCATCAGCAGGGGCGTAGCTAAAGGCTCATGGGACCTGGTGCAAGAGTTCAGCTTGCCCCCCCCCCCTTCCCTCAGCGCTGGTGCACCTAGCTTCTTTTTTTTTTCTTTTTGTAAATGTTTTTTATTGCATTTTCAACATTTTATAACAAACATTAGAAGCTGGACATACAGCTTCAAGACTAATATGGGTATAGCACAGCAAATCACAGAATTCACTGAAAGTTCTGTCAAGTCCAGCAGCACCTAGCTTTCCTGCCAGCCAAGTCAAAAATTGAACCCCCCTCCCATGCCAAATTCTCACCCTAACTTTTACCCTCCTAACATTACGTATATCACTACAGAACATACAGGGTAAGGCTACATTCACATGTTGTTTTTGCGGCCTCCGATCTGCATATTTTGCGGCTCAGATGCGGACCCATTCACTTAAATGAGCACTATGTGCTGTCCACATCTGTATGTCCATTCCTATTTTTGTCCGTTTTGCAGACAAGGATAGACATTGTTACAGTGGATCTGCAAAAAAAAAAGGATGCCATACGGAACATCATCCTTTTTTTGCGGATCCACAATTTGCAGACTGCAAAACACAATGTTCGCGTGAATGTAGCCTAATACAGCGCCCCATACCTCGTACATCCAGTATAATACAGCGCCCCATACCTCTTACATCCAGTGACGTCTCCTCGGATGTAGATCTTCTCTTTCCTCATCTTCTCCTTTCAGACCAGACGCTATTTTTCAGCCATTTCTCATCTCTGCAGTTTGACAGAAAAAAATCTTAGTTTACTACTTTTCCATCATCCTCCCGTCTTCTGGACAAAATCATCCTACCACCCCCAGTACTGTGCCACTAGTACCACACAGATAGTGCCCTTCAATAATTATTGGCACACAGTGTGCTAAAATAACTGAGCCCAGCAAATAGTGTCCCGTAATAGTGTGAACATAACGTGCCCCAGAAATAACTGCGCCCCCAGTGCCCCCATGTGCCAGTAAAAATGCCCCCAGTCCTCCCGTGCCATTAAGAAATGCCCCCAAGTGCCAGTAACAAATGCCCCCAGTGCTCCCGTGCCATTAAGAAATGCCCCCAGTGCTAGTAAAAATGCCCCCAGTGCTCCCGTGCCATTAAGAAATGCCCCCAGTGCCCCCATGTGCCAGTAACAAATGCCCCCAGTGCCCCCTTTTGCTGGTAAAAAAAGCCCCCAGTGCCCCCATGTGCCAGTAAAATTTCCTGCCTGTAATAATGCCCCCAGTGCCAGTAAAAACGCCCCAGTGCCCCCTTTTGCCGGTAAAAATGCCCCCAGTGCCCCCATGTGCCAGTACAAATGGCCCCAGTGCCTGTAATAATGCCCCCAGTGCCAGTAAAAATGCCCCCATGTGCCAGTAAAAATGCCCCCAGTGCCCCCATGTGCCAGTAAAAATTTCCCCAGTGCCTGTAATAATGCCCCCAGTGCCAGTAAAAATGCCCCAGTGCCCCCTTTTGCCAGTACAAATGCCCCCAGTGCCCCCATGTGCCAGTAAAAATGGCCCCAGTGCCTGTAATAATGCTCCCATGCCCTCATGTGCCAGTAAAAATGGCCCCAGTGCCTGTATTAATGCCCCCAGTGCCAGTAAAATGCCCCCAGTGCCCCCTTTTGCCGGTAAAAATGCCCCCATGTGCCAGTAAAAATTTCTCCAGTGCCTGTAATAATGCCCCAGTGCCCCCTTTTGCCGGTAAAAATGCCCCCATGTGCCAGTAAAAATTTCCCCAGTGCCTATAATACTGCCCCCAGTTCCAGTAAAAATGATCCAGTGCCCCCTTTTGCCAGTAAAAATGCCCCCAGTGCCCCCATGTGCCAGTAAAAATGGCCCAGTGCCTGTAATAATGCCCCCAGTGCCAGTAAAAATACCCCCAGTGCCAGTAAAAATGGCCCCAGTGCCAGTAAAAATGCCCCCAGTGCCCCCTTTTGTCGGTAAAAATGCTCCCAGTGCCCCCATGTGCCAGTAAAAATTTCCCCAGTGCCTATAATAATGCCCCCAGTGCCAGTAAAAATGATCCAGTGCCCCCTTTTGTCGGTAAAAATGCCCCCATGTGCCAATAGAGCTCCGGTCCAAGACTACAGCAATAAAAAAAAATAAACACTTATACTTACCTCCATGGAGCTGGCAGCGATGCGATGCAGGCCTCTTCCGGCCTGTGTCCCGCGCTGTACGGCTCAGGCGGCGCGATGACATCATTGCGCCGCCTGAGCCGGCCTCTGATAGGCTGCAGGACGGCGATACAGTCATCTGTATCGCCTGAGGACGGCGATACAGATGACTATGGAGATGAGCGCTTCCACAATGGAAGCGCTCATATCCCTCTGCCCCGCCGCCGCCCGCAACTATGCGCAGGGCCGCACCGCACCTGCCTAATAGGCGGTGCGGCCCTGCAAGTGCGACCGCTGCGACCCCTATAGCTACGCCACTGCTCGTACATCCAGTGTACTACAGCGCCCCATACCTCTTACATCCAGTGACGTCTCCTCTGATGTAGATCTTTTCTTTCCTCATCTTCTCCTTTCAGACCAGAGGCCATTTTTCAGCCATTTCTCAACTCTGCAGTTTGACAGAAAAAAATCTTAGTTTACTACTTTTCCATCATCCTCCCATCTTCTGGACAAATCATCCTACCACCCCCAGTACTGTGCCACTAGTACCACACAGATAGTGCCCTTCAATAATTATTGGCACAAAGTGTCCTAAAATAACTGTGCCCAGCAAATAGTGTCCCGTAATAGTGTGAACATAACGTCCCCCAGAAATAACTGCGCTGATACTGTGCCAGGGTGCCCCCCACAGCAGGGGCGTAGCTAAAGGCTCATGGGCCCTGGTGCAAGAGTTCAGCTTGGGCCCCCCCCCCCTTTACTCAGCACTGGGGCACCTAGCTTTTCTGCTGCCCGAGGCAAATATTGAACCCCCCATGCCAAATTCTCAATCTAACCCCTTACCTCCAGTGCTACTGTTAAAGGGGTTGTCCTCCTTTTACTACTGATGACCTGATCAATATCAGATCATCCGGGGTCCTCCGGCACCCCTGATGATCAGCTGTTTGAAGAGAGGCCAGCGCTCATATGAGAGCTGCTTTCACCGCTCTTTTCACCTGCTCGCCGTAGCATTTGCAGTGATGAGCAACTAAATAGAGCAGAGAAGAAGCAGAAGATCGTACAAAAAAATTTAAAAAAAGGACAACCCCTTTAAAGACATACTTGGAAAACATTACATACAGCGCTACAGAACATACAGGTCATACAGCCCCACATATGTACCTCTTACATCCAGTGACTTCTCTTCTCTGATGTAGAAGTTCTGTCTCCTCATCTTCTCCTGTCAGATCAGACGGCCATGGTGACTTCTTTCAGCTGTGCCTCGTCTCTGCAACACACAGACATCTTACTTTCCTACTTTTCCATCATCCTCTCACCCCATCCTGCCCCCCCCACCCCCATACTGTGTCCACTGTGCTCCCCAATACTATCCTACAGAAACAGTCCCCCTGAAAATACTGGTACCACACAATGCGCCAGTACAAAAATACCCCTTTATATTGTGCACTAGTAAAAAAATACTCCCTTCCTTTCAGATCAGACCCCCATATACAACCCTAAATGAGACCCCCCATCTCAGACCAAACCCCTTTTAGATGTCTATGACAGACCCCATATAAGACCCCAGTTTTAGACCTGAGATCAAACCCCCATTAGATCTCCATGTAAGACCCTGACCTAATATCAGACCTTAGATAACACCCCCATTAGACCTCCAGACCCCCATATCAGACCTCCACACCCCCAATCAGATCCCCATTAGACCTCCAGACCCCCCAGTGAGACCTCCAGTCTCCCCCCATTAGACATCCAGATCTCCCCATTAGACCTCCAGACCCCACCAGTGAGACCACCAAACCCCCCCATTACACCTCCAGACCCCCCAAGTTAGTCCTTCAGACCCATTAGACATCCAGATCCCCCCATTAGACCCCACCAGTGAGACCTCCAAACCCCGATTACACCTCCAGACCCCCCAAGTGAGTGCTTCAGAACCCCCATTAGACCCCCAGACACCACCAGTGAGACCTACAATCCCCCCATTACACCTCCAGACCCCACAAGTGAGTCCTTCAGAACCCATTAGACCTCCAGACCCCACCAGTGAGACCCTAGTCGCCCCCCCATAGTATACGAGAGATTTGCTAGTAGTCCTGACATATCTGTAGTGCAATCCTGGCATCATATAAAGCGGGATTTAGCAGAGCTGGATTGTGCTCCATAATTACAGAGTGCTCCAATTAGACCTCCATATCAGACCTCAGATCAGACGTTAAAATAATAAAGGAACTTACCTCTATTGCTGCCACTCTCCCGGTCCTGGCTGTCTCCTCTTCTCAGGGCCCGCGCTGCGGTCACCTGACCTCCTGCAGCGTCAGGTCAGAGTTCTCTCTGTACGTCCTGACGCTGCAGGCAGCCAGGACAAGCAGCGCGGGACCTGAGAGGAGCGAACAGGAGGAGGGGTAAGTACAGAACAGCGCTACAAGCGCTTCACTACCCCTCCTCCTGCAGGTTAGTGAGCGCTTCCATTATGGAAGCGCTCACTAGTATTCCCTTTATAAGATGCACTATCTGCATCTTATAAAGGGAAAATATATTGCCACTGGCATTGGGGGCCCTCTGGGCCCCCCTGGCTTAGGGGCCCGGTCGCAACTGCGACCGTTGCGACCCCTATAGTTACGCCAGTGCCCCACAGTAATAGTGCCCCCCAAAGTCCTAACTAATAATTCTCTGCCAGAGTGCACTTGTTAGTAATAGTGCCCCCAACATGTCCCCACTGTGCCCCAGAAGTAATAATGCTTCCAATGTGCCAGTACGAAGTGCCCCAATAATGTGCCAGTACAAAGTACCCCAATAATGTGCCAGAAGTGCCCCCGAAATTTCACCCCAATAATGTGCCAGTAAGAAGTTCTCCACACCCATAGACGCCCCCCAAATTATGTGCCAGTAAGAAAAGCCCCAATAATGCACCAGAAGGTCCCCCCCAAAATCATGTGCCAGTAAAAAGTGTCCCACCCCCCTTAGATGCCCCCCAAATTATGTGCCAGTAAGAAATGCCCCCCAAATTATGTGCCAGTAACAAATGCCCCATGTGCCAGTAACAAATGCCCCCAGTGCTCCCGTGCCATTAAGAAATGCCCCCAGTGCCCCCATGTGCCAGTAACAAATGCCCCCAGTGCCCCATGTGCCAGTAACAAATGCCCCAGTGCCCCCATGTGCCTGTAAAAATGCCCCTATGTGCCAGTAAAAATGCCCCCAGTGCCCCCATGTGCCAGTAAGAAATGCCCCCAGTGCTCCTGTGCCATTAAGAAATACCCCCAAGTGCCAGTAACAAATGCCCCCAGTGCCCCCATGTGCCAGTAAAATGCCCCCAGTGCCCCCATGTGCCAGTAAGAAATGATGCCCCCAGTGCCAGTAAAATGCCCCCAGTGCACTGCCCCCCTGGCTTAGGGGCCCGGTCGCAACTGACCGTTGCGACCCCTATAGCTACGCCACTGTCCGTCAGACAATCTCTCAAACATTCTAATGATAATATCATCTCCTCACATTTCCCTCCCTAATCTGCATTCGGAGTTGTCAAGGTTCGGGGCAGCCTCACTATTAATAATGCAAAATAAAAAGCATTTAACATGTTGTTTCCATCATCAAAAGTTTCACACCTTTGCTCTAATTTCCCTTTCCTCTATCATACAATTACCCACCTCTTCTCCAAAGCTTAACCCCTTCCCGACCAGCGCCGTACATGTACGGCGCTGCGGGAAGTGACTTCCTGACCAGCACCTTACTGCTACAGCGCGCTGATCGGGCAGGTGCAGGAGCTGCGCCCGCCCGATCAGCTGCGGGGAACCGGCTGTGCCCAGTAGCCAGACCCCTGCTGTATGCACCAGCATTGGTGAAAACATAGATGCCGGTGCATTAACCCTCGATGTGCCGCGTTCAGCGCTGACCGCGGCACATGCAATGCGGGTGGCAGGAAGGGGAGTCTATCAGGTCCCCGCGCTGCTATGACAGGGACCCGATGGCAGGGAAGGCAGCCTGATGCCTTCCTTAGGCATCGTGGCTGCCTTCTATGGAAGCCTGTGAGATCCAGCCCCGTGGAT
This sequence comes from Rhinella marina, assembly GCA_900303285.1. NCBI lineage: Eukaryota > Metazoa > Chordata > Amphibia > Anura > Bufonidae > Rhinella > Rhinella marina. The sequence goes on from ONZH01014438.1 coordinate 557,763, forward strand.
CTCACAGGAAGCAGGCTGTAAGTGTATTACTGTGTGTAATACACTTACAGTCAATGCATTACAATACAGAAGTATTGTAATGCATTGTTAAGGGGATCAGACCCCCCAAAGTAAAAAAAAAGTGTGAAAAAAAGTTAAAAAATAAAGTTTTAAAAAAAAAATAAAAGTTTCAAGTAAAAAAAAGACGCCCTTTTCCCAAAATAAAGTTTAAAAAAATTGTAAAAAAAAAAGGGATAAAAAGAAAAGTAGTCATATTAGGTATCGCCGCATCCGTATCGACCGACTCTATAAAAATATCACAGGATCCAGCCTGCCAGGTGAACGCAGTAAAAAAAAAAAAAAACAGTGCCATTTTTGGTCACCTTCCCTCACAAAAAGTGTAATAGCAGGCGATCAAAAAGGCGTATTTACCCCAAAATGGTACCAATCAAACCATCATCTCGTCCCGCAAAAAATGAGACCCTAACTAAGACAATCGCCCAAAAAATAAAAAAATATGGCTCGCAGAAAATGGCAACACAAAATTTTTTTTTATTCTGTTCAAAAATACATCTAATGTGTAAAACTTAACAAAAATAAAAATGTTAGACATATTGGGTATCGCCGCATTCGTAACAACCTGCTCTATAAAAATATCACATGATTTGCCCCCTCAGGTGAATGCTGTAAAAAAAATAATTAAAAAATACTATGCCAAAACAGCTATTTTTTTTCACCTTGACTCACAAAAAGTATAATACCAAGCGATCAAAAAGTCTTATGTACCCCAAAATGGTACCAATCAAACCGTCATCTCGTCCTGCAAAAAATGAGATCCTACCTAAGACAATCGCCCAAAAAATAAAAAAATATGGCTCTCAGAAAATGACAGTACAAAAACAAGATTTAATTCTGTTAAAAAATGTATCTAATGTGTAAAACTTAAAAACAAAAATAAAAATGTTAGACATATTGGGAATCGCCGCGTCCGTAACAACCTGCTCTGTAAAAATATCACATTATATTTCCCCTCAAGTGAACTCTGCAATAAAAAAAAAAAAAAAAACTATGACAAAACAGCCTCACAAAAAGTGTAATAGCAGGCAATCAAAAAGTCTCGTGTACGCCAAAATGGTACCAATGAAACGGTCACCTCATCCCACAAAAACTGAGACCCCACATAAGACAATAACTCAAAAAATAAAAACCAATGGCTCCCGCAAACCAATCCATCAAAATCTGCGCTGCAAAATATATATGAGGCTCCTTTTGTTCTGAGTCCTGCCATGCGCCCCCACAGCAGTTTACCACCACATATGAGTGTTGCCGTATTCAGGGGAAAATGGGTAACAAATTATGGGGTGCTTTTCTCCTGTTACCCCTTGTGAAAATGAAAAATTTGGGGCTAAAGCAACATTTTATTGGAAGAAATGAAACTTTTCATTTTCACAGCCAAGTGTTTCCAAATTCTGTAAAATGCTTGGGGGGGGGGTGTCAAAGTGGTCAGTACACCACTTAATATAGTCTTTGAAGGGTGTAGTTTCCAAAATGGGGTCACTTTTTGAGGGTTTCCGCTCTAGGGGTACGTCAGGGTCTCTCAATTACAAAATGATGCCTAAAAACCATTCTAGCAAAATCTGCCTCCAAAATCTGTATGGCGCTCCTTTCCTTCTGACCACTGACACATGCGCATAGAGCTGTTTACCACCACATATGGGGTATTTCTGTAAACTGCAGAATCAGAGTAATGTATATTGAGGTTTAGTTTGCTGTTAACCCTTGCTGTGTTGCAAGAAAAAAATGATTAACATGAAAAATCTGCATAAAAATTAAATTTTGAATTTTCGCCTCCATTTCCCTTTAATTCTTGTAGAACACCTAAAGGGTTAACAAAGTTTGTAACTTCAGTTTTAAATAATTTGAGGGGTGTAGTTTTTAAAATGGGGTCCATTATGTAAGCCTTTCAAAATCACTTTATATCTGAATTGGTGCTTAAAAAATGGTTTTGGAAGCTTTCTCACGTCCTAAAAAAGTAAAATTACATTTATAAAAGGATGCCAACATAAAGTAGACATATGGGGAATGTAAAATAATAACTATTTTTGGAGGTATTACTATGTGTTTTGAAAGTAGAGAAATTGAAATTTGCTAATTTGCAAATTTTTCCAAATTTTTGCTAAATTTGGTATTTTTTAATTAATAAAAATGAAATATTTCGACACAAATTTACTACTGTCGTGAAGCACAATATGTGACAAGAAAACAATCTCAGAATGGCCTGGATAAGTAAAAGCGTTCCAAAGTTATTACCACATAAAGTGACAGAGATTAGCAAAAAATGGCCTGGGCAGGAAGGTGAAAACAGGCCCGGGATAGAAGGGGTTAAAGGGAACCTGTCACCTAAAAACACCTCCCATGCCACCAGCTTTACCTTAAAGTAGCCAGCAGTAGGTTTCTAAAGATCCTTTTCTTCCTCCTGTCAGTTGTGCCAAAATCTTGAAAATAAACTTTAATCCTCTGAATGCGCTATGTTACAGCAGAGTTTGAAGTCATTGGGGGCAGCGGCCTCTTTGCTTCAAGTCAGGATAACCGTGCTCACTTTCCCTGCCCCTTCGCCTCTGATTGACAGCCAGTTGTTCAGCAAAGCCACCTGAAGGCTCGCACATGCGCCCGATGTCGCTATTCCCTCGATGTGCGCTTGCGCCTGGGAGCCTGAGCATTGAGCGGCGTATAGCAATGCGCAGGCGCGGGAATAAGAATAGAGATGCACAAGTCTTCAGCCAGCTTTGCTGTCAATCAGATTGACAGCAAAGCTGGCTGAAGACTTGTGCATCTCTAACCATTTTTCTATCTGCTACCAATCTCAAGATATGAGGAGCTAAAGCCGCCCTCCCCTCTTCAGTCTGGTTTGCTTGGGGCACTTGCAGCAGCAGAGCTGGGCACTTGGGAGCTGTTTTCCTGCAGAATAAAAGTGCTTTTCCTAGACATGTAATACAGACACAAAGTGCACACAGGTATGTCTGGGATGTGTATGCAATCTTCTGTGGGGCACTGCTGTTAGTTATATAGGTGACAAACAGGTGAAAGACTCCCTTTAAGGGCTATGTACATCTTTTCGGGTAATTGTGTTTTATGATTGAATTTTACTGACTTTGGGCTTAAAATTATTTTTTTAAATTGGTCTTTTTTAAAAAATATTCATCAGCATTATCAAAAAGAATTGTAATATGTACACATTTGGGAGCTTTTTTTTTATTATTGCATTGTACTAATTTTGAGCTAAAATCATTTTTTCAATTGGTCTTTACTCTCCACACACACAGTTTCACACCATAAAAACCCAGCCATTTTTCTTCACTGCTGTAGGTCAGCTTTTAAGGGGCAGGGCATTGTTAAAGGGGTATTCCGGTTACCATAAATATAACTTATGCTTTAGACTAACTCATCATCAATCATTACCTCATATAATGTAAATTTCACATATTTACCATTCAGTAGTAATAAAAGATGTTTTCTTCCACTGCTACCCACTGTGTTTCCTCATAAATTACCATGGCACCGACCTGTAATTCAGGCCCTCAAAAGAAGGACTTAAAAACCCCAACCCAGGTCTTGCTAAACCACGCCCTGACCCACTCAGGCCACGCCCCCTCTCAGTCCACAGCTGACGGGGATTGGAAAAATGAAGGTTAAAATCAACTTCTGTCAGGGGTGGGAGGAGGGTGACTTTCTTCCTGCAGCTCAGACTGCACAGTGCTGTTGTCTGAGAGTGAGCTGTTCAAAAGAACAGGGAGTCTAAACGCCGGACTGTCCGGCCTAAAGTCGGACCTCTGGCCACCCTAGGGGCAGGCTGCTGTGAAGGTCACAGTTAAAGGGGAGAGCACTGAGGATATTACTGTTAAGGGGGCAGGCTGCTGTGGAGGTCACTTTTAAAGTGGTGGGCACTGTGGAGGTCACTGTTAAGCAAGGAGGGGAATGTGGAGGCCACTATTAAAGGGGCAGCGAGGTATTGTGAGGTCACTGTTAAGGGAGCGGGGTACTGTGCGTTCACTGTCAAAGTAGCAGTCGCTGTAGAGGTCTCTATCAAGGGGGCCGGGAATGGTGGAGGTCAGTTAAGGAGACTGTAACCTATGGTCAGCGTTAAGGGGCGGGTGCTGTAGAGGTCACTGTTAAGGGGGCTGGCCCTGTGGAGATCACTGTCAAAGGGGTGAGGTGCTGTGGAACTCACTGTTAAAGGGTTTCTGTCACCAGTTTTGGGCATATAAAACAGGATGACATTTGCAATGTGCAAATGTCACCTGATGCCCAAACTGGTGATAATTTTTTTATTGGTGCCCCCGTTTTTGAAATAAATCATCTTTTGTTGTATGCAAATGAAGCTTACTAGGTGCAAGGGGCGGTTACCTCGCACCTAGTAAGCTCCGTTTGCATACAACAAAAGATGATTTATTTCAAAAACGGGGGCACCAAACGGCGCAGGCGCAGTGAGGTAGCCGGGAGCCCGGCGGCCAGCGCCGCTCACTGCGCCTGCGCCGCTTTTATTCCGCAGGGCGCAGGCGCGGGATTTGAATGGAGCACAGGGCCGGCAGAGGATCCAACAAGCTGCCTGGCCCTGTCAATCAAGTGAAGGTAGGCGTGACCGCGGGTGGGCAAACGGAGCTTACTAGGTGCGAGGTAACCGCCCCTTGCACCTAGTAAGCTTCATTTGCATACAACAAAAGATGATTTATTTCAAAAACGGGGGCACCAATAAAAAAATTATCACCAGTTTGGGCATCAGGTGACATTTGCACATTGCAAATGTCATCCTGTTTTATATGCCCAAAACTGGTGACAGAAACCCTTTAAAGAGGCAGTCTGCTGTGAAGATCAAAGTTAAGGGGGTGGGCTACTGTGCAGGTCCCATTTTAAGGAGACAGGGCACTGTAGGGGGGGGTCAGTGTTATGGGGTTGGGGGCTGTGGATGTCACTGTTAAGGAGGCGGGGTGCTGTAGAGGTCACTGTTGATATCTTTTAACGACACACACAAACATTAAATGAAATAGATTAAGCATACTCTGGCGAAGCCAGGTCCTTCTGCTAGTTCTCTTTAAAAATGAATAAAAGTAATCACTGAAAAATGACAAAATATTAATGTACGTGGTAGCAATTGGATGTCTCCTGCACAGAAAATGATGTTGCTTCAGACCTTATATTATTGACTGAGAGGTGAGTATCAGGCCAGGACTGTTTTGCAGCCCACAAATCACGGATCTGCAAAACACGGATACCAGCCATGTGCATTTTGTATTTTGTGGAACAGAACAGCTGGCCCCTAATAGAACAGTCCTATCCTTGTCCATAATGTGGACAATAGTAGGATAGGTATTTTTTTGCGGAACGGACATTGAGCAATTTCCGGGGTTATTTTTTTTGCTGACCCATTGAAGTGAATGGTTCCACATACGGACCTAAAAAAAAAAAAGGAACGGACACAGAAAAAAAATACGTTTGTGTGCACAGTTTGGCCAATCCCTTAGTGACCACACACATTTTTTTGTGTTGAGACTCCACCCTCTTTGTCTCTGTAAAGGCAGAAGTACTATGGAAAATGTAGACTACATTATGGGAATCATATCTGAGATGTAGGAAGAGTGCTTCTGGAGTGGGCCAGTCTGGTGACAGATTTCCTTAACCACTTCCCGTCCGCCCATTGACTATAAACGTCCGGGAAGTAGTTATCTATCTCTGAATGGACGTTTCTGAACGTCCATTCAGAGATAGCAGCTGCACGCTAATCATGCAGCTGCACAGTGGGGTATCTGCTGTCAGTGACAGCAGGGTAACCCAAAGAGAAGGCAGGGACTGTTCCCAGGGGTCCCTGCCTTCTAGATCATTGTATACACAGCGCTCAACGAGCGCTTTATATACAGATCAGGAAGCGCTATTGCGCTTCCTGTTCCGGCCCGGCGGTCACGTGATTGCCGGGGCCGGGAGAGTGCAGGAGCTGCCGGGTCTCTCATAGACCCGATCAGCCCTGCACTGAGGCTATACAGCATAGTATTATGCTGTACAGCCTCTCTGGGGATGTATTTCCCCTGTAACTGGGGCTACTATGTCAGCCCCAGTTACAGGAGAAATCAAGTGTAAAAAAAAAAAAATGTCCCCCTGAGGTCTTGTATGACCTTATGGGGGACACAAAGTGTAAAATAAAAAATAAAAAAATAAAGATCGGCTCTATAAAAATATCACATGATCTTCCCCATCAAGTGAACTGCGTAAAAAAAATCTTTAAAAAATTATGCCAAAACAGCTTTTTTTGTCGCCTCACCTACCAAAAAACATAATATCAAACAATCAAAAAGTTGTATGCATCCCAAAATGGTAGCAATAAAAACATCACCCCATCCCGCAAAAAATGAGCCCCCACACAAGATCATAGCCAGAAAAATGAAAAAAAAAATGGCTCTTAAAAAATTGCAACACAAAAACATGATTTTTTTTCTAAAAATGCTGTTATTGTGTAAAACGTAAATAAAATACATAAAACATACACATATTTGGTATCCGTAACAACTGGCTCTACAAAAATATCACATGATCTACCCCATCAAGTGAACGGTGTAAACAAAAAATATAGAAAAATGCCCCTAAACTGTGTTTTTTTTTTTTTTAGTTAATCTCCCAAAAATTTGATTAAAAAGTGATCAGAACGCCGGATGTACCCCAAAATGGTGCCAATAAAAAGCACAGCTTGTCCCGCAAAAAATAAGCCCTCACACACCTCAGTCCACAAAAAAATTAAAAAGTTATCGCTCCTAAAAATCATGACAGAAAATTCCATGTTAGAAAATGCAGATGCTGCTCCTCCCCTTCTGAGCCCTGGTGTATCCCCAAATAACAGTTTGGATGCATTCCGTTGTTTTTGCGGCTCCGCAATTTACGGACCGCAAAACACAACGTTCGTGTGAAAGAGGCCTTAAAAGCAGAGAGATTCAAATTTAGAAAACAGTGAATTTTTTTCAAATTTTCGTTAACTTTTGGATTTTTTTATAAATAAAATTAAAACTTATCAACTCAAATTTACCATTAACTTGAAGTACAATGTGTCACGAGAAAACAATCTCAGAATGGCTTGGATAAGTAAAAGTGTTCCAAAGTTATTACCACATGAAGTGACACATGTCAGATTTGCAAAATTAGCCTGGTCAGGAAGGGGGAAAATGGCCCAGATCTGAAGTGGTTAAAAGGGTTTTCTTTGTTTTTTAGAGTATCAGTCCTTTCTTCTGTCCTGTGGAAGACAGAGAGTTTAGTCAGTAGTTAGCCCTCTGTCATGCCACTGATGCTGCTCTCTTAAGCTAGTTTCACACTGGTGGTAAATTCTGGCAGAGGAACACCCTGTTGGAAGACATTGTCCGATAAAGGCCGGAGCACCTCCAGGCTCCATTGACTA